>OX359295.1:67188944-67606444 GCA_947179395.2 Pulicaria dysenterica | reverse complement strand
TTGAATTCATCAAATTAACCTACTAGGGAATCTAAAGGAAGCTGGGAATATAATAAAGCTAGGTTAGATGAAAAGGACATAAGCATATATTGTCTTACCGAATATATATATATATATATATATATATATATATATATGAAGAAGTTCCATCGAGAACCATTTTTAGTGCGAGAACCACGAGAACCACGAGAACCAATCTGAGCCGTCTAATTCCCCCTCTTTCAATGTCATTGCCCACCCATGAATTCCTCACATACACCCTGCCACACTCGATCCCCTCATGCTCTTCATCCATGAATTCCACTTATCAAATCAACGGCTAAGATTGGTTCTCGCATTAAAATCGGTTCTCAATGGAACCCTCCCCTATATATATATATATATATATATATATATATATATATATAGAGAGAGAGAGAGAGAGAGAGAGAGAGAGGGAGGTACATGTGGTTGCCCTAGTTTGGCTGTTTCAATGGAGGGTACTTGAGTTTAATTTTTGGTGAAGGCGCGGGCAGGCCGTAAACAGTCATTGTCCTGTAACTAAAAACCTTTACCCTACAAGTACATATATGATATCATTGCTAGGGCTATATATACATGCATATGTACGTTTGTGTATAATTAAGCATTTTTATATGGTCATCTCATGAAACTATCATATATTCCAATCAAGCTCGTATGCATTGAAGATAATGCTATGCTTCATGTATACACGTCTAATATCCCAAAGAAAGAACCGTACATAATTATACTCCCTTACTAAATAGATGTTCTTCAAATATTTTTACTTGTAATTTGGCCGGTTAGCTTGAGTTATATATATAGACACACATTAACATGGTATTTTGCAATGATTTTAATTACAGGGCTAGATCATTTCATTTTTGAGTTAAACATTACTAATTATATTTTCTTATAAAAATAAAAGTGGATCCTACAAAAAGGATTCGTTTTTTACTAAAATAAGAGATCCACTATTATTTTTTTGAGAGAAACATGATTCATTTTTGACCCAAATATGAGAAAATATTAACCTTATTATAGAGAATAAATATTTTCTATCAAATAACATGTTATTTTAATTTATTTCTCTTTTTTCCCATCAATTATTTGTTGATCTTTAAAATGAATTTTAAATAAAATAAAACAAGAGAAAAGAATTATTTATAAAATAAGTATATAGACTACTTGAAAATGGTGATTGTATGGGATATTTGGTTGGTATTGAGAGTGTATTTGTGGGAGGGCTAAGTTTTTGAAAAGTGTATGAGTGTCTTTGGTGTAAGTAGTTGAGAGAAGGAACTGAAATTGTATAGTTTTTTTGTATATTTATTCGGCAAAATAATTGTTAGCTGGAATTGAAGAGTGTAAAATGATAAATGACAAATCATAAAAATACGAGGACATAAAAGCTACCGGTTTTCAAAACTGCGTACCGAACATGTAACGTCCCAATTTATCATTTAAATAACAACAAAAACGATTTAATCAAACTTTGGAAATAAATAAATATTGAATGAATTGTTTACAAGGAAAATTGTTCGAAACAACTAAAATTGGAAAGCACTGTTCTATCAACTAAGTAAGGCAACAAGTAAAGAGTTTGCGGTAACGTTGCTGGAGATGATGAGCTATCACTAACACATCGGAGCCCCGCCATGGTCATTTCCTGAAAAACGCTTAAACAACAACACGTAAGCAAAAAGCTTAGTGAGTACTCTACTTATAATTCAAACAGTTTATCAAAAAAAAGAACAACAAATAAGTTACGTGCATCCTCCTTGGATATCATTTTCTTTAAAAAAAAAACTCACTCAACTTTAAATGACCATAACTCATTCGTTTATAAGAATTTTGGCAAAAAAAAATTATATTATTAGATTCAGTTTATCGTCCTCTTTCAAACAAGACTAGACTTGATATATTTTTGAAACTTTTTTTTGAAAATACAGATTTCTTGAAAATGCAAAAATATATGCTTATATGAACATGCAGATTATGAACACATAACGAAAATATAAAAAAGTTTGGTTATATGAACATGCTAATATATGAAGACGCAGCGAAAATGCGAAGTTTAGTTATCTGCATTTTCAACATTACATAATTGTAATTTCAAAATCTGCATTTTCAAAATCTGCATATTTGTAATTTCAAATCTAAATTTTGATCTGTACATAAATTTGTATTTTCAAAATCTACACATTTGTAATTTCAAATCTGCATTTTCATCTGTAGATATTTGTAATTTCAAAATCTGCATTTTCATCTACATTTTTCAACTATACAATTCGTAATCTCAAATCTGCATTAATTTGTACATATTTGTAATTTCAAAATCTGTATTTTCCTCTGCATTTTCCAACTGTACAAATGTGCATTTTCATTTGAGTTGCATTTTCAAAAAATATTCTAGAAAAATATGGGAAAAGTGATCTTGATTGAAATAAGATTTAAAAAAAACTAGAAGATTAGTATAAATTTTTTTTCTTCTGAAATTCAAAAATCTTAATTAGTTATGATAAATTAAAATTTTAAGGGGTAAACTTTTTTTAAGTGCAATTGGGTTTGCATCTGGCTGTGCATGTCGTGGGGAAGGCGGGGAGAATTTCCATGTTTGCCGTTTTAGTTCATAATTAATATACGATAATTACACTTTTGGCACAAGTTAAAATGAGTCATTGATCAAGTTAATCTAAAGGCACAAAATGATTATTTAGGTTCTATGTTTAAGAGTTGGTTCTATATCGATCATATTTCTCTATATGTAAATATAGGTTAAGATCCTCTTATGTTGTGATCATACATGACTTATCATGTTAATTTATAAACATGAGAGTGAGACCTACAAAATTACAAAGGGACCCCATTGATGAATTATAACAACGTACGAACCAACTTTTATGTTTGTGTGATAACATGACGGGTCATGTTTGACCATAACATGAGAGAATCTCAACTCTAGATATATGTAGAAGTTCAATTGAGAATTTCGTATAAGGATTGCGAGAACTGTTTATAACACAATTAATAACTCATTAGTAAGGGTATTACAGAAGTAATTCATAGTTTTGAGTAATTAAATTTAACATTTGTTTATCAGTCTCATATGTGGCTATTGTGGGCTTGTGGCCACATCCACATGTGCCACCTGATCCATCTTATGATCCATCTTATTTGGCAGGTAACAAATTCATGTTAGTCTAGGTTGGTTTTGATGAAATGTATTTGTATATTGAAAGATGAGTGTGTTAAAAGTATGATTTATAGTATGATAGAAGTAAAAGGTTGATGTATTTAGAAATTATCATCTTTATATATATCTATATATAAAAGGCATGCAAATTTTCTTAAAATAACCATGAATTGAAACTCAATCAACCAATCACAATCTTCAATTTCAAAATTATTCAATTTCAAAAACAATTTTAGAAATATTAATGGCCATCGAATTTCAAATCTAAATTGAATGAAAATTATGAGGGGTTTTATAAAATATCTGAGCGGTTTTTAAGAAAATGTGAGGGGGTTTTATAAAAATTGTATATTAATATAATTAATTATATGGTGTTTATAAATTATGTTTAGTAACTTGTGATACATTTTGTTTAACGAACAAATAATTATATATTTACGATCGTCTCATTTTTATCTACGTTTTAGTATAAATTTTATTGTAATATGACACTTTTTAAAAGTTAGTATATTCTTAATTTTTTGTTATCCATTAATAGTAGTACTTCAAAAAATTTAGTTATTGTTTATTGTTAAAAATTTTGACATATGTAAATTTTTTGGTGATATTTTATTATTTTTATCTGAAAATTTTAATATCTTAAAAAACTTTTGAAACACTTTTACACTTATTTTACTATACCTTTTATAATTTCATCCCATCAAATTTAATACTTTTTTTAAACATCCCCGTGTTTTTACACGGGATAATAAACTAGTTAGTCTATAAAACAGTACATCATCACCTTTATTGAAAATCTGTAACATTTATTTTACTTTTTTTTTGGTGACAATTTACGTGATATATAATAATTACTAATGTCATTCCTTTTAATCGGTTACCTGCTATGACGGTAAATAATAGAAACTAGATTTTAAACTCGTATATTGATTTAAAAAATTAGACCTTACCTTGTAATTTGTAAATATTTGAGTTGGAGCTGAACTGGTGAAGTGGTGTGATATGAGAATGAGGATCCATTTGGGCCTTTATTGGACTAGTTACAAACAAATGAATTGTAACCCAAATTCAATTGCATTTCTTAGTCACAGACTCACACAGCCCTTATTATGAATGTAGAAAGTAAAAAGGTGAAACCAAAGTGACGTACATTTTCTACCACAAACAAACAAAATTTACAAAAAAGACATTGAGAATCCATGAAAACAGGTCGACGTAGAACACATAATATTTGACATCCTTAAAAGAAAAGGAAATAAAAAAAAACGCTATTGATCGATCATATCCCTTGATTAATTAAAAAAGGCCTTAGAATCATGTATAAATGCAACTTGCTTGCTTGCTTCCATCATCAACATCAACAGCAATCCAAACTAGAATGTCCCCCTGTCGATGGCATCCTTGTTAGCATCTCCAAGGGCCGCGGAATCCAAATAGGTTTCAGCCAATTGGACTCTCTTCACGTTGTCTTGTTCCTGAACAAGCATGTTCCCGTACTCAAGAAGCTTCTCGATTGTCATTTTTGGTTGCTCGAATGTCGGAGGTCCCTCTTTCGAGTTCACAAGCCTCTTTCCAATCCCTTGAACTCCGATTTCTCCGATCCACTTTCTCACTTCATCATCGTACACTCTTGCCCTCAAAGCCCCAAAGAAATCTATATATAATACAGATATCATACTGATTCAGATTCACTAAATTAAGGATCGATGTGACATAATTAAACTACGTAGCTACTTTGGATTCAGGAAGTGACTTACCAATGGATTGACCTGGGAAAGTGTCGACAAGTCTGACGATGTCGTTCTCGGGGACCTTATCAGTACGGAAAATACCAACACATACACCGATACGGTCTTCTCTGGTGGGAGCCCAGTAAAACTTCTCCATACGACCATCACGGATGAGGGGAGCATAGAGAGTTGAGAAATCGTTTCCGGTGACGATGATGGGGACACGCGGGTTGTCCTCCTTGTTGTACATTCCGGGGAGTTGGACGTTGGTGGGGTTATCAGCAATGTTCATCAGCGTGGCGTTCACCATCTGGTTGTTCACCGTGTATTGTGTTGTTCCACCCATTCTACCTGCACCTGCATCAAGATCGTTGATGAAGAGGCAACACATTTTCCCTTTCTTGATGATATCTGCTGCCTCACGGTACCGTTGTCTGATCAGTTTCGCTGGTTCTCCGGCGTTTCCACTTTCCAGTTCTCCGGCACTCATCATGATAGGTCTATTGTCCAAGAATTAAGTATGATGAATATATCATATATGCATGAAGTCATACATATAATTAACAGAAATGTTTTAAGTCAAAAGCTTCTTACGTGATTCCCATCTTGGCAAAGACAAGCTCACATTGGAAAGATTTTCCCTGACCTTTTCCTCCCCAGACACCCAAAATTAGAGGGACCTGATCGATGGAAGAGAAATTTATCATGACTTTCGATCTTGTTTGAATTGAATTGAAGTAGCTAGCTAGCTAGAATATAAATATATAAGGATTCTATTAAACCTTGATGTTGGGCAAAGTCATGAAGTTCTTGGTGATGTGAACAACAAGCTTGTCCATGAAAGCAGGGGCGATGTAGAATCCATCCATGTTGTTGTCCAAGTATCTAAACAAAGATTCAATTAATTAACTAGGTATAAAAAGTCAAAACATTAAGAATCATGATCAATTAACAGATATATATAGGATATATATTAGCTAGATATATGCTTACGTGCGAAGACCAGCGCTAATGTACTCGTACGAACTCATGACAGCATAATGGGTTCCGTCATTCATCGGAGCCTGGAAGAGAGAATCAACCATACCCTTACCTCTGGTGATGTCTTGTTGATCATCTGATATATCGGTTGCCAGTCCTGCCCATCTGTCTTTGTCCGTCTGTAGTGTTTCCTCGATCTCTTTCTCAGCTGCCAAGATCTTGAAGCTCGATGATTTGTTGTTGATTGATAGTCTTGAGTTCATCACTATCTTCTTCAAGCTGCTGCTACCCAAGAAGCTTGAGCTTGGGACAACGCCACTGCTTCCATTCAAGCTCAACTGTACGTAACAGTACCGGCCAATTAATAATTTCAGATATATATAGTAATCGTTAATTAATAACCCAAATAAATTATAAAAAGAAAATGGAAAAAGAGGAGATCAAGAGGAGTACAGGGACACGGTTGACGGTGGCTCCGAAGGTTGACACGGCGGTGGCCATGGATATCTCCGGCGAATTAATTAACGCGGGAGGGTGAGGAGAAGTAGTTGTAGTGGAAGTGAGGATAAGCTGGAGGATGCAATAGTAACTTATAGTGGTAACGAGTGTACCAGAATTGTGAGGAGGAGAGGATTGGCTATAGAAAGCTTAACGGCCACATAATCAAGATTGAAGGAAATGCCACGTGGCAAACACATATTGTCTGTTGGTTTAAACGCCTTAAGTCTTGGATGGATGGGAGGAGTAGCCTTTTGAGGTTGGCCTTCAATCTTTCTGTTACCACACACTCTTGATTTGGCACAAAATGCTTCCATCTTCTAAACTTAACTAACTATATATGTTTATTTTACATTTAATTTATAGGCTTAAGTTATAAAAATACAACAGCTTTTTTCTAATCTCTCAATATTATATCTAAAGTTTTGTTTAATTAGTTTTTCAGTTTATGTGTCAATATAGTAACTTGTAAATAAAAGAGGTTGTTATGTTGGTGAGGATTATGTATTATGTGATATGTGAACGATAAGATAAATGTCTGATATATAATGTATAAGTAAAGTGTCCACTAACATTTATGTTTATTGTTGTTGTTTACATTCTTTTCAAGAAATGACCGTGACAAGCTCTACTGCTTTGAAGACATTTTACTAATGAAAAGTCTTCCACATGCAAATTTTAATGTTTATAACAAGAGTGTTTTACCTTTTGGAATATATTCAATATTAAACTTGAGAAGTTTAGTTAAAGGATTGCTAATGTAATAAATGACTCGTTATGATGTGATTTATGGGGCGTTACATAATGGTTTGGTATACTCAAATTTAATTAGTGAGTTTTTGCCTAAAATTGATGAACATTCTTCAAAATGGCATCTTTTAAAAGATAAAAGCATTATCTACAACAATAATTAGGCGAAATGATCAAAATGAAGCAAAAAAGTCATTAGAAAGGTGGACTATATTTTGTTAATATATTGAACAATTTACAAGCTAATAAATGGACATAATGACACGTTTTGTGATCATAAATGGGCGGATGTGTAAAAAAACATTTATGTAAGAAGACAATATAAGGATTACACAACTTTAACCCTATACAAAAATTGCTTTTAATATTTAAAAGACTAAAAACTGTAGTTACAAGTTTGAAGTAACTTATGGTAATTTTGATCATATATCACTATTTTTTACCAAACTTTTTAATTTCATATGGGTGTTATGTCAAAAAGTTAACATGGTTATAGGATATTTTTACGTACTAGTTAATTATCTTCCTTTGTGTTAGTTACATCACTTAAAACACTAAGCTACAAGCACATACCAATTATCTTCATATAATCTGTATGTTTTTTTTTTTTTGAAAAGCTACTGATGTATTCACATTATCTGAATGTTTTCCAATTACAAACCGAATCCCTGCTTCACAAGTTGTGGCATAGGGTATCTTAAGATGTAAGACGAACTGTTAAAACCGTAAATGCTACTAAATCGTTTGCATTTAACGCTTTAACAGTTTTGTAACTACTTATCCTGGAACTTTCTAAACCAGATTACAATATTCTAGCTACAATGACTTCAATGATTTCCTTTGGCATCTAATAGTATAGGTGTGGTAAGCCAACGGTCCCAAGTGAAGCTTGCTTCCTTCTTTATGCGAGATTTGATCCAATGAAAGCCCAGTAGTTGTGCCTTAAAGCTGCTGTCCCTTTCGCTGTTGGGTGTTTTGAATACCTTTTCATTTCTGGACCTCCAGATGCAATAAGCTGTGATTCTAATTATTGCCCTCCATAATTCCCAGCTCCTGTTTGGAATACACTCTCTAGCTACCATTTACATTTCTGTGAACGATTCTGAGTTGAGAAACGGTACTCCCCACCATCTGTGCAGGCTACCCCAAACCTTCTTAGCGCCGGGACAATTGAAAATGGCGTGGGCTACGGATTCCACTTCCATTTCACATCGAGGACATAAAACTGAAGGTAAGTCAATGCCTCTGTCTACCAATCTTGATCTTACTGGAATTCTGTCACCATCGACCCTCCATGCAAAGATTAGTACTTTTTTTGGAGTAAGTTTGGGCCAGAAAGTCTTCTGAATTGGACCATTCTGTTGATTCCATCTTTCATCTAAAAACTTTCTCATGTTTTTTACCGAGAAAATACCGTCTTTGTTGCCTTGCCACAGCCATCTATCCGCCTTGTTTCTAGTGATTGTGACCGTGTTGATCTTTGTGATCATCTCCTCATATTCAGCTGCCACTCTTCCTCTCATTTGACTCGGAACTCCCACTTGCCATTTCCACCGATCCTGATCCCAGAAACCTAGGTCATCCACCGATAGGTTGTCGTCTCCAATCTTCTTGTAAAGTCTCGGGAATGAATCTGCAAAACAAGTAGATCCAACCCAAATGTCTCTCCAAAAATAGATATTTTTTCCGCACCCAATTTCTATCTTTTGCAAGGATAGAATCTGCACACCTTTCTTTTGAAGCTCTTTTCCAACCCCTATTATACCCCCCCACAACCCAGGATTTTTTAATTTGATATCCAGACCCAACCCCCCCCCCCCCCCCCCCATTGTACCATATATGCTTTTTATTATCTTAACCCAAAAAGCTTCTGGTTGTTTACGGAAATTCCACCACCATTTCATTAGTAAGCTTATGTTGAAAGTGTTTAGATTGCCAATACCCAAACCCCCAAACTCCCTATCCTGAACGACCCTCTCCCAATTTACCCAGTGAAGTTTTCTTTTTTGTAAATCCCCACCCCCCCAAAAGAACATATTTCTAATCTTATCTAATAATAAAAGGATACTACGAGATGCACGAAACACGGATAGGTAGTACACGGGCAAGCTAGAGAGGACTGCTTTTGTCAACACCCATCTTCCCCCAAAAGATAAACATTTGCTTTTCCAACCGGCTAACTTACTTTCCACATTCTTAAACACCTTTTCCCAGGCTGCCCTCTTTTTCATATTCGTATTGACCGGAACACCAAGATATTTGAACTCCTTTTCTGCTAATTTACACCCCACAAGAGCTGCCATTTCCTTTTGTGCGTTGGTGTCAATCCCGATACCCAATATTGCACTTTTCCTCCAGTTTACCTTTAAACCCGAAGTTTCTTCCCAACAATTTAGGAGCATTTTCAAGTTAATGATGTTCTTTTTGTTCCATTTTCCTATGAAAACTGTGTCGTCCGCGTACTGTAAGTGTGAAATCCTAACCCTTTCGTCTCCTACTTCGATTCCTTCTAAAACATTTGATGATACAGCCTCCTTTAACATTACATTCAATGCCTCTGCTATTATTAGGAATAAGTAAGGAGCAATCGGGTCTCCTTGTCTTAATCCCCTTTCAGCCTTAAATTCTTTTGTAGGTGACCCGTTAATTAAAACCGACGTCCAGGATGATTCCATACATGCCTTCAACCAGCTGATCCATTTTCCTCCAAACCCCATCTGGATCATTATGTTCCACAGAAACTCCCAATCCACGTTGTCATAAGCCTTTTCAAAATCTAATTTTAATATCAAACCTTTTCTTTTTTTTTAATTTCAAATCTCTCAATGTTTCCCCTATGATCACAATCCCCTCCAAGATGGATCTGTTTTCTAAGAAAGCTGACTGTTCTTCTCCGATCAACTTTGGCAACACCAATTTTAATCTGTTCCCCAATATTTTGGATATAATTTTATAGTAACCGCCAATCAAATTAATTGGTCTAAAGTCATTAAACAATAGCGGATCTGAGACATTTGGGATGAGAGTTATGAAGGACGAGTTACTACCCTTTGAGAATCTGGCATTTCTTCCAAACCACATTATTGCACGTAATAGATCCCCTTTGATTAGGTCCCAAAAAGTTTTATAGAAAACAAAATTAAAACCATCTGGACCCGGGGCCTTGTTACTTCCGCAATCCCAAACCGCCCTTCTTATTTCTTCTAAAGTAAAATCTTTTTCTAAGTTTTCTTTTTCTTCTTGATTTAGCGTCTTGAAGCTGTTACTTTTGAATCCCCAAGCGTTTGTAGTTTGTTTTTTAAAGAAATCCCCAAAGTACTTCTCTGCTGCTTCTTTTATCTCCACAACATTGTCAACCCATGTGTCGTTGACTAATGTTCCTGCAATGTTATTGGCCCATCTTTTTCTTTTAATTGAGTTGTGAAAGAATGTTGTGTTTTCATCACCATCCGCCTGCCAAGATACTCTTGCTTTTTGTCTAAGCATGTCTCTTTTGAACTCCTCTTTATCTTTCAATTCTTTGCATTCTTGTTTCCAAATAATTTTGTCTTCTTCCTGTAACAGATTGTTCTCCGCCATTAGTTCCCCGACCGTGACTCTCTTGCTAAGACTTTCAATTTCTTTGTCTAGTTTCCCAAAGTGTTCTTTTGACCAAATTTTCAAATTTTCTTTCACTGCCCTTAGTTTCTGTTGAAATTGAAAATCTGGGTTACCCCTTTGGACCTCCTTGTTCCAAGTCTCCTTCACTATTAACACACAATCCTTGTTTTTAAGTCAAGTATCAAAGAATCTGAATGGTTTCGGGCCTGAATCTTGTACAATTGCCTGACACATGATTGGGCAATGGTCTGACAACTTTCTTTCAAGTGCCACACATGACAGACCATCCCACCATTGTTGGAAATACTGGGTGGTGAGAAACCTGTCAAGTTTACTAAACTTCATTCCGTCTATCCCCACTCTGGTATATCTCCTATTTCCCAATTGTAATTCTACCAAATCATTCTCCGCAATGAATGAATTAAAATCCGCCATGTTCTTTTTGTCTGACTCTGCATTCAATCTTTCAGAGGGGTTCCTTACTTCATTAAAATCCCCGAACAGCATTGCATTTTTTCCAACCTCGAACATCAGGTTTGATAATAACCACCAGCATTCTGTTTTTTTCTCTGTTGTATGGGGCCCGTATACGTTGACGAAAGTACATTGTTCCTTCCTTCCTTTCCATGTAGCTACTATGGCCAAATAGTATTTCTCCCCAAACGACGTAACATTAGACAGAAAACGATGATCCCATACTGTTAAGATCCCCCCAGCTGTACCTGTTGCAGGTACATATGCATACAAAAAATCAGAATTCCCCCAAATTTCTTCCACTATATCATCATCTATTTGTTCTAATTTTGTTTCTTGTATACCTAGGATTATTGGTTTTTCTTTAAAACACAAGCCCCTTATCCAGTTACGTTTATCCTGTGACCTCAATCCTCTACTATTTATCGATATTACTTTCATTTAATCAAATTTCAGTGAACCGGACTACTTAATACTACACGATTCAGTTGGTCTCTATCCGATAGAAACCCACTTTGTGACCTTAATTTGCCAAGTTTTCAGAAGAGTTAGATAGTGACTTACACGGTATGGTTGAGTCTGAATTTTTCCGATTAGAGCCCTTTGATCTCGCCGGTGATAGCAAGCCCGACTTCCCTTTGGCTCTCGCCATTTTCTTCATAACGTTTAGACTTAGCTTACCATTTCCCACCCAATTGGATTTCCTCTTCGCAATCGTTGGGTCACTTGCCTTCTTTGTCTTCGGCTTAGCTTTCCTTATCGTAGGTAAGGATTCCGGAACCATAGACACTAAGCTCTCTTGTGTTTGGCGAGTGTCAAATTGCATCTCTGATTCTTCTTGAAAGGGTTCTGTAGATCGATACACGGCGCTGACTTATGCGATTGGGTCCTTTGACTGAGGTAGTCCCGATTGTTTTAAGAAACCTCCTCCCTTTTGAAAATGAGAAAAATTGGGCCCCTCCGAGATGTTTGTGGGTTCTTTGGTGCTCTGAATTGGTCCCTTCTGAAATGGGCTTGCAACTTTTTCGTTTATGGCTAAATCTGGTCCCTCTTTAATCTTTGTATTTATTGTGTCCGGCCCACTATTGTAGGTTGCAATGGGCTCCTCCGGAATTAGTCCATTAACTTGAAGGACCCACTCTGAGGACGTTCTTTTAAAACTAGGTTTCTGTACACCGATTGGATCTGTTCGTACAGCCGTCGCGTTACCACTGCCATCGAAGTTTCGTTTTGGTGAAAGTTGTTTCCCCGAGGACGACAGGGAGTTGACCTTGTGAAGCGTCGAAGATCCTTTTGCAGGGTACGGAGTAGATTTCCTCAGGATATTCTTTTTTGAATTGTTCTCCGGGAATTCATTGGCCGGATTTTGAAGTTGATCGTCGACATCTTCCTCTTCGCCGGAAAACCACCCTTCGTAACTTGCTTTAGAGCTATCTTCCTCCGAATCAGGTACTTCATCTTCAGTAGCATCCACCCATCCATCTTCCCTTACTAAAATCTCTCTGGAGTACCCCTCCGATTTGATTATGTATCTGTCAGTTAACGGAAATTCATAGGAGGTGTTTATGAGTATCTTCCCTGCCACCAATGCTCTTGAATCTTTCCACGAGCAGTTTTCCGTAGAAATTGCTTCACCCCACTTTGACGCCACCTTGATGAAATTGTCTTCTTTCCATAGATCAAGAGGCATACCATACACCTTTATCCACGCAAGTCTGTACACCCCATTTGAATAATCCGGTGACCACTCGTTTATCCTCTCGCACCAGTTCCAGATTTCGCTTTCCTTGTTCTTGATGAATTTCTCCGCTGACGTTACCGAGTCACAAACTAACATAACTTCTTTACCACCAACGAACTTCCAGTCTATGACGTTGGGGCAAATTATGTGAAGTATGGGCGAAAGTTCTTCCATCATCTCCGGCTTCCTCAATCTTGCAATTATACACCTGGAGAGAGTTTTATCTATTCCTTCAATCTTCTTTAGGTCTGTGATGTGCCCCCAGCTTCTGTTAATTTCTTTTGCTTTTTTCTCCAATACGTTAGAATTTCCTTGATTGTTCTTCGTACCTACTTCCAATATATTTTGGTCTTTTGTCAGTACGTCAACAAATGACCTCCCATCTGTTTTACCAGCAGCCCTATTGAATGTTCTAGTACTGTTCATCCTATCTGTTGCATTAAAGAACCCATCTTTTTTGTAATAACTGCTCCTTTCCTCCTTTTCTTTGTTCTTCGCTACAGCACATCTAAGTTTGTAAGACCCTATCCAAATCCCATTAATACCCTTCAGTAATTGTTCTATGTCATGATTGACTGCAAACTTTACGAATCCAAATCTTTGACCGCTTCTTGAATATCTTTTTGAGACGTAGATATCCAACACCTTCCCAAAGTGTTTAAATAAGCTCCATAATGTTATCGTAGAAGTTTCTAGTGGGAAATTGCAGAAGAAAAGTGTTTTTC
Source organism: Pulicaria dysenterica (assembly GCA_947179395.2). Classification (NCBI taxonomy): domain Eukaryota; kingdom Viridiplantae; phylum Streptophyta; class Magnoliopsida; order Asterales; family Asteraceae; genus Pulicaria; species Pulicaria dysenterica. Next base: position 67,592,749 of record OX359295.1, on the reverse strand, counting down.
CGATTGATGTTGTTGAGTTAATCTTGTTCTCTGTAGCTTGCCCCTTCCTACCGTTTCCAGTTCCAAGCATCCCAGCAGCATCCCTCTCTCTCACTCTCTCACTAATTTTCTCTCTCATTTTTGTAAAACACAATTAGTTTTTCATTTAATTAATCTGTATGTTTTTTTCTTCATATAATTGGTATGTTGAGCTAGATCTTCGAATATTGTTCAACCATAGATATGCCTACAAAGATAAATAACATATCCTATGTTTTATTATAAAAAAATAAGAAGAACATGATGAATGGCAAATAATTAAATGAAATAATGGGCTAATTGGAGGTCCGTAGAAGTTTAAGAAGTAGGCTAATAGGAGGGTGCTATGGCTGTATGGCAGCTATGCTACTACAGTACTACTAGATAAAGCCGAAGTGGGTTGTGTAGTATAAAGTACTAACTAATTGGGCCAGGCCCATTATATCCATACAACTTTTATATGCTATTTATTACAATCAATCTAATCACCTCAAAGGCTCAAAATAAAGATTATCCCTACTACTGTGATTATGATACAGTCCAAGTGTTTCGCCTTTTCTTTTGAGCATGTGACTGACTAGTGTGCGTTTATTACCGTTTAAAAAAAGCTTAACTAAATTTGACATTGTGTGCTTAACTAATTGTTCGTTTGTTACAAGTTGGTTATTCATGTTATTAATGTAATTGAAGTTTGCTTAAAATGATATAATTCTGAAGTTATTATTTATTTATGTATTTAATATTATTTTTTGAATAAATAACTTTTCTGGGTTTAAGACACAACAAAAAAAAAACGAACAAAGTAAGTGGAAAGGAAACAACATGAACCTTAAAATTAATTAAATTGCTTATTAATATACCATATTTGACTTTGTAGTAGTGTGTTTGTGTGACTTTGAGTATGAGTATTTTCACCTAACATCATCCAGGTAAACCATTAATCAAGTTCACTAAGCATCCTCCAAATTCTTTACAAAGTCAAATGCATTTCTTGTCCTATTAGCGAGAATACTGTTTCTTTTAATGTCCATGTCAACAGGATTAAATTTTAGAAGACATTCCATTTGAGATGAAAGCACTGAGAAATAGAATTGATGATATTTATGACTTAACTCCAAATTTTCAATCAAGTTTTTATACTTGAAAAATGTCAGGAAGTATAGCAAGATATGCGATTTAAAAATTATATTTTGATCAATAATAACTTATATGCATGTGGTTTATTATAGTGGGACAAATTTAATGATATATTTTGAAACTTCTTTGTTTGTGTAATTCTCTATTATAGTGGGACAAGTTTAATTATAACAATGATAAATAATATAAATTAATAAAAATATGTTACATAATTATAAATACGAAATAAATGATATTAAAAAAATAGTGATAGACGGTGACAACATATAAATTAGTGGTGGAAGCGTCGACAAAAGGGGTGGGGGACAGACGTGACGAAGAAAACGTAATATCAATATACGAAAAGACGTGTTCGTATTTAATATACATGTTCATTATTGTTACAATTAATGACAATATGATCAATTATTTATTGGTTAATTAAAAAGGATATAAAATCATTATAAAATGTTTAAAAATGATAAAACTAAGAATTTCGTTCAATATGATACCTTTGATATGTTACTAATGAGATACACACACGTGTGTGCGTGTATATATATATATATATTAGGGAAAATTATCATTTTTGCCAAACATACTATTCACCTTTTTCCAATTTTACCAACATTCTTTTTGTTTTATCAATTACACCATTACACTTTCAATATTTTTCCAATTTTACCAACATTCTTTTTATTTTATTAATTACATCATTACACTTTCAATATTTTTCCAATAAACACAAGGTTTACCTACTAAGGCTGACAATTTGCGTCGGGTTCGTGTTATTGGATTCGTGTTGTTCGAGTTCGGGTCAGTTTCTTGTCGACCCAATTTCGACCTATTTATTTTCGTGTCAGGTTCGGTTCGTGACACTTTTTTCGTGTCGGGTTCGGGTCGTGTTTCGTGTCAACCCATTTCGGTCAAAAGTATTTGACTAGTATTTTTTTGATTTTCGATTATGGTTTTCGAATACGGGTTTCGGGTACGGTTATCAATTACGGTTTTCGATTATGGGTTTCAAATACGGTTTTGGATTAAACATAATATAAACCATAAATGAAAAGAAATTCTTAAAATTATATGAAAATGGAGAAAAAAAACTTTGCAGTAATATTTAAAAAAAACAAACTATGCAATTTAGAATTACGGAAATCACGTATTAAAGTAAATTTGCAAAGGTTTATAGTTAAGGCTCTTATTTACGATATATAAATTTCTTATATTAACTTTTAAAAAAAACAAACTATGCAATTTAGAATTAAGGAAATCACGTACTAAAGTAAATTTGCAAAGGTTTATAGTTAAGGCTCTTATTTACGATATATAAATTTCTTATATTAACTTTTGTAGCTTGATGTTTATCTAATTGTTAACTAGTCAAATACTTTTTACCGAAATCGGTTGACACAAAACACGACCCAAACCCGACACGAAAAAAGTGACACGACCCGAACCTGGCACGAAAATAAATAGGTCGAAATTGGGTCGACACGAAACTGACACGAACCCAATAACACGAACCCGACTCAAGTTGCCAGCCTTACCGCTTAGTAGGTAAACCTTGTGTTTATTGGAAAAATATTGAAAGTGTAATGGTGTAATTGATAAAATAAAAAGAATGTTGGTAAAATTAGAAAAATATTGAAAGTGTAATGGTGTAATTGATAAAATAAAAAGACTGTTGGTAAAATTGAAAAAAAATGAATAGTATATTGGCAAAAATGGTAATTTTTCCTATATATTATTTGTATACTATGGTGGAAAAATACAATATTTTAATATTTAAGAATTACATATATGAAATTATCTTTAATAAGTTAAAATTAAAACTAATTTTAATCAAAAAAAGTTAATGTTTGATTATAATTTTTACCAAAATAAATGGTTCAAATAACTAATTTTTTTTAAAAATCGATAGATGAAATTATATCAATTTTTGTATTAGTTTATTCTTTTATTTATAACATTGGACAAACTTTATTTGTAAAAGTACCTCACGGATAAACTTCAATGGAAAGTAGTGTCTCCAACTCTTCATTGTCTATTTGTCCAAAGGTTATGTTTGGTACTCATTACCACACAAGAACTAGGCTATTAAGTTCATGTTGGAGCGGAGATAGTGAAGGACCGAAGGGTGTGAAGCTTATCCTAATTAGCCTAACTTCAGTTTGTATTTTAGCCTAAGCCTTATATTATGTAATAATAATCAAGCCCCCTCCGCTTAAAATTCAAGCGCATGCAGTAAACAATTGATGAATACTTGAAGCAGTGTCCTCTACTTCACATTATTACCAGTTGATATCAAACAATTTAACCTGCAAGCCATTCTATTATTCGAGATTTTCATTTTTCATCGAATCTGTATTTTAGGCTTTGTCTCTTTGAATGTCTCCTTCTTCTTAGTAAAATCCATCTAGATACTTAATTCCAAACATTAGTTTCTTTCATTCTTTGTTTTGCAATTTTAAAATTTAAGGTTGTGTATAAATCGATTATCGATTGTGGGAATTGCCGACATATGCCATTAGGAAAAATGAAGATCGAATAATGGATATTATATTCCTCTGTTCGTCAATTAAATTGAAATGTAATATTTATTTTTCAAAACAAACAAGTAAGAATTTTTTATGTTGTCGTATTATGAACTTTTGTTTTATTAATATGATGATGATAAAATCAATTTCGAAAACAAAAGCTTCAAAATTATTTTAATACGTAAGTTTGATGAAGATTGATTATGTTTACTGTTATTGTGTTATATAACATAAAGTCCTCTTATATAAAATTCCTAGCTCCGTTCATACCGAATTACCGATAACCGGGCATGGAAGTACGGAATAGAACTATAGAAGTGTCATCCATGCAGACTTTTATGATATCATTATTTTATGCTGAATGTAAAATAATAAAAAAACACTATGTCGTTACATAGTTTTAGAGCTTTTTAAAAACGTTATTATAATTATGAATTGATCTATTGTCGAATCATTGCAAGATCGAGATTATGGTAAGTTCCAACTCAAGACCGTGAGATACTAGGATCGTTACTACTATTCTAGGATCGTATGTCGATCCAAACCTTTAAGAAACATGTTAACTGCTTATAATAGAGCATCGTAGTGGTAAATACTTATAATTGTCTTCACTGGCCGTCACGTTAGCATACTCATAACTAAACATTTACAATGATAACTTTTATAATTGTCATCATTGGACATGGGAAAAAATTATTAGTCTTAACATCTTTTAATTAGTTAAAGAAGAATAAAAATTAAATAAAATAGATAACGAGGGATCAAGTTGGCTACCACCAGAACGATGTGATCAATAACATGCAAATAATACATGTATTACAGGTGGTATTACAAATTACACAATTATTATTTTGTAGCCTCCAAGTTCGAAGCCAACTAAACTGAAAGCGATTTTCATAACCATAAAGTGAGGCAACTATAAGTGGTAATCGTTTGTTCCTTTCACATTTGAGTTTTTTGGTCACCGTCAACTAGTGGTCTTCAACATTTTAACATAATTCCACAAATTAAAAATATTCTAATTAAATCAAACTCAAATAAACCTCATTTAAATTGACTTTTTTTTTTTGGTTTTCAAAACGTGATCTTTAACTGTACTCGAGTCTATCCGATTGGAAACCCGTCCCCGAATGTGTATAAATATTTTATATATTACATACAAATGTTGTTAATTATTGAAGTAATAAATATTTTTATCTAATATCTTAAATCATATTAGAATTATATCCGAATAATCTAATTATTTAAAACTAGCATTGTACCCGCGCAATTCGGCGACGGCGAACAGTTTGTGTTCGATAACATGTCAATTTCAAGAATGCAAAGATATGTACTTGCCGAATGCGGTGTGACCAAATATTTTCTAATCAACATTATATCCATTTTCTTTTAACTTTTTCTATTATCTTTATTTCTTCTTCTCCCATAAACTTTTTTATTAATTTTTAAAATAATTTCTAAAGAACAATAAAATAAGAAAAGAATATAAAAATAATTACATAGAAAACTATTCTATTTTGAAAATTTTGTTGGTGTCATGTTTGATAAGTTGTTAATAGTAATCACCACAAATTAGTTGAGCTAATTAAGGAGATAATTAACTGGGCTATTGCTTTAAGAGTTTGTACTATTTGTATAAAAACATGTACTGCTTAAAATTAAGTAGTTTTAAATATTTTAAGAGAGAGACTATTAAATGTTTTATAATTTAGTATAGATATAGATAAATCTAATCAAAATCAATATCCAAGGAACGGCCGAGATTGGTTCTCGCGGTTCTCGCACTAACAACGGTTCTCGCATGAACCCTCCCCTATATATATATATATATATATATATATATATATATATATATATATATATATACAGTTTAATTAAATTATCAAAGAGCTTGTTGTCAAATGATATCTGGTGTTGTGGAGTGGTGCTTTTTTTAAAAGATTACGAGTTCTAGTCTCATTATAAAAAATAAAGTAGATTTAAGAATAAGTTTAGTGAGTGTGCGTTTACCGTTTAAAAAAAACTTAACTAAATTTGACATTGTGTGCTTAACTAATTGTTCGTTTGTTACAAGTTGGTTATTCATGTTATTAATGTAATTGAAGTTTGCTTAAAATGATACTAGCAGTGTACTCGCGCAATGCTGCGATGGTTAATAGTTTATATTTTGTAACATGTCGTTTTCAAGGATGTAACGTGTAATTCAATGTCACGAAAAAAATTTCAGCAACATTTCCGTTTTTTTCTTCAATTTTCCTTAAATTTGTATCAACTATTTTATTAATTTAGAAATAAATTCTAAAAAGTATCAAAAAAATTAAAAATATTTATAAAATGAGAGAGAAGTTAATAAGATTTTGAAAATTATATTGATGTGGGTGGATAATTGTGTTTCTGTAAGAAAGTTTGTTAGTGGGAGAATATATTTTAAATAAATAAAAAGTTAAAGTTTATTAGGAGAGAGAAATGATTAAAAATTGAGTGGATGAGATTAAAAGGAGGGTGGAGATTAAAAGTTGACATAATTTTAAGAAGTTCTTAAAAGTTAAGAGGAGAGAGAGTGTTAAATGGTTTATATAGTAGTATAGTATAGATAATTCTGAAGTTATTATTTATTTATGAATTTAATATTATTTTTTGAATAAATAACTTTTCTGGGTTTAAGACACAACAAAAAAAAACGAACAAAGTAAGTGGAAAGGAAACAACATGAACCTTAAAATCAATTAAATTGCTTATTAATATACCATATTTGACTTTGTAGTAGTGTGTTTGTGTGACTTTGAGTATGAGTATTTTCACCTAACATCATCCAGGTAAACCATAAATCAAGTTCACTAAGCATCCTCCAAATTCTTTACAAAGTCAAATGCATTTCTTGTTCTATTAGCTAGAATACTATTTCTTTTAATGTCCATGTCAACAGGATTAAATTTTAGAAGACATTCCATTGGAGATGAAAGCACTGAGAAATAGAATTGATGATATTTATGACTTAACTCCAAAATTTCAATCAACTTTTTTCTAGCAAGTTTTTATACTTGAAAAATGTCAGGAAGTATAGCAAGATATGCGATTTAAAAAATATATTTTGATCAATAATAACTTATATGCATGTGGTTTATTATAGTGGGACAAATTTAATGATATATTTTGAAACTTCTTTGTTTGTGTAATTCTCTATTATAGTGGGACAAGTTTAATTATAACAATGATAAAGAATATAAATTAATAAAAAGATGTTACATACTTATAAATACGAAATAAATGAGATTAAAAAAATAGTGATAGACGGTGACAACACATAAATTAGTGGTGGAAGTGTCGACAAAAGAGGTGGGGGACAGACGTGGCGAAGAAAACGTAATATCAATATACGAAAAGACGTGTTCGTATTTAATATACATGTTCATTATTGTTGCAATTAATGACAATAGGATCAATTATTTATTGGTTAATTAAAAAGGATATAAAATCATTATAAAATATTTAAAAATGATAAAACTAAGAATTTCGTTCAATATGATACCTTTGATATGTTACTAATGAGATACACACACACACATGTGTGTGTGTATAATATATATATATATATATATATATATTAGGGAAAATTACCATTTTTGCCAACATACTATTCACCTGTTTTCAATTTTACCAACATTCTTTTTATTTTATCAATTACACCGGCCATTACACTTTCAGTATTTTTCCAATTTTACCAACATTCTTTTTATTTTATCAATTACACCATTACACTTTCAATATTTTTCCAATAAACACAAGGTTTACCTACTAAGGCTGACAATTTGGGTTGGGTTCGTGTTATTGTGTTCGTGTTGTTCTTTCGTTTCGGGTTCGGGTCGTGTTTCGTGTCAACCCATTTCGGTCAAAAGTATTTGACTAGTATTTTTTTGATTTTCGATTATGGTTTTCGAATACGGGTTTCGGGTACAGTTATCAATTACGGTTTTCGATTATGGGTTTCAAAACGGTTTTGGATTAAACATAATATAAACCATAAATGAAAAGAAATTCTTAAAATTATATGAAAATGGAGAAAAAAAACTTTGCAGTAATATTAAAAAAAAAAAAACTATGCAATTTAGAATTACGGAAATCACGTATTAATGTAAATTTGCAAAGGTTTATAGTTAAGGCTCTTATTTACGATATATAAATTTCTTATATTAACTTTAAAAAAAAACAAACTATGCAATTTAGAATTACGGAAATCACGTACTAAAGTAAATTTGCAAAGGTTTATAGTTAAGGCTCTTATTTACGATATATAAATTTCTTATATTAACTTTTGTAGCTTGATGTTTATCTAATTGTTAACTAGTCAAATACTTTTTACCGAAATCGGTTGACACAAAACACGACCCAAACCCGACACGAAAAAAGTGACACGACCCGAACCTGACACGAAAATAAATAGGTCGAAATTGGGTCGACACGAAACTGACACGAACCCAATAACACGAACCCGACCCAAGTTGCAAGCATTACCGCTTAGTAGGTAAACCTTGTGTTTATTGGAAAAATATTGAAAGTGTAATGGTGTAATTGATAAAATAAAAAGAATGTTGGTAAAATTAGAAAAATATTGAAAGTGTAATAGTGTAATTGATAAAATAAAAAGAACGTTGATAAAATTGGAAAACAATGAATAGTATGTTGGCAAAAATGGTAATTTTCCCTATATATTATTTGTATACTATGATGGAAAAATACAATATTTTAATATTTAAGAATTACATATATGAAATTCTTTTTAATAAGTTATAATTAAATCTAATTTAAATCAAAAAAAGTTAATGTTTGATTATAATTTTTACCAAAATAAATGGTTTAAATAACTAATTTTTTTTAAAAATCGATAGATGAAATTATATCAATTTTTGTATTAGTTTATTCTTTTATTTATATTAGAAGATTACAAAATACTATAAATATCAAAGTGTTAAACATTGGACAAACTTTATTTGTAAAAGTACCTCACGGATAAACTTCCATGGAAAGTAGTGTCTCCAACTCTTCATTGTCCATTTGTCCAAAGGTTATGTTTGATACTCATTACCACACAAGAACTAGGCTATTAAGTTCATGTTGGAGCGGAGATAGTGAAGGACCGAAGGGTGTGAAGCTCATCCTAATTAGCCTAACTTCAGTTTGTATTTTAGCCCACTACAATAAAAAAAGGGTTTATAGGACGCTTAGATAAGACGCTTTATCGACAGGCGTCTCAATAACATATATAATACGACCATTTGGTTTATGTGTCCAGTTACGGTATAGCATAATAGGACGCTTAATATTTACGTCACGTTAGATTAAGTTGATAGAACACTTATTTACATGGGTCTTTTTATTATAAGGTCTAATATGACACATCACATAATGGTCCTAATACTTAATGTTTTATAGGACACAAATATCCCTGGGTCTAGTTATTATAGGGTCTAATAGGACTTATCACATAATAGTCCTAATTCTTAATGTTTTATAGGACGGTTGTTTACAAGGTCTTGTTATTATAGGGTCTAAAAGAACACATGACATAATGGTCCTAATACTTAATGCTTTATAGGACACGTCACATAATGGTCCTAATAATAAATGTTTTATAGGACACCTATTTATAAGGGTTCTTTTTATTATAGATTCTAATAGGACACATCCAGTAATGGTCGATATATTTAACATTTTATAGGACACTTATTTATAGGGGTCTTGTTATTATAGAGTTTAATATAAGATTGACAATTATCGGCACGACACGAAACACGACACAGACCCGACAAAAAAATAAACGGGGTTTGGGTTGAGCGTAAATGGCTTCGGGTCGTTTTTTGCGTTGATCTGTGTTACCGGTATAATTTACGGCTCGGGTTAACGTGACAACCCGCCAATCTGTAAAAGTTTTCCCTTTCAAAACTTTTTTCTATTTTCCTTACACTTGTTGCCTTAATTTAACTAGCTCCCTGACCTTCCTCACATTTCATTCTGTAGAGCGGCTAGCCCTTGGATTATTCATCTTTCATTCTTGGCAATTCTAACCCCTCTAGGTTATCAATACTTCATAGCCCCACATAAGCAACTCATTATATGAAGTATTGATAATGCATGTTGAAATCTTTATCAAATGAGTTAAAACCCATCAAGATTGTGTTTAATTCATATGAGTTATGATAGACTCTTGTTTAATGTGTTTATGATATGGTTTAGTATTAAAAAGAGTTCCTAAAATTGCAAATATGAACTATTTAAGTAATATTGATATTTTGTTTGACTTTAGTAGTCAAATGGGTCAAAATCTTCAAGTTAAAGTTTAATTGCCCAAACATATGTTGAGTTGAAGTTAGAAGATTGTTTTAGGTATGTTTTAATGTATAAATGAGTTATATATAGATAGCAAGTGTTACTGAACGATATGGTAACCACCACTGCAACTTACTATTGCCACCAACACCCACCATCACCATCGAAAACACCGCCATCACTACTGACTACCACCGACCTACACACCATTAGGGTGTTGTAGTAAACGAAGCTTCTAGTAGACAAGATGAAACGTTTTGTGCAACATTAGAGAAAACTGTTTTATAAAACGCTAGAGCCGGTTTTGGCTCATTTATTAAAATATTATTTGAAATTTGTTTATTATATAATTTTTTTATATTGCACGATAAAAAAAATATGCTATAATTATGATGAATATTATTTATTAATTTCCTCAATACTAAAACATGCAAGAAATATTCTTTTTATTTATAATATTCGAAATTTTGAGTAAGAATGGTAATTTAATCTAAATTTAAAAATTATATTCAAAGTATTTAATTTCTAAAACGGAATATTCAAAATATTTATTAAAATCATGACTTTAATAATTATGAAAAATCAATGAAAATTATATAAATTTGTAAACCATAAATGTATAACATTGAAATCTTAGTTTCCTCCGTTAGCCGCCCAATTCATTTCAAATAAAAAAAACTTGATTTCCCACCCAAAATTTCGTTTCCCCCTCAATTCATTCCCCATCTCCTCTACCTAATTCGCATTCCCCCATCATTTTGCCATTTATCTCCTCTTTGTGATTTCATTCTCCTACCCATGGATATCAAGTTCACCATTTCGATATATCTCCCCTTGTGATTCCGCCGCTCACGGCAACACTATCGAAACGCCTTCGCCACCTCTCACGATGAGTCTTCTCCGTCATGAAAGGCGGTCAACCACGGACGTCTTCTCGCTGTTACAGCAATAGGTACAACCGCTGTTTGTAACTAATTTTATTTTTTTGTTCAGCACATTTTTTAATAAAAAAGGAGTCCATGAAAGACTGGAAGGAGACCAGGAAAAGGAATGGAAGTGGCAGATGAATGCCCGTCGTCGTCTTTGGTGCTTTGAAAACGATAGATACATTGAGAACTCAAATGTCGCCTGGGGGCTAGGGCATTTACGGATCGGAGGATGGTCCGTATTTAGAGCATCAATGATGCAATTAAAACTTCTTGAACGATGCGAATGAGAGGTCGAGAATGACTGAAACGTCTAGGGCCCATTCCTCTCAATCCGTAAGTCATTTTATGTTTATATAATTCTGATTGCTGTACTAGCAGTCATCATTCGTTATTTCTAATATCTGAATTTGTGAATCTTAAGGGATCGGGAGGACTCATTGTGTAACATCCTCCTACCGGGCCTGGTAGTTTACGCGAGATGGTAAACTATTCGTTTATTAATTATATTTAATATTTAATTGTTTATATTTATTGATTATTTAATTGCCACGATATATTTATTTGATGATTTTAATTGGGCCGTGAGGTAAAAAGGAGAAATATTAGTTTTAATATTTTATATTTTAGGTTATGTCATATGATTAGATTTTACACGAGGGTCCCGAATAATACCTCGTTGCGTGTTTATTAATTGAATAAGACCGCTTTAATTAGGTTCCTGTATGTTAGATATCTGTATTTGATACTGTGTGTTATTTGATTAAATTCCCAGCCGACCCTAGACTTTATATTTGACTTTTAGAAGTCAATTTCTCTTATTTACTTCAATGTGAAGTATGTGTTGTGTGTGTATGTGTTTTTCTCTTCAAAGAAAGCTTGTTCCAGCTCTTGATTATTGTGTTTGTTGCTGATTTGGTGCCTTATACAAGTAAGGTTATGTATATTTGAGTTGATTCTTGAAGCTTATGGGGTGTTCTTGCAAAAACCCATTTATTATTTTTAGGGTTCAAGATTCATGTGGGTTTTGTTTAATCCGAATTGTGTTCTTATTAGATCATGTTCTATTGAAGTTATATACTGATTTCGAGTTACTTAGCATGATGAGTTATGTGTTGTGTATGTCGAGTTTTGGTTAATAAGTTCTTGAAAAGTTGAGTTTTAGCCGTGCGAAGTGAAGTCCATTCCGTGCGAAGTGGCTCCACTTCGTACGAAGTGCTTGATGAAGAAGATGAAGTCGATGAGTTTTGGTCGCACGTAGTGTGGTCCACTCCGTGCGTACCAGTGTCCTTTGCGTGCGTAGTGTGTGAAACATGTTAAGTGTATTTGAGTTCTCTACGTGCGTAGTTTGTCCAGTCCGTGCGTAGTGCGTTCAGCACGTGCGCAGTGAATCTACCCCGTGCGTAGTGCCTCAGATGTTAATTCAGTTTGTTGTTGTATGATGTTGAGATATTCATGCATGATTTAGGATATATATATGAATGATTTAGATGATGAAACATGTTCTGTTAAGAATTGTATGTTGCTTATGATCTGTGTGATTAACTTAAATGAGTTAAGTTCTGATTATATGGTATATATGAGAGGGTTTATTAATGATGCTTCAAGATTGGATTCTATATGCTAATTGCATGCTTAATTCGTGAAATGATGTTAAATAGCCTGAGTTTATGATCCGTTGATTTCTATATGTCTCATATGATTTATGAAGCACTCCTAAATGGTATTTGATATGTTTCAAGCTGGTTTGGTATTATGAAGTCTAACGGGTTGGGTTTTTGACCGTTTACGGATTAATTGGAGATAGATGAAGTTTATGAATGTCTTGTTGATTGCTACGTGTTTAGTATCATATATTATGATATTTCAAATGGTTTAGATTGTATTTCTTGTTGATTATGCATGTTAGGTGAAACGGTTAAGCTTTGATCTGTTTGCGAATTGATTTGACTTTTGGAGTTAATTATGATTTGAGTTATTGACTTGTTTATATTGTATTCTCAGGGGACTCAAAGACTCAGTGATATAAGACAACTGAGTGTGGATTTTGGATTGGTCGAGGACGCAAGTGAGTGGACTTTAACTCACTGGTGGTATTAGTTATGATTATGAGGATTATCTGTGATTGTATGGAGATTGGCACTATGAGTGTGCGGTGATTGGAAAATGTGATTGTTTGAATTGTTGTTAATTGATTGCAATCGAGTCCAAGATATGTGCGCAGTGAAGATTACTGTGTGCATGCTGTCTTTGTGGGAGGTTAGCCGGTTTGTGTGGGCTAGGCTCGTTTGCTTCTGGTTGTACGGTTGTTCAACCCCTGTTACATTTGTTGCAGCAGAGGGGGTTTAACTGTACCAGTTAGCAAGCAGTCTCGGTAAACCTATGCTTGGCCGGCATATGGGTTGCAGGCTCTGCAGAGCCGCCGTGCCTCTGATGATACATGGTGCCCGCTCTTGAGTAGTCCTTGTGGGTCTTGTTTCTATGTTAATTGTTGTGATTATGCTATTGTTACCTGTGGCTTAAATTCCATTCACTTAGCTTTGTGCTAATTCCCCACCTTAACTCTCTGTTGCAGGTTTTGGTGAGCTTCGGTAGGTGGTTGTTTGTACAGGGGAAGTTTGATCGTCGCTCTGATATTATGTTTTAGATAAGATGAGCCATCTTTGTGAACTCTTTTGTAACACTAAACGATATACTGTGTTGTTGAACAGTATTGGTTTTAAGTTTGTGGGTGTTGTTATCTTTACTATTTTCAATTGCAATACTTCCGCAGTGAATTTAAAAAAAAAATGGCTTGTATTTTACGGTGTTACAAGTTATCTGGATTCGTTTATTTAATCATGCGATAGATTTTTTAATCTGATATGATTGCTTGGAGATTGGTATGATGATGGTACGGAGATTGAAACTGTGATTGTATGGAGATTGGCACTATGAGTGTGCGGTGATTGGAAAATGTGATTGTTTGAATTGTTGTTAATTGATTGCAATCGAGTCCAAGATATGTGCGCAGTGAAGATTACTGTGTGCATGCTGTCTTTGTGGGAGGTTAGCCGGTTTGTGTGGGCTAGGCTCGTTTGCTTCTGGTTGTACGGTTGTTCAACCCCTGTTACATTTGTTGCAGCAGAGGGGGTTTAACTATACCAGTTAGCAAGCAGTCTCGGTAAACCTATGCTTGGCCGGCATATGGGTTGCAGGCTCTGCAGAGCCGCCGTGCCTCTGATGATACATGGTGCCCGCTCTTGAGTAGTCCTTGTGGGTCTTGTTTCTATGTTAATTGTTGTGATTATGCTATTGTTACCTGTGGCTTAAATTCCATTCACTTAGCTTTGTGCTAATTCCCCACCTTAACTCTCTGTTGCAGGTTTTGGTGAGCTTCGGTAGGTGGTTGTTTGTACAGGGGAAGTTTGACCGTCGCTCTGATATTATGTTTTAGATAAGATGAGCCATCTTTGTGAACTCTTTTGTAACACTAAACGATATACTGTGTTGTTGAACAGTATTGGTTTTAAGTTTGTGGGTGTTGTTATTTTTTACTATTTTCAATTGCAATACTTCCGCAGTGAATTTAAAAAAAAAAATGGCTTGTATTTTACGGTGTTACACATTGGGTCATCAAGGCATCAAGAAGAATTCTGCAATTGCTACTAAAAATATCTCGATGATTGTCTTTTTGTTCAGAGGACATGGTAAGTTTGAATTAGTGTCTTTTTGTTCTTAATTTCATATAGCATTTGCCCTATAGCCACTTTAGTCCTCTTTTTGTTAACCAATTCATATATGTTTGGAGAGGGTATAATATTATAGATGCTTTCCTGTAAGACACTTTTGTTAATCAATTCATATATGTTTGCTCTACAACAGATTAGATGAATAATACTTGGTATCCATATACGATACTTATTGTTGTTTAAATAGTTTTATTTCTTGTTTTGATGTTTAAATAATGATGGCTTAAACATGGTGCTTAGTTCAGGATTTGGTGTTTGGTTCAACACTTATTTACTCATCAGACCTAGAGTCATACATGTGCAAATTATTTGTTTAGTATTAGGTCTTCTTCAAAGGGGTTCTAATGCATGGTCTAACATATGAACAATTCTTATAATATGAGCTTTTTGTCCTTTATTTGCATTTCCCCATCTCATCCCAATTTTATGCTTAACTTGATTACAGTTAACTAATAGGGTTGACCTGTATAAGATAATATAATACATGCTCTATGTTCTAAGTACAATATGTTCTCATGTTGATTTTAGTGGTTAAGTTACAGCCAACCATTCCTATTTCTTCTGATGATTTAGTATTTAATGCATGAACATGATGTTGAACTTAGAAGTTTAGGCACTCACTATGGTTCTTATGCTCTTTTTATAGACACAAGGGATCGCAATTAAAGATTGGGAACTTTTCCATGAACAAGCTGCATAAGCAACAACCACTTTTCATATTGCACAAGTATGATTATGTCATTCCCTTTGTAATGAACAATCATACGGATTTCGATTTATTTTTCTACTACATTAATATCTTTCTTTTATACTTCTATTTTACACGCTAGCATCGAGGATTTACCATCATATCATATATTGTGCTTTTGCATAACAATGTAATTACATATGTTTTTTATAGTTTATTTATTGAATCACTCTCCTATCTCTTCTCTCCACAGGATGGTCTGTACAGCATGGTGCTCATGAAATATATATAGAAAAAACTAAGGTACAACAACAATACCATATTTGTGGTTTGAATTCTTTTGATACTTTGTTGCTGTCAACAATATTATGTTATGTAACCCATAAGGCCATAATATTACCTTCCATCTTTTGAAAACCTTTAGTAAAGGACTTTGCTTAATATGGTTACATATGTGTGCTTATTTTTAATTTTCAGATTGTTGTGTACTAAGTTGCACAATAAAATAACTTTAGAACATGTTTTCATTGCATGTGGTGCAGAATCATTTTACGAAGTGAAAAATATGATTGAGCATGCTGAAAGGATCAATTAGGACATCTTATGCTTAAAATAGCGTTCAACTTGCTGTCAGAATCCACTTGCAATTGCATGTCATGACGGGCTTCAAGCAACTACCACGGAAAATCATGAGCAGGGGCGCACGATAGTTGCATGGTGAAAGTTAGATGTTGTTTAATTGTATAATGTTCATGTTATCAAACACATTTTCATATTTAGATTTTAGACCAATTATGATGAAATATCAAACTGATTTCATGTACTCATGTTATTTGTAACTTTATATGATTTATATTTATAATTGATCATTTTTGGATTTTATTGTTGACATTTTTTAAAATTGTAACCGGTCCCCAAAACATTTTGTGTAGTAGTGTTTGTTGTATATAACATTTTATAGGACCTTAGAATTTGTTTTATAAATTTTGTGTATATTATGACACATGTATGTGTTTTAAAATATTCAAAAGCATAATAGCAAGTACACATATATTAGGACCCCATATAGCGTCACTTAATACGATCTATTACGATGCTAATTTTGTTGTATAAAACACATTACGGGACTATAGGTTATGTTTCATAAGATTGGGGTTTATTAGGATAGAAAAATGTGTCGTAACAACTTTGACACCTTTTACAACGCCTTTGTATAGGACACATGTGTAATTGGTCCTATAAAACTAAGCGTCCCATTAAGTAATGTGTTAAGACGGAAATAGGCGTCCTATAAAACTATATTTGTTGTTATATTATGTAATGTAATAATAATCAAGCCCCCTCCACTTAAAATTCAAGCGCATGCAGTAAACAATTGATGAATACTTGAAGCAGTGTCTTCTACTTCACATTATTACCAGTTGATATCAAACAATTTAACCTGCAAGCCATTCTATTATTCGAGATTTTCATTTTTCATCGAATCTGTATTTTAGGCTTTGTCTCTTTGAATGTCTCCTTCTTCTTAGTAAAATCCATCTAGATACTTAATTCCAAACATTAGTTTCTTTCATTCTTTGTTTTGCAATTTTAAAATTTAAGGTTGTGTATAAATCGATTATCGATTGTGGGAATTGCCGACATATGCCATTAGGAAAAATGAAGATCGACTAATGGATATTATATTCCTCTGTTCGTCAATTAAATTGAAATGTAATATTTATTTTTCAAAACAAACAAGTAAGAATTTTTTATGTTGTCGTATTATGAACTTTTGTTTTATTAATATGATGATGATAAAATCAATTTCGAAAACAAAAGCTTCAAAATTATTTTAATACGTAAGTTTGATGAAGATTGATTATGTTTACTGCTATTGTGTTATATAACATAAGGTCCTCTTATATTGAATTCCTAGCTCCGTTCATACCGAAATACCGATAACCGGGCATGGAAGTACGGAATAGAAGTGTCTTCCATGCAAACTTTTATGATGTCATTATTTTTATGCTGAATGTAAAATTAAAAAAAAAAGGAGAATTCCACTATAAAAGTGTTATACTAGTTTAACCCAAAATAAAAATATAAAAGACAAAAGAAAAAGAAAAACATTATGTCGTTTCATAGTTTTAGAGCTTTTTAAAACCGTTATTAAAATCGTGAATTGATCTATTTTCGAATCATTGCAAGATTGAGATTATGGTAAGTTCCAACTCAAGATCGTGAGATACTAGGATCGTTACTACTATTCTAGGATCATATGTCGATCCAAACCTTTAAGGAACATGCTAACTACTTATAATAGAGCATCGTAGTGGTAAATACTTATAATTGTCTTCACTATCCGTCACGTTAGCTTACTCATAACTAAACATTTACAATGATAACTTTTACAATTGTCATCATTGGACATGGAAAAATATTATTTGTCTTAACTTCTATTAATTAGTTAAATAAGAATAAAATTTAAATAAAATGGATAACGAGGGATCAAGTTCGCTACCACCATAACGATGTGATCAATAACATGCAAATAATACATGTATAAACATTAACAAGCACGTATTACAGGTGGTATTACAAATTACACAATTATTATTTTGTAGCCTCAATGTTCGAAGCCAACTAAACTGAAAGCGATTTTCATAATCATAAAGTGAGGCGACTATAAGTGGTAATCTTTTGTTCCTTTCACATTTGTGGTCGGTTTTTGGTCACCGTCAACTAGTGGTCTTCAACATTTTGACATAATTCCACAAATTAAAAATATTCTAATTAAATCAAACTCAAATAAACCTCATTTAAATTGACTTTTTTTTTCTTTTGGTTTTCAAAACGTGATCTTTAACTGTACTCGAGTCCATCCGATTGGAAACCCGAATGTGTATAAATATTTATTACATACAAATGTTGTTAATTATTGAAGTAATAAATATTTTTATCTAATATCTTAAATCATATTAGAATTATATCCGAATAATCTAATTATTTAAAATAAATCTAATAAAAATCAATATTGAATTTCTAATTTTCATAAAATGTAGATTGAAGGGTCAAGATCAAGAAATTAAATTTATTTTTTAAATTAAATGGTTAAGATGAAACAATTATTTTTATACATGTTAGTATTTTATTTATATTAAAACATTGTTAAATATCAAACTAATTATTTATTGTAACTCAAACTTGATTATTTATATTTTATGTATAGCTTGTCATTTGTTGCTTTTTTATGTGGTTTATAATTTTTGAGCAAATTACCGAAATCATTTGAAATCAATTATATTCAAATTCAAACCAAATTGGATATTCTCGAACTCGAGTTAGTCTTAGACCATGTGCATTGGATGCGCTGATTCACGTGGGTTGAAGCTGGTTGAGCAACTAGCACCATTGCCGCCTAGCGGCTTCCAAACCCTTGCAAGCCCGCTGATTTGGAGACCAGCGGTGGGCTCCCTCTCTTTTTTTTTTTTATTCTCTCTTTCTCTATCTTACTAATATATTTTTTTATTTAATATTTGGTGTGACTGATGTGAATGCTGATATGACAATAGGTTTATGAGGGTAACTTCGATCTTCGAGTTACATGCTCATGGTCCTATAAGATGTGAGACTATTTTTATATAAAAACCTTTTAATTCAAACAGCCTAAATATAACCGAAAATCGACGTAATGATAACCCCGATCCTGAACCTTAGGTTATGTGCTTTAAATATAATACACAAAAGGTTTGACATATGTCCATACTGTTTATATTATAAGGACCTGAACCTTATTTAAAAGAAAAAAAAATGCATAATTGTAGAAAATATACCACTCTCTATTGCCTAACCCAACACAATCTCTCTACTTTACACAACCATCACTCCTTTATCTGACTCTCTCTCTCTCTCTCTCTCTATATATATATATATATATATATATATCTCTTCTTCAACCAATTGAATGAGACACATGTTTAAAATAAAATACAACATATGAAGACATATCCAGGGCTACACAACCAGTAAACTCCCATGACCAAAACATGTTCTTCCCCCACCTCAGATGTCTCGTTTTTCTTGCTTTCCTTACACCATCTCTCTCTTTCTCCTTCACCTTTGATGGCTTCAAAGGCCTAAACTCCGACAACATAACCCTCAACGGGGCTGCCGACATCACTTCCAGTGGCATTCTCAAGCTCACCAACGACACTCCCCGATTGATCGGCCACGGGTTTTATCCGAACCCCATCCGTTTCAAGAACCCCCTTACTAAAACACCTCTCTCCTTCTCTACCTCCTTTGTTTTCGCAATCGTGCCGGAATATACAAGGCTAGGTGGCCACGGCCTGGCTTTCACCATCTCTCCGGCGAAAGATCTGGCCGGAGCTCAACCCAATCAGTATCTTGGGCTTCTTAATGTCACCAACAATGGCAACACATCCAACCACCTGTTTGCTGTAGAATTCGATACTGTTCAAGATTTAGAGTTCTCTGATATTAATGACAATCATGTTGGCATCAACATCGACAGCATGGTATCCAGGAATTTCACTAAAGCAGGGTATTTTGTTGATGGGAATTCAACAGAACAAGATCTTCATTTAAGAAGTGGAAAAAAGATTCAAGCTTGGGTGGATTATGATGCTCTAAAACCCCAATTAAATGTCACCCTTTCAATGTCTTACGAGAAACCCGTTACGCCAATCCTGTCTGTTCCAGTGGATCTCTCGTCCGTTTTCCAAGATTTCATGTACGTTGGTTTTTCAGCTTCAACGGGCGTGCTAGCAAGTTCTCATTATATATTTGGTTGGAGCTTTAATATGAGTGGAAAAGCTCAATCTTTTGATCTTAATAATCTCCCGTCGATACCAGGTTCTAAAAGGAGTCACAAAGGTTTCATAATTGGTGTCTTTCTAGCTCTAGCAATCATAGCCGTTGCTAGTGGACTTTTTTTTATCAAGAAATGGAGGAACGTGGATGAGATTGAGGAATGGGAGTTTGATGTAGGCCCACATAGGTACTCTTACAAGGAGTTAAAGAAGGCTACAAAAGGTTTTAGAGATGAAGAATTACTTGGGTCTGGTGGATTTGGGAGTGTTTACAAAGGGGTTTTGCCTAATTCTAGAACCCTAGTAGCCGTGAAGCGAATTTCAAATGAATCACAGCAGGGGATGAGGACGTTTGTGTCCGAGATCTCCACTATTGGCCGACTCCGCCACAGAAATTTGGTTCAATTGTTAGGGTGGTGTAGAAAGGGAAGAGATTTGTTGATCGTATATGATTTCATGGCTAACGGTAGCTTAGACAGGTATATTTATGATGATCCTAAACTTATATTAACTTGGCAACAACGATTCAAGATCATAAAAGATGTAGCTCGTGGATTGTTGTATTTACATGAAGAATGGGAGCAAACCGTGCTTCATAGGGACATCAAAGCAGGGAACGTGTTGTTAGATTCAGAGCTAAACGGACGTTTAGGTGATTTTGGGTTGGCGAAGTTATGCGAACATGGAACAAACTCAAGCACAACGAAAGTGGTGGGAACATTAGGTTATTTGGCTCCTGAGTTAACACGGACAGGTAAGCCCACCACAAGCTCAGATGTGTTTGCTTTTGGGGCATTGTTGTTAGAGGTGGTATGTGGGAGGAGACCTACTGAGCCAAAGGCTTTGCCTGAGGAGCTCATTTTGGTGGATTGGGTTTGGGATAAATGGACAAAAGAGGCAGTTCTTGAGGTGGTTGATTCAAGGTTAAAAGGGAAGTTTGATGAGGTTGAGGTTTTGATGGTTATAAAGCTAGGACTAATGTGTTCTAGTAACTCACCCTCAGCACGGCCTGGTATGAGGCAGATTGTTAGGTACCTGGAAAGGGAGATTCCCTTGCCGGAAAGTTTAGCATCGCCGTGTGAGGGTGGTGGGAAGGGAAGTCAGGGGTGGGAGTTTGAGGATTATGTGCATTCTTATCCTTCTTCGTCTATTATAGACAATGTAAGTAACTGGTCAGGGGGGGTTGAGGAAGAGTATGTTGATACTGAAGCGGGCTTGACTTCACCACCTTCGATATCCATCAAGGAGGAGAACAAGTTAACAAGTTAGGATTTGTAGCTTTTGGGCTTGTTTGGTTCTTTCGCTTTCTCTTTTTTCCAGCTTCTACTTCAGTTCTATATAAAGATCGCTGTTTTATTTATTTATTCTTATTATTTGAATCAAGAATTGCATTTTGTATCTATCCTTCTTCCAACCAAGCTTCCTTGGAGCATGTAGAATATATATGGCATTTAGAACAACATTTACAAGACAGAAGAATGGATGTCAATTTCTTCAAATTATGACAGAAGAAAATGATGTTCCAAACTAAATAAGAAAACTAATAAAGATTGGCTACTTGCTGTACATTATTTTGACATTTCATCTTTAGTCACTTTCAGTATTTTCCCTCTTTGTTAGCCAGGCAGCCTCAACAGATTTAGTCCATGCAATTAGTTGTGTGGAACAAAGATTCTGTCACTGAGATTCTACATAATTAATTCTTGGTCTCATGAATATGCTGAAAAGAGATGTTGTTTGGATTGCACCCGACCAAACTGCAAGTTTGTCTCGGAACATGAATGGCTAAATGATCGAGCCAAGTTTGACAGAAAAAGCAAGGTATCCATAGTGGAAGGACTAACCATGTCACATTCATAACTTTTAAACACCATACATTTCTAAAGTAATTGTATAAGAAAAATCTATTTTCTAATTATTCATCCTTATTGTAAATGTGTAACTATCTTTACAAAGTTTTAGATTTTTAAGTCGGATCCACTATTCATATTTATATTTAATAGCTAATTTGTTTATTTTTAATAGTTAATAACATATAAATTACTAATGCCTAAATAAATATAAGTTCTTAAGTAATCAATATGCTCCACCAGGTTTATGAATATTTTGTATACATGATGAAAGATTAAAAAAGTTAACATGAATTGTTTTCCTTATGTAAAAGATGTTCTAAAGTTATTTGATGTAAATTAAAAGCTAAAATTTTCCTCCTCGTATCTAAGTATGAAAACCATCGATTAAATTATATTGAGTTGATTAGATAATTATGTCATTTTAACAATTAAACTTTTCATAATAAAAGAACCCTTAAAACAATCAAGTCAATGTAAATTAAATTTTAACCTATAAAATATAAAAAAAATATTAAAAATTAAATAAAAAAGGACTATAAGCAATGGATATTGAAATGCTACCAAAAGCCAAGGAAACTACAACACCAACTTGAACCTACGACAAACCGAAACTAACATGAAAACCTATCCTATTATCCCCCTACTAAACAATACCCAAAGGGTTGGGTTCGATATCCATTTTCTTGAGAACCACCGGAAGCATTTTAGTTAATAAGCGATCAAATCAAAACAAGCTCATTCCATAGTCGGATTAATAGCAAGATGATTTTTAAGGATAGAAATCAGCGAATCAAAAGGTTTCTTATGTTTACCGAAAATGAGTCACGAGTGTGAAGAAACAAATGATTGGTATGTGCGTAGGTGCCATGTGACGTCCTTAACTCTTCAAGTCACGTCGCCTCTCAATCTCAAGTCTCAACCACTAAAGTTTTGTAATTGGGTAGGCCAAGATTATTTAATGGACTAGAATATATTCCATACACCATAGCCCAGCCTTTGACCATCCGTAACACACCCACTGAACCCACTAAATCATGTCACATCTGCACCACATCAGCTTTTTTCTCTCATACCCTCTCCCTACCCTCAAGTAGAGTACCACACCCCATCTAACCCCAACCTTTTCCACTTTTTTTTAATTCTTTTTTTAACTACATTTAATAATGTAACAAAATAAAATATTTTTATATTGATTAAAAATTAAAACAATACAAATAATAATAATAAAAAATCCTAACATTACTAAACATTAAAAATAAAAAAATAACATAACTTTCAATATTAAAAACCCTACCACAGCTTTTACGCGATGAAGTTGGTGTTGAATCCATACGAGAGAAAAAGTTTGAGATATAAAGAGAAAGATGAGATTGTGTTGGTGTGAAAAATGTGAAATAGTGGTAAGATATTTATAGAGTTAATTAGGTAAAAAAAAGAAATTTTTTTTAAATTAAAACTAGCCATATGAAATAGAGAGAAAATGTAATTTTTTTTTTAAAAAAGTTATCGTTAGTTTAGGGTAGATTAACAAAAAAAAAGGAAATAGAAGAGGGTTGGAGCGGTTGTGGGAAACCGGAGGTGGAACTGCCGGGTTGAACCCCCTTGGGGCGTAGTGGTGTTCACCCGGAACCACAGGGCACCCGCACCCCCAAACCGCTGGCACTACGGATGGTCTTAGAGCATTGGGAGTGGTCTCGGCATGGCATCGGTATGCACATGTGGAGCCACGGTACCGAAGCATAACATCTCTTCTCGGCGATGGAATACCAATGGAGAGAGGAGAGAGAGATGAGAGAGAAGAGAGGAAAGAAAAGAGGGGCAACAAAAGATTATCTAAAAAGGCCTAAATTAAAGACGTTCTCTAGTTATTATATTTTTCATAGGACTTTTCATAAAAACCTTCAATTTTCTACTAATAAACCCGTCGTAGAAATATCTCTCTCACACACACACACACAATTATAGTCAAAAGTACATCATCAGAACTCTGAAGCATCACTAATTCACCCACTCCATATCCTCAACTTTGCACAACCCTCCCTCTCTCTCTCTCTCTCTCTCTCTCTCTCTCTCTAATTTTCTTCGTCAACCACTTGAATGCGACATGCTACAGTTTGTTCATAACAGCACATGCATATAACACCCATTCACCATACAAAACCAGTCCGCTCAGCACCAAAACATGCTCTTCCCCTGCTGCATCACATGGCTTCTTTATCTACATCTTTCTCTTGCTCTCTTAACGCCATCTCTCTCTTTCTCCTTCATCTTTAATGGCTTCCGAAACCTTAACTCCCACAACATAACCATCAATGGAGTTGCAGACATCACTTCCCGTGGCATTTTAAAGCTCACAAACGATACTCCTCGTTTGATCGGTCATGGGTTTTACCCAAACTCAATCCGTTTCAAGAGCCCCACTAAAAAATCACCACACTCCTTCTCTACATCCTTTGTTTTTGCCATCGTCCCAGAGTACAAAACCCTTGGTGGCCATGGCCTGGCTTTCACCATCTCTCCAACAAAAGAGCTGCCCGGTGCTCAATCCAGACAGTATCTTGGACTTTTTAACGTCACCAACAATGCAAATTCATCCAACCACGTGTTTGCCATAGAGTTTGATACTGTTCAGGATTTAGAATTCTCTGATATTAATGACAACCATGTTGGCATCAACATCAACGGCATGGTATCTAAAAATTCAACTGAAGCTGGGTTTTTAGTTGATGGGAATTCAACAAAACAATACCTTAATTTGAAAAGTGGAAAAAAGATTCAAGCTTGGGTGGATTATGATGCTTTAAAACCACAACTAAATGTCACTCTTTCAATGTCTTCAGATAAACCCAGTATTCCGATCTTGTCTGATTCGGTGGATCTCTCATTGGTTTTCCAAGATTTCATGTACGTGGGGTTTTCAGCATCAACAGGTCTTCTTGCCAGCTCTCATTATATCTTTGGTTGGAGCTTTAATATGAGTGGAACAGCTCAATCCTTCGATCTTAATAACCTCCCTTCAATACCAGGAGCTAAAAAGAATCACAGAAGTTCAATAATCGGAGTGTCAGTTGCAGTCCTCTTAGCTCTTGCAATTATAGCCATTGCTGTTGCTTATGTGATCAAGAAATTAAAGAATCTGGACAAGATTGAAGAGTGGGAACTTGAAGTAGGCCCACATAGATATTCCTACTATGACTTAAGGAAGGCTACCAAAGGGTTTAGAGATGAAGAACTACTTGGGTATGGTGGATTTGGGAGTGTTTTCAGAGGGGTTTTGCCTAATTCTGGAACCCTAGTAGCAGTTAAGCGAATTTCAAATGAATCACAACAGGGGATGAGGGGGTTTGTATCAGAGATTTCGACTATTGGCCGTCTGCGCCACAGAAATTTGGTTCCGTTGTTAGGTTGGTGTAGAAAGAAAGAAGATTTGTTGCTTGTATATGAATTCATGGCTAATGGTAGCTTAGATAAATATATTTATAATAATCCTAAACTTATTTTAACCTGGGAACAGCGATTCAAAATCATAAAGGATGTAGCTCGTGGATTGCTGTATTTACATCAAGAATGGGAGCAAACCGTTCTTCATAGGGACATTAAAGCAGGGAATGTGCTGTTAGATTCAGAGCTAAATGGACGTTTAGGTGATTTTGGATTAGCCAGAGTATGTGAACATGGTTCAAACTCAAGCACAACTAGAGTGATGAGGACATTAGGTTATCTGGCTCCTGAGTTGACACGAACAGGTAAGCCCACCACAAGCTCAGATGTGTTTGCTTTTGGGGCTTTGTTGTTAGAGGTGGTGTATGGGAGGAGACCTACTGAGCCAAATGTTTCGTCTGAAGAAATTGTTTTAGTGGATTGGGTGTGGGACAAATGGGCAAAAGAGGCGGTTTTTGAGGTGGTTGATTCACGGTTAAAAGGTGAGTTTGATGAGGTGGAAGCTTTGGTGGTTATAAAACTAGGGCTAATGTGTTCTAGTAATGCACCGTCAGCACGGCCTTCTATGAGGCAGGTAGTTAGGTACCTGCAAGGGGAGGTTCCCTTGCCGGAAAGTTTACCTCCGCCATGTGAGCATGGCGGGAAAGGTAGTCACAGTTGGGAGTTTGAGGATTATGTGCATTCTTGTCCATCTTCGTCTCTGTTAGACAATGTAAGCAAATGGTCTGTAGGAGTTGAAGAAGAGTAGTTTGAATTTTTTGTAACTTTTGGGGTTCTTTAGTTTTCTTTCTACTAGTTTTAAGGTCTGTAGATTGCTATATGTAACCAGTTGTGTTTTCTTTGTTGTTAAGATCAAGGATTCTATTTAGTATATGCCCCTCTTTTAACTATGTGTGCTTGAAACATTTTGAGGAAACTAATTTTTTTTTCCTTTTGTTATTGCATAGAATACGGGATTAGAACAACATTTACAGGACAGATACAGATTATCAATTGGGTATCGTTGTTGTACACAGATTACTCATCAAATCATGACAGGATACAGTATCCAAACCTAAGAATGAAAAAGAATAAAGAAAACTAGCAAAGCTTACCTATTTGCTGTACATTGTTTTCACCGTTTTCCTCCTCGCAATCTTTCAACACATAAAAAATCTCATGATCATCAAACCCTGCACAAAAGACAATAAATAAAGACTTGTGAAATTAGCAATCTTTCTTATGCGAGAGATCTTAAGTATCAACAGTCTCAACACAAGATCGGCGTGACTCGATTTTTTATTTATTATTTTTACATACGGCATATAACCTCAGAAACTGCCTCTGAAGAGGCTTGCAATACAACTAAATGCTTGCTGCATTAAATTTCATGCAGTGACTACTTTTACAGTTACAATTTGTTTTAATATACTAAAATAGATAAATATAAGAACAAATATTTATATAGTTATTTAAAACTCTATTAAATTAGTAAATTAGTAAATTAAAGTTGAAAGTTGAAACTACCTTCACCAAGGGCTTCAATGTCATCAACTTCAGGTCCTAGAACCATGACATTACCTAAGGGTGGATCAACGGTCATCCAGTCAGACCTACCAATATCAACTGTGTGAATCTCCCTCTCTGTTACCCACGCCTCAACAGAATTGATGTTGTCGTATGAAATGGGATCAGGGTGATCCTGCTCTTTGTTATAAAACCTAAAAGATCATGTTCATTTCTTAAGATTATTTCCCTTACTACTGAACAAAACAATGGTTTTCGTATAAAAAGAAGCAACAAACATCTGGGACTTACATTTGCTTTAATCTCATGTTGTATTGAACATATACAACGTCACTGAGCCTCTGGTGTTCTACATAATTCTTTGTTTCATGAATCTGTTGGAATGAGATCTTGTTTGGTTTACACCCAACCAAACTGCAAGTTTGACTGAGAATACGTATGGCTAGACGAGCCAAGTTAGGACAAGCCCCTCCATATGTTGACCACCACTCAGCTACGCCAATCAAAGAAAATTGAATTAGTCTAATCACAGATTAAAAGGACCATGTTACTATGAAAATACATTTCAACAGAAAGAGCGCTTTCAAGAGTTACCAGGAAATAAGGTATCTCTGCCTCTTATAGCAATTTTTCTCCCAAAATCACCGGCAGCTTCACTATATAAAGTTGTCTCTTTAACAATTTTATCTTGGATCGTAGTGTCAGGAATCAATCTTTCAACACAATCATAAACTGATGATCTAATCTGAAGATGAATATCTCCTTCAGTGCTGTAAAAGAACTTTGGATTGAGATAAAAACCTGCAGTATGAAGAGGATGACGGTGAAGCTGTTCCCACCTACGGTCTATTATGTTCCAATAAACCATATAATCTTTCTTATCAACAAGTTCTTTCTTGATTGCTTCTTTTGCCCGATATATCCCTGCATAAACATACCCCATTCCTGGTTTCTTTTTGCCACTGACAATTCTCAAAAGCCTCAGTAAAGGATCTGCTAAATGGGTGATTACTGTGCACATGGACCAGAAGGATGGATTGCTGATGTAATCCAAAGTAGTGTATCCCTCTTCTTTTTTGGAATATGAGCACTCCATCCACTCCTCCGAAGTTACCATTGATTGGAGGTTGTGTTTCACACTTACCATTCGTTTCAAAGTGTAGAAATCCGTTGAAGAAGGTGTGGGGCCCACTACAACGATGTCAACTCCAAATGTGTACCTTCTCATCATATTCAAAATGAGGCTATGATTGTAGATGAATCTTGATATTGATCTAGCTTGTTCAAGTATCGTACTTATCCATTCAAGTTCTCTAAAGTCATCCAACATCAAATAGACACATTGAGTTGCACATGGAGTCCAGAAAATAGTTGGGAAATTATCAGAAATTTGTTTCCCTACTTCAACATAACGCGCATCATTATTTATAACAATTTGCACCACATTTCGAACTCCAACTTCTTCAACAATTTCTTTAACTAAAACAAATAAACCATCCGTGGAATCCATAATGTTGGTTGCATCAACAGACCTAAGAAACATTAGCCCTTGAGAACAGTACACAGAGAAATTCAGAAACAATTTACCAGTTTCTGATGCCCACTCATCAACTAGAACAGAACAACCGCTTTTTCCCCAACTGCCCATGCATTGATCAACATCGCTTCTCACTTCTTGAACAGTGTTCTTCAAAACCCAGCTTCGAAGATCATGATAAGAAGGCCCCATAACTCCTGGCCCTTGTGAAGCAATTGCGTCAATCATAGGTTGGAAATATGTGGAGTTCACAGCATCTACAGGTACACCAGCGTCGAACAAAAACCGCCCAATTGCTAAACTAACTTGATGATTAACCCTTTTTGAATCATCATACACAGAATCAATTAGAGCTAGGGCACTAGAACCCTTTTTCACTCTGCATCCTTTCTTTTTCCTATCTCCACTTCTCTTATTACTAACAGTACCCTCTTCTGCTTGATCCACTAACAAACTAGAACTTGGCTCAATTGCATCAGGAACATGAACCATCACTCCTTCAGTGTTTAAAGCACATTGATTGCCAAAAGAATCAGCCTCACCAGAATTGAAATTAGTGATATCTTCAGCTAATTTCTGTTTCTTTCTCTTCTTCACTACAACCCCATTTAAGCTCTCTTGCATCAACAGTCGAACATCAGGTTGCACTCTTAAACAACTAGACGCGTTACCTTTTTGACCCGCAAGATGTTCTTTAATCCTATGAATCCCACCACCCTTAAACATCTTGCCACAATATATACACTTAAGTTGAACTTTATCGCCACTTTTATACATTTGACAATGCTTCCATGCTGGATCATGTTTTTGTGAATTTACTGGTACTGGTTCTAAATCGGAAGCCATTTTTCAGGCTTCGAGTGCAGGGCTAACACAAACCATATAAGTAAGTACTGATGATTTACAGCATTAGTAGCCACAAATTCCAACCATTACCGAATTAAATTCAATCCTCCAACAATCAAATATCGGCAAAATCAATTATAATTAGAGCCAACAAAACCTGAATTACACAGAATTAAAGGTTGATGAGATAGAAACTTACTCGAGCTTTTAAATTTCTTGGTCGAAAATCCGGCGAGACCGAGTTATGGGCGTTAGGGTTATTATATAGTCGGAAGATGAATCGATGGAAAACCGAATAAACCGGTTATGTCTATCTTGAGTCCTTGACGGGTTATTCTAACCGGGTTTAATTATTACCCGATAGTCAAAGTCATAACTTAAATATTTAAATAGATTTTTAGCCTAGGTGGTTTCGCACTTTTTGTCATATAGTACTTAACTTTCTTTTTATGTATATTTGGTTTCTAATTTAAACAAAATGGAATAACCCAGATTATATATTAAATTTTCAAAATTGAAGCATTTTAATTTTAGAAAATTAAACCATTTAAAATATTATGATTATTTTGTATTGTAATCTTAGTAAGCAATAATAGATATGAACAAAATTACATGAGATTCTTTATATATACCAAAGTGCAGATATGAACAAAAGTAACAGATATGAAGATGAAGATGAAGATGAGGATAAAAAAATCAGTAAATATGAAGATATCAGTTACATAACTGATATGAAGAAGAGAACCCCTATTTTCATACAAAATCAAAATCCATTATAGATATTTAAAACTCAAAATCATCAATGTATAATGATTTAGTCATTGAAGAACAATAGCTTCTTGAAACCCTGACTATCAAAGATGAAGAACAAAATCCTAGTTCCACCAACAAAATAAGAAGAGAAGCATTACGGGTCTTGCAGGCCGAGAACGGAGATGAGAAGGTGTCGGCGTTGTTGTAGTAAGTTCGGATCTTATGATGCCGATTCCAAATCTTATGAGCACCGGTGGTTAAGATCCGATGCAATGGTGTTCAGATTGACTCGTGGTGGTTTAGATCCGACGAGATGATGGATTAGTGGTGAACGAGTGGTGGTTCAGACCCAACAGATGGTAGTGGCGGTTGTATAACAAGAGTGCCGGCGTTAGTGATTTTAGATGAGATGAAGGTGGTTTGTGGCAGTGATGTTATGCGGTGATGGTTAGACGACAGCGGTCGTGGTTAGACAATGGTGGTGGATTTTTTCAGTGGTTAGTGAGAAAGCTAGAGAGAATATAACTAAAAATGGTTAGAGAGAGAGATTAGTTCTGGACTTTGGGGAAGAAATGGTATATATTAATTTATTTATTTATTTAAATATAGAAATCACATTTTATTATGTTAGACAACATAAATAGTGACCAAAT
Source organism: Pulicaria dysenterica (assembly GCA_947179395.2). Classification (NCBI taxonomy): domain Eukaryota; kingdom Viridiplantae; phylum Streptophyta; class Magnoliopsida; order Asterales; family Asteraceae; genus Pulicaria; species Pulicaria dysenterica. Next base: position 67,562,003 of record OX359295.1, on the reverse strand, counting down.
TGACCAAAATTCTCTCATGTGCAAGGCATGAAGGCATGTGAGGACTTCTAACGGCATAACTTAACGGCTGGTTAAGTTAAAAGATCAAAACTAAAACAGAGTTACAACCTAAAACTTTAGTTTTAATGGTTAATGGACTATGAATGTAACAACTTTGCTACAGTAAGGACTATCCACATATTTTTGTAACACAAAGAACGAAAACTGTTCTTGATTGAAATTTTCCCTGCACATATATATATATATATATATATATATATATATATATATATATATATATATATATATAGGGTAGGGATCCTGTAAAAAGAGAATTAAGGTACAAAGAGTACAAAGAAATCTCAGCCATTCATTTTTCCTGTAACCGCTCCTATAAAATTGGTTTTTTTCTTTTTGTTTTAATTAAAAAAAATTACAAAAAGGGTATAATAGTCTTTTAACAATTTGGTTCCCTGATATTTAGGAATAAATTTTAAACATCGTCTCTCCAGAATTATTCTGATGCACAACCACTGTATTAACTCATCAAAAATAAATTGATGCACAGTTTTAATAAATACAAAAACAGATGATAAAGAACTGATTTTTGATACATAACATCAACCATATTATCTGAACAACTTTATATTATCTGAACAACTTTGAAACTGCTACATACAAAACTGATTAATACGGAACCATAAACGTAAGATGCACAATTCTAAAAATCGACTTGTGCACCGAAACACAGAACAAAAACGAATTGTGCGTTATGTAACGCCACCCCTAACGAGCTTAAAATTAGAGTTAATTTAAACTTTTTAAAACATCGATTATCAAAAGCGTTACAGCGGAATTAAACACCATTTACAAAAACTACAAGATTGACTCGGCTAATTAATTACAACAAAAAGGTTAGCCAAGTTCAAAGCTACAAGCGTTACCAACTAGTTCCGACCACCGGATCCATACAAACCACAACGTGTTCCCTAAAAGGTATTTACAATACAAACTACCACCAGTCCCGCCTCACCAGGCATCTAGCATCAACCTGCGAAAAAGATAAATCTTGCACCGTTAGCTACAACTAGCTAGTGAGCACCAATTACACATAAGCAACAATAAGCAGGCTATCATGTATCAGAACAGCACACAGGGCTATCCTATCATATTGTGACGTGATAAACGTGTCAGCAGTAGTCGTATGTTGTAGGGGAGCTAACCCCGCTCAACAACCCAAAAGCATTCCACATAGTACGCCAATTATCTATCATGTTGGTTCACATCTATCAAGGAACCTTACTCCTTAGAGGAACGGCGGCCTGCAGGACCATCACCCAAGCGTATACTACTTGAGTACCGTTAGTGCCCGGGTACTAACACCCGTCTACCCGAGAACCCAGCCAAGTATTGACACCCGTCTACCTGACTGACCTCCGTGTTCTCCAATTCAGTGTCCGGACAAAACTTCATAAACAACTAGTTGATCCAATAAGGATCCAGTTAATGCGCGCATATAATCACAACAATATCTTTCATATCAACAATAATAATAATAATAATAAGATTGTACAACTTTATCATAACATACCTCCATTTCCACGTATCAATACACCAATCATGTGTCAACATGTACTACAGATAACTTACCTACTGAGACTCATGGGAAACCGGTACTCACCTCGAGTTACAAAAGGCAGATATGCAAACGAGAATCCCAAGAGCACACAGAGTCGTCCGAGTCACCTAACATAGTAGGTTCAGGCTTAGACACCAATCAACAATACTTAACACCACTTATAACACAAGACTACAAGGCTGACATCATGGAACCCATGCTTGCGACCGCAAGGGTCACACATGCGACCGCAAGGGTCACTTAAACACCCTCCTTGCGACCGCAAGGGTTTTACTTGCGACCGCAAGGGTCCTACTCAAACCACCCAAGCTGTCGACCGCAAAGCCATAGCCATTCGACCGCAAGGGTGGTATCTTGGGGCTTACGATCGCAAGTTACGTACTTACGACCGCAAGTATCATTTCTTCGTCCTTAGACGGTAAACCACGACAACGACCCACTTACGACCGCAAGACCCTTGCTTGCGACCGCAAGGACAACACAACATAGGCTTACGGTCGCAAGGCCTTTCCCTTGCGGCCGCAAGCACCAATTTACAGTGACGAACAGCTCTGTTTTTCCACAGCCGCTGTTCTTCGAATTTTAGCCACATAAACCAATTTAGATCCCTATTCAAGTGTTTATAAAGGTTATCTAACATACATACGAACTTACTAACATCATTTGGACACAAAATCCACACAACAACACACCTAAATCTACCAAAACGGGTCTTTCACCATTAAAACCCAAAAACTAGTTTCAACCAAGAAAACTTACAAGAATGATGATATAGAACCGATTGCTAGCTTGGATTCTTGTGGAAATCAGCTTCTAATCCTTTCCCTTCTTGATTTCTATCTCAAAATGGCAAGAGTTTGAATGTGTGTGAAGATATGCGTATGTATGTGTTTGTGTTCGAGAAAGAGTTTTCCAGGGGATAAGGAAAGCCCTTAGGCCGACCTTAATAAACTAACACCCCTTGTCACGTATTTTGTTCTCCTATTCAACTTATTACACAACTTAGGGTTATCCGTTTCAACTAACGGAGATATTTTTGGAACCATTATCCAAAATCGTTCAACTATTTGTCTACTTGGTCAACTTATGACACTTTTTATAATACTACATTTTTATCCACATTTAACACCAGTTAACACCATTTAACACCAACTAGCACCAATTCATGTTTAAAACACCAATTAACAATTAAGACACCATTTAGCAACATGTATACTACATTTAACAACAAAACACCAGTTAATGTCAACATACTACAATTAAAGCTACATGTACTACATTTTACAACTAGGCCCCACTTTGGGGTGTTACACGTTATACTATCCAACGTTGATGCACACAAAAAACTTAAACCGTACTTTCAAAATTTCTGAGAAAAAGATGAAAACCAGATAATACAATAAAAAAATTACCAAAAAATCTATATATTTTGCAACTGGTAGAAGCCATTTTCCGTCGAAGAGACTGAATCTGATCCACAAGAAAGAACTAGGGTTTTGATGCTTCTTTAATCATCGACTATGCATCTCTGATTATTGTCTTGGAACAGAAATCCTAGAAATTGAACAACTGCAAATCAGCGGCGGCGTCGGAGTCGGCAAACAGAAACATCTGGATCCCTGGTGCAGCGGCGATTATGGTACGGTGGTTGAGGTTTGCAGCGGCGGTTGGGGTACGGTGGTGGTGGTCTAACGGCGAGCAGCAAGTGCACAGGCGACGTAGCGTGAGGAGGCGCTGGCGTGGCGGAGGCGCTGCGGCGAGCAGCAAGTGCACAGCCCGCCGAAACCCTAGGCGGCGGCAAGAAGAAACCCTAGGCGGAGGTTGCAGAGGGTTACAGAGGCGGAGGTTTCATGGGGCGGAGGTTGTAGAGGGTTACGGAGGCGGAGGTTTCAAGGGGCGAATGTTGCAGAGGGTTACGGAGGCGGAGGTTTCAAGGGGCGAATGTTGCAGAGGGTTATGGCGATTCATGGGTGCGGTTTGTTTCGTTGGTGTCTTCACCGGAGGGGACGGTTATGGTGGAGGCTTCATGAGGCGTTAGGGTTCTCGAATTGGGGGAGGGGAGGGAGACGGACGGAACTGAATCGTGAGAGAGAGAGAAAAAGGGTTAACGTAGGGGCCCTTAGAGAGATAAAAAAATACTTATACCTATTATACCCTTTTTAATTTTTTATATAAAAAGGACACGTGTCAACACCAGGTTTCTCCTTACCCTTTTTACCTTAAAACTCTTTTTATTTGATCCTGATTCTATATATATATATATATATATATATATGACAAGTTCAAACGAAACTGTTTTTCGTACAAGCATTGTTTGTAACATCATTAATAAGAGTATTTTGGTCATTCATATATTATCCCCAACCATGAATTGTGGGTGGACCGTCATTAATGTCGGAGACTTGTTTTGCCAAAAATATCCCTCATTAATGCGTCATTAATGAGTCAATCATTAACCGTCAAAATTATTAGACATTGATTTATTTTAATTAAGTGTCAAGATTGGTTCTCACAGTTCTCATACGAAAAAAATTTCTTATTTGAACCCTCTTATATATATACATATGTGTGTGTGTGTATATATATATATATATATATATATATATGTATATGTATATATGTACTAGCATTATGCCCGCGTAATACAGCACTGATGATTAGTTTGTGTTTGATAACATGTCCGATTTCAAAAATGTAAATGTATGGTACTCGTGAAAAGCAGTGTTAGCTACTATTTTCTTAACATATCTGTTTCATGCACCTTTTCTACTATCTTTAATTTCTTTTTCTCATCAACTCTTTTATTGAGTTTTAAAATAATATTTTGAAAAAACGAAAACTAAGAAACAAATATGTAATTGTTAACTAATTAGTGAGAAAAAAAATTACCATCAAGAGTTGAGATAATTAAGGAGATAATTGATTAGGCTATTGTTTTATGGGTTTGTATTATTTGCATTAAAACATGTACTGCTTAAAATTAAGTTGTCTTAAAATATTTAAGAGAGAGAATGTTAAATGCTTTATAAAATACTAGCAGCATACCCGCACAATGTTGCGGCGGTAATAGTTTCTGTTTTGTAACATGTCGTTTTCTAAAATGTAATAATATGTTCTTCACGTAATTCAATGTCACAAAAAAGTTTTCAGCAACATGTCTATTTTTTAAAATTTTCTCATATTTGTATCAACTATTTTATTAATTTTAAAAATAAGTTCTAAAAAACGTTATAATAAGAAAAAAAGATTTATATATTTGAAATAAGGAGAGAGGATGTAATAAAATTTTGAAAATTATGTTAATGTGTGTGGATGTTTGTATTTGTATGATAAAGTGTGTTAGTGAAAGAGTATATTTTAAATAAATAAAAAGTTAAAGTAAATTAGGAAAGTTAAATAATTAAAAATATAAGTTAAATAATTAATAATATTGAGTGGATGAGATTAATTTATATAAAAAGAAGCGTGAAGATTAAAGTAGTATTAGTAATTTAAAGGTTGTACATTATGCATAACTATTTGGACTACTTAAATTTAAGTAGTCTTGATAATTTGAGGAGAGAGAAACATAAATACATTATATAATAGCAAAGATTATAGATATAGATATATATAAACGAATGAATAACCGAACGTTTAGGAACATAAATTATGAATGAGAGGTCTGTCCATGTTTGTTCATTTAACTAAATGAACTGAAAGTTTTGTTGATATTAGTTCGCTTATCTAACAAACGAAGATAAATGAACTTCTCGGTGAATGATTTCAAGAACAATTCATGAATGTTCGATTCGTTAAAGCTCTAGTTTTAACCATATTAAACTAGCTAGTCACATCGACGTACTTAAGAGTTAAGTGATATCTTTCTATTGACATTAATGCATGGTAGATCAACAGAAAGGTAAATCGAATACAATTAACAAGGACCCCCGTATGTATAGGAATACAATTAACAAGGACCCCCGTGTGTATAGTATACTAGTGATTAGCATGCTCATTCTTCACATCGGGGAGTATTACTTTCTAATCGAGTTAGATTAGATTATTCACCTACTATTATTTTCTAAAAAACCTAAAAAAAAAAATTTAAAACGCCGACGCTAAAATCTTGAAGTAAATTTAGATTTGAAACTTAAACCAATTGACTCGGTTGAATTTTTTAAAAGTAATTTAGCTTTCGTGTATCTTAAAACTATGTAAAATATTTAAACAATAAAAGCCTATTTCACTACTTTTTTTTAACTACACACACACACCCATTAAGTCTACTCATGAACCTACTTCATTGATTAAGAAAATATATTATTAGTAAAGTAGTGCAAAGTTTCTTTTTTGAAATATATTTATAAGTTTTATTTTGTTCATAAAAAACTTATTTGCTAGTTTGTAAAATATAAATAATAACGCATATTAAGAATATTTTTTTACCAAAACAGACAAAAGTTGCAACGACAAAAACTCACTTGTTCTTTAACGACTTATTTAAAGTTTGACCAAACGGATAAACTATAAAATGATACATACCTACAATCCTACATAAGGTCCATTAAGGTTTAATGGTTAAATCAAATTAATTTAAACTTTAATGCTTAAAAAATTCAAGAATAAAAGTCAATAGTTTCAACATAATAAGCATAAGCTTTAAAGTGGAAATATTAAAAAAACGTGTTTAGAGTTTAATCGAAATAAAGTTTAAATTATTTTTAACCTTAACTAAAACTCTTAAATGAATAAATATTTTAAATATTGTTTACATAAAATGATAGAAAACATATATACGAAAATTTCATTTAGCAAAAGAAATAATAAAAACACGTAAACATGATGCTTTAAAAAGATAGAAATTAAAAAAAGGTTAAAAAGAATACACAGATTAAAAAGAAGTTAAAAGGATTAAAAATCAAAATCCATGTTTTTAAAAAAATTTAAAAAAGACAAAAAGAATTAAAAGAATACATAGGTTAAAAAAAGGTAGCATAATAAAAAGTCAAACACTTGACATACTAAGAATCGAACTTACACCTCCCCACTTAAAACACAAAGTCATTGCCACTCCGGCAAATTTGACTTTTGTTAACAAACTTGTTGTTGAAAATATATATATTATCAAAATATTTTCTTTTTCTTGTAATTGTATGTTATTATAATATTTTTACGACATTAATGCTAGGTGGAAATTTATAAGCTACATCAGCCATTAGTCGATCTACTTTAAACCTCCATATATGCACCTACCTAATCTAATTAATTAATTAATGAGATAATTAAGGCAATACAATCCAATTTAATTTTCTTATATCCATCAATAAGCACTCGCGTATGTACCAATAGACAAATTTCTCTGCTGCTCTGCTCTAACTTAATATATTCCTTTTAAAAACTTAACCCTCCACCAAAACGTACGTACGTTTATAATGAAGTCTGTGGTATCCAATCTAGAAGGCACCCTGTTGAAGGACAATGATATTTTCTCTTATTTCATGCTAGAAGCTTTTGAAGCCTCTGGCTTAATCCGTTTTGCACTATTATTACTATTTTGGCCTGTAATCCGACTGCTAGATGGGTGCGGGAAGGGCGATGCTGGCATAAAACTTGCCATTTTTGTTGCCACGGTAGGGGTTCCCATGTCAGAGATTGAATCTGTGGCGAGGGCAGTTCTACCCAAGTTTTATTTTGATGATCTTGATTTAGATGCTTGGAGGGTGTTTAATTCTGGTGAGAGAAGGGTGGTTGTAACCAAGATGCCGAGGCTTATGGTTGAGCGCTTCGTTAGGGAACATCTCCGAGCTGATGATGTTATTGGGACTGAACTTGTCGTAAGCCGATTTGGGTTAGCCACCGGGTTAGTCAAAGTGGCTAGTACTGATTTTGATGCCTCAATCTCTAACCGTGTTAAAGCCATGTTTGGAGATCAACAACCTACCTTAGGGCTAGGAACTTCTCATTCCAATTCTTCATTTTTATCTCTTTGCAAGGTACGTACGGTATCATATATATATATATATAAACTAATTATTTATATCATGTGTCTTAAATTTTTTATATTTTTAATTAAAGCTAGAATGTTTAATTTATTGATTGCTAAAAAAATTATAATCTCATAAGATCACACCCTTACATCACATATTCCACTATTTGTGAGAGTTCAAAATACACAATGCTCCCTGTGAATACACATACACACACTTCCACATTAAAAACACACATAAGAAAAAATCACAAAACTAAACAATGACTATATTGAATATGTGGTATTGTAATCATATTTCAATGTAATACTTTAAATTAGTCTGTTTGATGTTATAAAGCTATTTAAATTATATTATCTCTTTGTAATATGTGTTTTTTTCCTAGCATCTTGCTAGAAGTTCAATGATATATGGTTCGTTAGTTAGGGGTGATGTCATACCCAAGTTTCTTTATTGGTGTATCCTTTATTGTCATTCGATACAAACCAAAGATCAAGTAATTAGTTTTTGATTATTGGCTTAAAAATTTCAAAATTAGTTGTGTATATGTGTGTATAACATACATGGATGGAATATATATATAAATCGTGATGACTTAATTAATTCAAGCATTTTGAACAATTTAAAAGAAAGTTCAGTTATATATTAAATTTCTTATATAATTATTTGCGAATATATAAAAATAATTTTAATTTCTATACAAAATAAATTTCGCATTCTCCAAATTAAATATAGTAAATTTTATGAACTACTCTTCCTTCTTAATTGAAATTGTCAATATGTTAGCTTTTTCTTATTAGTTGTAACTCCATCGATCGTTTGATTAATCGAGTGCTAATTTTTCATTCTAGTAGGCAATGTTTGTTATGAAGGAATATGTGTAGGAATGGAAACACTTATTTCATTCCTTTACTAATAATATGTTTGTTTACTACTAGGGAATGAAATGAAGCATTACAAAAGTAATGACATTCCTTCTATTTCATTCCTTCATCAACTCTCTTTCTTTGTTCATTCCCTTGGTAATGGGATATAAAATGACCAACATGCCCTTTAACAACATGTCATTTCTCCCATTCTTAATTGACGTGGTACTCTTGTATATAATTTTTATATGGTTTTGTAGTTTTGCTATTATTAGGTTGACATTATTTATTAATGACTCTCGTAGTTTTGATATTTATCAATTTTTTTAAGATGTGTAAAATGTATTTAAAATAAATATTTATATATTAAATTATTTAAATTTAAGTTATATATATTTTTTAATTCAGGGGCATTTTGGTCATTGTTTATTTATTTTATTACATTCCAATTTCTATTTTTCTTTACCAAACATACTGCAGTAATGATTCATTCCATTCCGAGAAGCAACTAAACATGCAGATTGAATGGTAATGAACTATTTCATTCCTTTGCTCATTCCATTCCTTTGGTCATTCCATTCCTTTGTCATTCATTTCCATCCAACCAAACATACCCGTAGTGATTGGTATGAAATAATAAAAGATTAAATATTAATATTTGTTAGTCACATAGGATTATAATGGATCATTATATATGAAATGCGATTCGATTTGTTTTAAAAGTATTATTAATTTCTTTGAGAGTTGGGTTTTTTTTCTCTATCCCTTTAAAAAAATGAATGAAAGATACACATCTTATGTATATTTTTTTTAAATATTTCTGTAGCAAAAATTAATTTCATTCTATTCATCTATCTATTTTCCTTTATCAGAAAATCATAAAAAAAATATTGATGGGTGAAATATTCTATTACATCCTCTATTTTATGTTTTTATTTTATAATTTCGTTGTCTTTTCTTGTGGTTCATCTAATTAAACAGACACTGAATTTACTAAAATTGAATAATATTCGAATTTCAAAACTTATTAAACACCCCCAGGCCGATGTGCGTCTTCTAGATTTGGTTTAAATCAGAACAAAAGAACAATATTTCCATGCATGCATGCAAAGGATGTTCTTTTTTTTCAAAATAAGGTGGCTTCGGGAATATATATATATATATATATATATATATATATATATATATATATATATAGGCAAAAGTTCAAACGAGAACTGTTTTTCGTACGAGAACTGCGAGAACCAATCTAAGCCGTCTAATTCCCCCTCCTTTAATGTTATTGTCCGCCCATGAATTCCTCACATGCACTCTGCCACACTTGATCCCCTCCACGCTCTCCATCCATGAACTTCTCATATCCAAGGAACGGCCGAGATTGATTCTCGCATTTCTCGTACGAAAAACAGTTCTCGTTTGAACCATCCTATATATATATATATATATATATATATATATATATATATATATATATATATATATATATGATTCCTCATTAATGTTTTCAACATAAGTAAGTTGCAGCTGAACTAATTTCGATTACTCGCGTTCATTAACTTACGTACTTCTAATAAATACAAAGATATTAAACTTAATTCCGACTTCTTTCTTTTTCTGAATAGTAAAAGAGAGAGAACTAGACCCAAATTTTGATATTACCATTATCCGAGCTAGCAAACCAATTTATTAATAACCATAACACACTAGCATAATATATACTAACAAAATATACCAAACATACAATAGTAATCACAATACGCCTATAAACTAATACATCGATCTATCTAATTAAATAATTTGCCATTTTTACTTTTATCCTTAATTGTGTCGATATATATATGACTATCAACGAATGGAAGCCAGATATAAATATGCTTAATATTTTTTTTTTGAAAAGCCAACTTTTATTAAAGCAAAGGAGGAGGACTCTACAAGAAATAGAGAACCTCCCATGTACAGTGCCCTGAAAGTGAGATACCCTACATGATATACAAACAAAATAAAAAAGCCACCACTTCCCACTACATGAAGCACAATACAAAGCAGAACCCAAAAAAAAAAAAACAGAAACCACCTATACACTGCTAGGATCCATTAACAATTTTGCCCAGATAAGTGTATTTTTTTCTTGCCAATATTTTTTAACCAGTGAAACTGCGAGACCTTTGCATCAAATAGAACTTCCTGTGCAGCCTGTTTTTTGCCACGAAACATAATCGCATTTCTCTCTCTCCAGAAACCGTAAACCAAAGTCTTTACCGTTGCTTTCCAAAGTTCGAATTGAGCTGTAGACCATGATTCCAATCTTCTGTTGCATACCTCCCTAAAGTCAGAAGGTTGCAAGAAATTTAAACCCCACCATCCATAGAATTCGCGCCATATTGGCGCTAAAGTCGAGCAATTTACCAATGCATGGTTAACATCTTCGACCTCTTCCGAGCATCTTGGACAAAGGGTTGAAGGAACATCAATGCCTCTGTCGTTGAGCTTCTCTAACACCGGTAATCTGTTACGAAACGCTCTCCAAATGAAAACATTTATCTTTTTTGGAACTAGTTTAGACCACTCTGTAGGGACCTGTTCATGATGTCTTTGCAGTCTTCTTTCATCAATCTTTTGCCTGACGAGCTTGACGGAATAAACTTTAAAATTTTTCATTGACCACTCTAGCAACCTAGCTATATTTATTCTCGACAATATTCTCCTCATAAGTTTTAACTTAGTTTAGAACCAAGTTATCACTTCTTTAGAGTTAAGTGTCAATTTTGTTATTTTTTTCAAAAAAATTTTTAATTTTAAAAGTGACTATGATGATCTTTTAAGGTCCATTTTATGGCGAAAAAAGATCTATTGTTAGTTAACCATTAATCAACTCTGTTAAATGAAAGATATTTTAATCCTTTTATCATTTTTTATATTTTTTATTAATTAAAGTAATATTTACTTATTTTTTAAGTTAATTATCAATCAACTCTCATTTTTAAATATATAAAATATATATATTATCCTCTCTCCATACTCTCTCTCTCTCTCTCCCTATCTTATTCTCTCACTCATTTGTCCTCTCCATACTCTCTCCATAAGGCTATCCGGATCGGAGGCCCTCACGAGCTCGTGAGGCACCGTCGCGAGCAAGAAGATCAGTGAGGACCATCGCAGGCCTGTGTGAGGGCTGGCTCACGCTCACGAATGTGAGCCGGGTCGCGTGCGTGAGGGAGCAGGCTGTGAGAAAGGGTTTTTTTTTATATGTGAAGCATGTGATGGATGCGGGGGTTGTGTGATGTGATGAGAAAATTGTGAGAGAATGATGTGGCGCTAATGTGGCTGTGTGAAGGGTGTGATGGATGTGGATAGTCTAACCACTGCCCCCACCATCCTCTAAGCACAACCGCCATACTGCCATCATCATCCGCCATCGTCGTGTCTTTCTCTCTCTCGCACTCCGCCACCGCCACTACTCTATCTACCAACACCAAATAAAGCCCTAATCACTATAACCGAAAACCCCACCATCGACGACTTTCTAGCTTTCTACAACAAAAACCTTAATAGGTACCCAAATCGTGTGATACCCCTAAACCTATTCCCAAATCATGTAAAAACCCTATATGTGTTTGAAGACTAGGCGCCTACGGTTGGCGGGTTCACTGAGAGAGAGAGAGAGAGATGTCGATGCTTACACAGCGAGAAAGAGAAGGAGATGAGGCGGCGGCGGCGGTGCTTTCACCGTGAGAAAAAGAGAGGGAGATGAGACGGCGGCGGAAATTGTGCTCAGAGGTGGTTAAAGTGGTGGTGGTGGTTACAGTGGTGGTGCTTTCACCGCCTTCATGATCTCTCTTTCTCTTCTCGATTATTTGACCCATTTGCTTTCACCATGTGGTGATTACAGTGGTGGTGGTTGTGGCCGGCAATAGGACAGCAGCGGTGGTTGTGGTGGTGGTGGTTGTCTAGAGTGAGAGAGTGTTTCGTATGTGACATTAACTCGTGAGACTATTAATAAATTAGGAGATTAATAAATATTTATAATTTTATACATTGTCTATTTTTTGCATAATTTGTTTTTGTTTTATTTTTTTATTAAAAATTAACTAATTATAAAAAATCATATCATAAATTTGGTTTTACATCTTCAAATATATTAAAAATATACTCATGTGTGTATACATGCAACTTCCAAAAATAAAATGGTGCACATTAAACGTTTAATTTGTTATTATACGTATTTTGATTATATAAAAAACAAAAAAAATATAAGTTTATTACATAAAATAATAAATTTAATAAACACAATCAATATTTAAAAGTTTGATACATAATAATATTTTTATGTGATGAATAATGAATTAACATTTAAAATGTAGTTTAATGTATTTTGAAAAAAATAAACCCTATATATTTACCGAAATATATATTATTTATTACAAGAATGTGATGCACTGCTAATTAATTAATTCACATGCATGCAGGAACAAGTGAATTCAGCTAATATCGTAACCAAAGATCAGAGGCATACAGCCAATCAAGAAATCCGTCCGGAGCCGGTGGTATTCCATGACGGCCGACTCGCCAAGAGGCCAACTCCCGCCGCAGCTCTTCTGATCCTCCTTTGGATCCCATTCGGTATCCTACTCGCCATCGTTCGTATGACTATAGGCAGTCTGTCGCCAATGTGGCTGATTCCATACGTGTCCATAATATTTGGCAGAAGAGTAGTAGTCAGAGGGATTCCACCACCGCCACCAGTGGCCGGGACTAGAAGCGGCGTGCTGTTCGTCTGCACCCACCGAACTCTGATGGACCCCGTTGTGTTATCATCAGTTCTCCAACGCCGTATCCCGGCCGTCACCTACTCATTATCAAGAATATCAGAAATCCTATCTCCGATCCCAACCATCCGTTTGACACGGATCAGACACGTGGATGCGGAGCGAATCAGAAAAGAATTAGCCCAAGGTGATCTGGTTGTTTGCCCTGAAGGTACAACTTGTAGAGAACCCTTTCTGCTACGATTCAGTGCGCTTTTCGCAGAACTAACAGACCGGATTGTACCTGTTGCAATGAACTATCGGGTCGGGTTTTTTCATGCAACCACGGCTAGGGGTTGGAAAGGGTTAGACCCGATCTTTTTCTTCATGAACCCGAGGCCGGTTTACGAGGTCACGTTCTTGAACCAGTTGCCGGCGGAAGCTACTTGTTCGTCGGGTAAAAGTCCGCATGACGTGGCGAATCATGTTCAGAGAATCCTGGCGGCGACATTAGGGTTTGAGTGCACAAATTATACTCGGAAGGACAAGTATAGAATTCTTGCAGGGAATGATGGAACTGTCCCGTATACGACGGCGGAGTGTCAGGGTAAGAAAATCTATCAGACCGTAAAAAAGATGGTCGGCGCTTTTAAACCTTTTATTTTTACTTAATTAATAAACATTAAAGGTTACTTGTACTTTTTTCAACTCTTATTTATTTTTAATTTTTCATACTATTATGTTTTTTTGTTGATTTTTAGTTTTGTTTTTTATATTTTCTTCAAGAAGCAAATTGTGATTATTGTAGCCTTTTATTTCCATATCATTTTATTTGTTGAATACTTGCTAGCTCTGCTCTCCTACGTACAAATGCGATAATTACATTATTTTTCACATATTGATGTGCATTAAACTTTATACTGGTAATGCATGGTGACATCGAGTCATGTTGCAAAATGAATTACATTGATTCTGATTTAATTAAGAGGTCAAAAAAATATTTCAAACGAATTTGAATTTGATTAAGAAGTTGGACACTAAAAAATGAGATTAAGATTTATAAAAATGTTGTTCTTGTTTGAATGGTAATCTGCTAAAAGAAGTTGAAGTGTAAAGAATAAAAAACGAGATAATTGTCGATTTAAATTTTCTAAAAAAAGTTATGTATTTGATAGGGGCATAAGGTTAATTACAACAAAATGTGAAAATGTATTAAAACTATCATTTTCTTTACTATTTTGTATACTAGAATTTTAAATCTATCATTTAATATTATACTCAACTTACTTAAACTTACCATTTTATAAATAATTATATAACTTATTAGCACAAATTAAGTGATAATATGTAACAAGTTAATTCTAGTGTGACATTCAATTTATTTATGTGTATGGGTGCATGTCTAAGTTTGGATCCGGTAAATTCCATATCGTGTCAATTATGTCATGTCAATAAGTGATGCACACATGGCTTTTCCACACCAACATGTATTTTTAACAAAGGTACATGTTATCATGAAAGTGACCGGCTAAGGTTTTTAAAATAACCTAAAATAAATTTCTTTAATATTATAATCCACTCACAACCTAGTATTGCCACTCACCACTCACCATAGATCACCCCCACTGCCTACCATCCACCCTTGTCGATGTGTCAACGTTACTATCGTCATCTCCACGTTAACGCACACCAGCATAACTACCATGCACCTACCTAGCGCGGCACCACTTTCACAACCATGAAAATTGCAGTTGTGGCTAGTGATGGCGATGGAGGAGGTGGCGGGTGGTGGATTTTGCAGTAGTGGAGATCGATGGTGGTGGGTCATGTTTGGTGGTTGTGGTGATGGAAGTAGCTAGTGATGGTGGTGGCGGTAACGTCAATGACTGTGGTTGTGGCGATGGTGGTTATATCGGTGATGGGTGGATGTTGGTGATGGCGGCGGTGGTGATGG
Organism: Pulicaria dysenterica; assembly: GCA_947179395.2. Taxonomy (NCBI): domain Eukaryota; kingdom Viridiplantae; phylum Streptophyta; class Magnoliopsida; order Asterales; family Asteraceae; genus Pulicaria; species Pulicaria dysenterica. The sequence continues at coordinate 67,546,851 of OX359295.1, read as the reverse complement.
TGGGTCGTGAGTGGTGATGGTAGTGATGGTGATGACAATATATAGTAGAGGTAGTTGAGGCATAAGGCCTGGTAGTGTTCTAAATTTATTAAGTTGATATTTTTGTTTTTGTATTTGTAAAAACTATCAAGTAATTTACTTTAACGGGGTTATAGTTTGCAAGAATCCCTTAGAATATGATGGAAATGGAATTGGAATTAAATTCAATCCATCCATCAGAATTCAGTTTGTTTTTGGTGGTCAATCCTGAATGAATTCAATTCCATTATATGTTAAACATTTTACAAACCAACAGAATTCATATTCTCTAAAAACCAAATATTTTAATTTGTCATATCACCATTAGTTTTTATTTGTTTCACCATAATGTGAAGGAACGTAATGGAATTAAAATCATATTTCGTTATATATTGCGTTTGATAATATTATTTGGAAAGTAATTAAATTCTTTAAAGTATTTATATTTCTTTAGATAGAGGAATGCCATTTCATAACTAACATTGATGAAATTAAAATCATTTTAATTCATTCGTATTACTGTGAAACAAACAAGACCATAGGATTATGCTTGGTTTGCTTTTGGTAAAAGACCATAATCAAACTAAAAAGCTCAATTTTTGAAAAATCAAGACCATTAGGTTTTTTGATTTTTGGTTTTGAAATCTTGCTCAGTTTTGGTTTGCTTGTGCTTTATATATGTGTGTGTTAGTGTGTAAAGGTTCAACGGTTGTATACTTGTATGTGGTGGGCGAACAATGATGGTGGTATTGTTCTGGAACAGATGGTTGTGATTAAGCGTCGTTCACAAATACTCAAACAAGATAACAAGTGAATGCAATTTAAATTCTAAGTCTTTTAGAATTTCAATTCTTTATAAATCAAATTCAGTACTTTTTAACATTCCAACAAAAAACGTCCTTTAAGTTCCAATATAATTACGTGAATCCCACACATATGTACCTTATAAATTAAGGAAAAATTGAAAACCTGTGGGAAAAGAATTTGAAGCAATTGAGAATATTCCAATTCCAATAGCTAGATTCAATTCAGATGTATTTAGCTTTCTAATTAAGTTTTGATGTCTTTTGTATTCAATATAAAATATTTCTATTTTTAATGTACTATATTTTAATATTTATTGTTAGATATTTTGTATTTTGTTGAATTAACTTCACTAACATATACTAAACATACTATAAAAGATCTAACAATCTATCTTTTTATGTTTAATTTACAACTAAATATATAGATGACTAAAGCATAAAACAAAATAATTCGTTACAGGAGCATATGATCTTGAGCATAAACACAAAAGATTCCCTTAACGATTATTATGCATGTGTTTATGTTCAAGATCATATGTTCCTATGACAAAATATTATTTTCTTTTATTTTTTAGACATTTAAACGTTAATTATAAATTGAACACAAAAAGAGACATTGTTTTGATGTAATAAATCACGAAACATTTAACATTCTGAAAATAGTACACGTCTTTGTGTTCTTGGCTGTATACTCATTCATACAAATACATTTATACAATCAAGTATATAAAATTATTATGTGATTACTTTGATTCGCGATTGATACTATAATTGGTTCATATACTTACAATTTTTGTGTAATTGATAATTTTTTATAGAGATATCCAGCATAATTTAAAATTTTCAAAGGATAATTTACAAATCAAGTTATAAGATTTGACTGGAGTTACGATGCTTAAATGTTAGATAGTTAAACATCAGGAATTAAATATATATAGTTTATAATTAATATGAATATGAATATCTAGAAGCGGTTGAATTAATATTGTTTAATTAATGCCTTCAAGTGAAACAGGTTATATGGTAACCAAATATTGACTCGTAGCATTGATTTAATGTGTGCTGATGTTTGACCAACTTCGAAAACAAAATCTCTAAAGGACACCTTCTAATTTATGTCAAAGTTTGACATACCAATCCTGTCCAATTATAGTTAACGAGGCATTTAAAACCCCGCACGTTGTAGTAGGGTTTGAAACATAAGAAATGTTTTGCTATTAAAAAAACGAACTCTTGCGTTATATATAGTAAATATTATTCATATTTTTATCGTACTTTTAATAACGTTTGTAGTACGTTTATATCATTTGGTTTGAATTCAAATATGGAGGTTTACTTTTTCGTACTACAAATAATATATGTAGTAAACTGATTCATATTTTGTATCGTACTTTTGATAGCGTTTGTAGTGCGTTTATATTATTTGGTTTGAATTAAAATATATAGGTTAACTTTTTCGTACTACAGTCAACGTAAGATGATCGAAAGAGTACATATATAAATATGTAGATGTTATATCAAGATAAAATTTATATCGTTGTTATATCAATAGATGTTAAAAAGTTATGAAAGAAAATTAAAAAACTTACCAAATTAATTAATTGTTTAAATATGATAATAATAAAATATCAAATAGTAAAACAACGATTTCCAGCCGCATGAAAGTTAAGTTGAACCAAAAAAAAATAAAAATCGGATGGTTTAAAAAAAAATCGCATGAAAGTTGGTCGCCCGGAAAAACCAATAACCGGTCGTACTATCCGGTTTCAAAATATCCGGTCCGGATAAAAAAATCCGGTTTTTCTAAAAATCGGTTTCGGATATTTTTTCGTATAAATCGGATATTCGGTTTTTTTGTGCACCTCTAGTAACTATATATAACTACATTTATCATGATACTGTTAATTACCTCTAGTAAATGTTAGTATATATAATATATTCATGAGAAAAATAAAAGAACCCCTCATTGATATGTACTTGTACCATTCAACATAGACATATAATAAAATATTTTTTAATTAATAAAATATGTGAAAATAAAACGAATTTTATTAAAATCGTCAATGAACTAATTTTAATCTTTATATAAAAATAAAAGGATGACAACTAAATACTTAAGAACTATGGATAACAGTAGAAAAAATAATGTAGTTTTTTTAACAATGATAATCACAAAGAATGTATTCATAATTAACTTTTCATACTTTTTATTTTTACCTTTTCATTAGTTATCAACTTTTCATGCATGAAACAATGTTATCATTTTTAAATATTAAAAAATAATTTATTTTATTCTTATCTACAAACTTACCTTTTAACTATCTAAAATCATTTACTGTATGTAATTTATCTTTTATTGCTAGTTATCAAGTAGTTATATTGTTTTTGTGGTTTTTTTTATTCTTTTCATATATAGGTGCTCATGAAATTGGTTAGCAACTTGTTCATTCAACTTTTTTCCCTGCTTCATCCCTTTCCTAAATGTGATTTGGGTTCTTCGGCTTTGTCCCTATCCTAGTGTATTTAGGGTTTGTTCCTAAGATTTAAGTTCACCTAGCTCTTTTACATCATCCCTTTCCCTTAGCGATATAGTCGGCTTCGTCTAGAGATCAATTGAGTTCTATTCATCTGAATAACGGTTCATCACCTTCTTTTCTTTTTTAGGTATATCTATACTACTATATAAATCATACAACATTCTCTCTCATCATAAATTTTAAGACTTTTTAATTTTCAATCAATATTACATCCTAACCATCCATTTAATCTAGATTAAGCACATCCATCCAAGTATTAACCTTCTAAACTATATTAAAATTTTCTAATAAATGAAGCTAATTTTCTATTTGGTATGCACATTATTCTAAAAATACATGCAAATATATTTTAAATTTGTTATGCACATTTAAAGTTATCGACTATAAAAACCCCATTTTTTTCATATTTCAATAATCGATTTAATTTCATGCTTAAAAAAATTAAATTTTAAAACTTTTAAGAACTTTTAAACAAATTATCATCTTAGAGAATCAATATAATAATTACTAAAGAAGATTTAAAAAAGTTTTTGATAAGAGTATATATACAACACCAATTTTAATGTAAACATATATGTTTGTCGGAGACACAGAGGGGATCATATATGAAATTGTGACATAGCAAAGGGACTAAACAAGTACTTACCCAAGTTTTTAAGAGCAAAAACTTATTATCTTTGAATTTCAAAATCTAAAAGTCATTTATTTGTACGATCTCATATTGCTTTAAGCTAATGTGTATAAATAATATTAGTACACTCTTAAATTTAAAATTTTATAACGTGATTGGATAGTAGCACCTATATTATTTTAAATTTATTGTAACATTATTTATTATCGTCATACACCATTTGTAACCGTCATTATTTCATCCCTCCTTTCCATTGCTAACCACCACAAAAAACTCGTCACCATACAATCTCACTATCGTCTCTAATTAAACGCCGCCGCATTGCGCGGGCACCTTACTAGTATATATATATATATATATATATATATATATATATATATATATATATATATATATATGTGTGTGTGTATGTATGTATATATATAGAGGGGAGAGTTCATGAGAGAACCGTTGTTATTGCGAGAACCGAGAGAACCAATCTCAGCCGTTCCTTGGATATGGGAAGTTAAACGGATGGAGAGCGTGGAAGGATCGAGTGTGGCAGGGTGCATGTGAGGAATTTATGGGTGGGCAATGACATTGAAGGAGGGGGAATTTGACGGCTCATATTGGTTCTTGCGATTCTCGCACTAAGAATGGTTCTCGCATAAACTTTTCTCTCTCTCTCTCTCTCTCTCTCTCTATCTATCTATATATATATATAGGAAGAAGTTCCATTGAGAACTATTTTAAATGCGAGAACCGCGAGAACCTATCTGAGCCGTCCAATTCCCCCTGTTTCAATGTCATTGTCCACCCATGAATTCCTCACATACACCCTGCCACACTTGATTCCCCCACGCTCTCCATCCATGAATTCCACTTATTAAATCAACGGCTAAGATTGGTTCTCGCAGTTCTCGCACTAAAATCGGTTCTCAATGGAGCCCTCCCTTATATATATATATATATATATATATATATATAGGAAAAGGTTTATTTAAGAATCGATTTTAGTATGAATACCGTGAGAACCAATCTTAGCTGTTGATATAATAATAGGAATTCATGGATGTAGAGTGTGTCAAATGTGGCAGATCGAGTGCATGTGATGAATAATAGGTGGGTTATGACATTGAAGGAGAGAAAATTAGACGCTCAGATTGGTTATCGCGATTCTCGCAATAAGAATGGTTCTCAAAGAAGAAAGTTCATCCTGTGCACGAAGATCTCAAAGATATATAGTATAACAAAGAGATCGTGAAGGTATAAATAAACATCCGAATAACGAGTGTATTTTAATGAAGAGTTCAACATATATTTGTCGATAGATAGAAAATACATCTTTGTCAAAGTTAATAGTTATGTAACAATGATACACATATTAAGTAAAGAACTTATAATTTTGTTAGAGTCAAATAGAAACAAACTAAAATATTAATTGATAAGTAAGTGACTCCATCAATCTAAGTAAATAAGTAATTAGCACACTAGCAAACTAAAACTATCTAATTAATAAATTAGCAAACTAGTTAATTATCCAAGTAAGTAATTCAACTAAATAAACCAGTAAACTAATTAAGGAATACCTAAATTATTAATTAAGTGATTCAAGTAGAGAAATAAGTTTCAAATGCCAAATAATATAATAATTACCAAACAAGAAACATGTATCAAGGATAAAAAAATAAAAGAATAGAATGGATGAGGTAATGAAATGAGTCAGTTACCATTTATAAACTTGTTAAATGTTGAGTTTTTTACAAAATAAGTGTTTTTTAGAAACATATTTACCAAATGGTTGTTGTTTTAAACATATTTACCATTTATGTGTACTTTTTGTTTTTACTACTTTTTTTACCCATTTTCAAATTGTTTTCTTCCTACTTCTTTTTAATTATTTTTTACTGCTTTTTAGTGTTTTTTAACTGTTTTTTTGCTGCTTTTTTTAAACAGTTTTTTAAATTGTTTTCTTACTTCTTTTTAACTGCTTTTTTACTGCTTTTTTAACAGTTTTTAGTGTACTTTTGTTGTTTTTTAACTGTTTCTTGGCTGTTTTTTTACTACTTCTTTACTTTTTTTGATGTTTTTATATATTATATCGTATATCACAATCGAAACAATTAATTGATGTTTTTTATTACAATTATAACAATTATTTAAACAATACTAACAATAAAAAATTAAACCAATACGGCCATGAACAATAATTAGTGTTGGTACAATTATTTAAACTCATTAATTTATTTGTAAATATATAATGGTAATATCTTTTACCGATTGACAAATGAAGTAAATGGTGATTAGTTTACAAAATAATTAATACCTAAGAGATAGTGTTGTTAAACATAAAAAAAAAACCAACTAGCGCCCTTATATGTTGTTGTTGCACTGCAGGAGACGAGCTCGCGGTGTAAGCATAATTCATTTAACTCTTTTTTTGGTATCTCCATTTCTCACAATTTACCAATTGATAAATTCTACAAATCTCATATTATTTCTACATTTATTAAATCTGAATATTGCTACAATTATATCGTAAAAACACGCTATAATTAATTAAACCAAACACATCCATAACCAAATATACGTAAAATGATGTACCAAATACATGACGCATGTGTCAAAAACACGATAATCTAACCAAAGTCAAGTTGAATCTAAACCAATTGTACCAACACTAATTGTTGTTCATGGCAGTATTTGTTTAATTTTTTATTGTTAGTATTGTTTGAACAATTGTTATGATGTAATAAAAAACATCAATTAGTTGTTTCGATTGTGGTATATTATATATAAAAAAACAGTTAAAAAACATCGAAAAAATAAATAAAACAAATAGTAAAAAATAGTTAAAAAGGCAGTAGAGAAACAGTTAAAAAATAGCAAAAGACGGTAAAGAAACACCAAAAAATCAATTATAAAAAGGAGTAAAAAACAGTTTAAAAAGTAGTAAGAAAACAATTTAAAAAAACTGTTAAAAAGCAGCAAAAAAACAATTAAAAAACACTAAATAACAGTTAAAAATAGTAAGAAAACAATAAAAAATGTAAAAAAAGTAGTAAAAACAAAAAGTACACCTATATAGTAAATATGTTTAAAACAACACCCATTTGGTAAATATGTTTCTAAAAAACATCCATTTGGTAAAAAACTCTTAAATGTTTTGTTAAAAATGAAATAAATCATTATTATATGATGTTTTATAAAGAGAAATAGACACGTGAATGAAATAAAATAAGTTTTAATAAAAGTTAAAAAAAATATGAATTGTAGCAATTAATTCCATTCCCAAATAAATGGGGAAAAAACACGCATCCTCCAAGTAATTAAAATACTTGAAACAGAGGATATCACATTACGTATGTAATAACCCATTACATTTCTAAATAACAAACATATTCTAACAAAAAAATATAACAATAATTTTCTTTCTCTTTCCTATTCCACTGTAACAAACATAATAGGCATTCACTTGCTTATAAGCATGTGGCTTCCCTCCTCTATTTCTCTTTTGGGCTCAAGCGGTTGCATATTGGCCTTACGCACACTGCACACATAATAAACCTAAAATTTATAGACCCCTATTAGTATGAATCGTAGACCAACCGGTCCTTATACGAGTATTTGACTATAATGTTACATACTTGTATGACCCGAGGAGTGTAAAAGAAAGTATACGGGAATACAATTAACTTTAAGTAAGTTAATAAAATCTAAAATAATAACTGTTAGTGTAACAAGTAAAATATAAAGATTAAATGCCTACGTTTTTAAGATCCATAGACATTATTTTATTAGAAATTAGATCGCAATTATAAACTCATTAGATGGTATTCGTATAGTAATTGAGATATGCATCATGTCTTTCGGACATTTCAGAAACAAAAAGTAATATTTGTAATATGTGGTCGGTAAAGTTTGATTAAATAATCTCTAACATTGATGCCAGCCACATGTTCAACCACTAATCCCTCAAAATGTGCCCATGCTTTTCTTATTAATTAATTAATTATCAATTCCTTCCGACCACTCAACAACTAATTATTTATTTATCTTTTTAGTAACATTATGTATATGTATAAGAGAGAGTTCAAACGACAATTGTTTTCCATACGAGAACTGCGAGAATCAAACTTAGTCATTGATTTAGTGGAATTCATTGATATAGAATATGAGGGATCAAGTGTGACATGGTGCATGTGATTAATTATGGATATGTAATGATATTAAATAAGTGAGAATTGAACGACTCAGATTGATAATTAGGATACGATTATGATTATTGAAAATTGTTTATATTTGATTTAATATAATTAACCACAATTAATTATGCCCATGGTTTTCATAAATACTTGGTTAATTAATAATACTTTCGGTCTCTTGAAAAATGAAAATTGTTTCTTTTCCCATTTAATTCTTAAAGAGCTAAGCTTTTGTTTTTGTAATACTGTATCGAAATGGTACTTTAGTTGGTGAGAAATATATACCTTTTACGCTGTGTTCCCGAGTTAAAAATAGGGGAGAAAAGAAATGATTTAGGAAGGAAAATAATCTTTAGTTGTGTTCCCAAGGTTTTTATGAGAGAAAAGAAAAGATTTTGGGAGGAAAATTATCCCTCATTTTCTTTCCTGATTTTCCTCCCAAAGTAGGGAAGATTTTGGAAGGAAACCAAAAAAACTTCAAGCTTCACATCTCCTCTCATTTTCCTTCGAACTCGGGAACACCAAATGACAAAAACATATTCCTTTCTCTTCTTTTCTTTTCTCTCATTAATTTTCTATTCTTCCAATTTCTTTCCTCGTATAACTCTGGAACACAATGTTAAAGATAACATTATATAAGTTGACGAAGGGCATGCAAAAGATGGGACAAAACAGGGGACATAGGAAATTAAAGAGGGAACAGAGGATATTGATGAAGTAGATGAAGATGAATTTGAAGCAAACTTGGAATAGGGGTTTGAGGGTAGTGATGATGATAACAGTGATGCTAACTCTTTATATCATTTAAGTGAAGGGGAAGAGGAATTAGCCTAAGTAAGGTCAGAGAAAGTGAAGAAAGTTCGACCCACAAAAAAGATATCAAAGCACGATGGTAGGGGTGATCATGAAGATTTTTTTATGGATGAGCATGAACAGTTCATGGTTGATTTATTGAAGGCTTTAAAAAATGATGCCAATGAAGATAATAAGATTGAGGATGAACATGATAAATTCCTAATTCATGACCCATCTACTCATTGGAAATTGAAGAAGCCTATGGTAATGTATCCGTTATCAATATACTTAAAGAATTTTAATTCCATCTTTACTACTAATGTATACCTTATTTGTGAATTGTGACAGGTCGGTGAAAGGTTTGAATCACCTAAGCAATTCAAGGAATGTGTCACTCATTATGCACTTGCTAATGGTTTCTCTTCATGGTAAAAAGTTAGTTCACGCAAGAAAATAATAGTAAGGTGTGGTACTAGAGGAGCAAGGGTTTGTAATACCAATAAAGGGAAACAAAAAAAGGGATAAAGGTACCCCCACACTGAAAATAAAGAAACACAAGAGCGCAAATGAAGGTGCTATGCAAGATGGATGAGAACACAGGACTCATTTCAAGTTATTTCATTAAATGATGAACACACTTGTGTCACGAATTTCACATATAGTACTTTGATGAACTACAAGTGGATTGGCAAGGAGTTTGCGTATAAAATTAGAATGAACCCGGATATCAAACTTGGTGAAATTGTTGATTTGGTCTTGAAGAAGTACAAATGCAATGTAACTTATAATCAATGTAGGAGGGCAAAGAATTAGGCATTGAATTTGTATGAAAAGTCATTAATAGAGCACTATGGGAGGCTAATATTTGCGTAATCTTTGACATTCATAATGTATATCAAATAACAATTCCTTATAGTAGGGATCTGTAAGCTCTTCATCAATCCATTCAAACATCTTACACTTATGGCCAGAACCCTACCAAGATGAAAATTCGTAATGATCAGTTAAGAAATTAGAGAAAAAGATGAAACTTCAAACCTAAAAAATGGACAAATCTTACATAATTAGGGCATCCAAGAAATCTTCTACCCGGATTCAAAGTTGTCCATGATGTTCTAACCTTTGATTTTTCTCGATAGTGGCATAATACATTAGAAGCCCTAACCACTCGTGAGTTGCGATTTGATGATGAAGAAGATGCCATGGGATTGAGCTCTGATAATCGATGATGATAAAAACCCTAATAATCTATTGAAGTGAGGAACGATCGAAGGGAGGTACTGTGTTATATTCCGCTCCTTCAATTTTAATTTAATTTAAGTTAAAAGGAAATTCCACATCAGCTATTTCCTGTAACACCTCATCAACTAGCAGGTAACAAGTTACCCAATGCATAAATCGTGATTTTTAGAAGGTTTAATATACTAAATGAGAGTTTTTAAAAATGGGTATACACAATAGCAAAAAGTGACAACTTCGGTATAATTTTAGAAACCAAACCCTTTTTAAATCAAATATGTTGTCAAGCACAAACATGTCTATAGTCATCGTCGTCGTATTACGGTTGTGCAATGCTAGTGTATGGTAATGTATAATTGTATTTCAAAAGTGGTGACCATAACCATTTTCTTCCGTTACCACATCACATTTGTTCGGTAATGGTTGTATACGATAATGGTACTTTTATGAATGTAGACTTATTTTACTTTTGTTTTGTAAATACATGGAAACATAAAAACTCCTGATCACTAGATAGAAGGTATTTTTGCGTCCTACATCTAGAATTTCAGTCCAATTATAATTAGAGTTAATTAAAAAAAATTCTCTGTGGTTGTCACGAAATTTCACTTTTAGTCCTTTAACTATAAAAATTACAAAAATAGTCACTGTAGTTGTTATTTTGTTTCAGTTTCAGTCCTTTAGACTAACTGTTGTTAACTTTGACCGTTAGTTAAAGGGTATTTTAGTCTTTTTCCACCTTATCCTTGTTACCAAACAAACTTTACCTATTAAACTGATTACCAAACATGTTTTTTCAATGTTTTCTTTTTAACCTTTTATTACCAAACACTCACATTCTCTTTAACCATTTTATCACCAAACACACACACTCTTTCTAATCACTTTTATCACCTGCTCAATTCCTCCATCCCTCATCCTCCATTGAGTTCATTCTTTCTCTAGTCTCCTCAAGGCACCACCACCACCCTCTCCACCGGACGCCACCACCGTCGTCTTCCTCTTACCCTTTATTGCCTCGGTGAAAAGGATGATCAAAACGAGAGGGAATGTCAAGGTTTATCACATGGTGTCACAACTTCCGCCATCGCCGCCCCTGGTGTCACAATCGCCATCGTCGCACCCATATACCTCTCTACAAGGTTTCTTAATAAGCAAATCACTCATCTCTCTATAAGGTTTTTCAGATCTGCAAATCTCCACCTATCTCTCCTTGTTCTTATTCGTATTCTCGGTCTTCGTTGTTCATTAGAGGACAAATATGTAATCGATGAACACTTGAATGTGTTTTGTTCTTTCTTTTTAATTTAGGGTTTTTCATTATGTGTCCAGATTCGAGTTGTTAGGTGTTTCTGATTTAGGGTGTTTCATCTTGTTGCGGATTTAGGGATTCTCATCAGGATAACATTCCAAATGATTTTAACAGTGGATGTTTATTTTGGAGCTTCTTGTTTCTGATTAGGGATTTTCATCAGGATAATATCCAAAAGATTTTAGCAATGGATGTTTATTTTGGAGCTAGAATATTGGGAAATGGTGGTGGTAGTGAAATTGCATGTGAACAGATTTCTTGTTTATCTTGTAATAAAGAAAGAAGAACACCAAGAATATGAATCTTAAGAAAAGAAGACCATGAATCTTAAGAACACTGTGATAAGAACACCATGAAGAAAAAACACCAGAAAAAAAGAAAAATGATACAAAAAACACAATTAAAATTGAAAACAATTTCTTAAAAGATAGCGATTAACTAATGTGTTTGTATTACTTAACATTATTAGTCTATTTGTTAATTTTGATAAAAGGTTAATTTTGTTTAATTAATATTTTGATTCTATATTTTATTTTACTAAATTATATATATATTTTATTTTACTAAATTATATATTTAATATGCAATTAGAAAGTTAATTAAGAACAAAAGAAAAGGAAATAGGAACATAATAAAAAAGAAAAGGAAATAGATTATGATGTTTGGTAACAAGGATAAGGTGGAAAAGACTAAAATGCTCTTTAACTAACGGTCAAAGTTAACAGCAGTTAGTTTAAGGGACTGAAAGTGAAACAAAATTATAACTATAGTGATTATTTTTGTAATTTTTAAAGTTGATGACTAAATATAAAACTTAATGACAACCATAAGAATCATTTTTGTAATTAACTATTATCTATATCTATATATAAAAGGCATGCAAATTTTTTAAAAATAATCATAAATTGAGTATTAATTAACCAATCACAACCTTTAATTTCAAAATTATTCAATTCTCAAAACAATTTTGGAAAGATTAATAATAGTGGATTAAAAATCGTGATACAAGAATTTGAATTCAATTTTAATGAGGGGGTTAGTTGAAAACTGTGAGGGGTTTTATAAAACATATGAGGGGGTTTTAATAAAATGTGAGGGGGTTTTATAAAAATTGTATATTAATGTAATTAATTATAAGTTATGTTTAGTAACTTGTGGTATATTTTAGGGTTTAGTTCCTAAAAGTACATCGAAGTTGTCACTTTTTGCTATTGTGTATACCCATCTTTCAAGACTCACGTTTAATACATCAAAGTTCCTAAAACTCACGATTTATGCATTGGGTTACCTGCTTAATTCTGAAATTTTTGATTTATTTTAATGTTCCTAAATACCACATGTATTTGCCACTTCATATTTACCCTTTAATTTTAAACCATGAAGATGAAGATCATGAAGAACATGAACAAACCCAGAAAACGAAACCCTAAATCGATTAAACATGAACAACAATCAGATCTGAAACATGAACAACAATCAAATTAAAATAAAAATCTTAAATCGAAGAACGAAGAACAGATTTGGAGAAGATGAAACTTAAATATGTACAAATATCTTAAATCGAAGAACGAAGAACAGATTTGCACAAATATCATATATGAAGATGGGTTTTCCAAGTCTTCATATGAATCTTCATACAAGAATTCAGATTAAACATAAACAACAATCAGATCTGAAACATGAAAGATGAAGATGAAGATCTAAGAACCGTACAAAACCCTAAATCGTACAAAACCCCCAAATCTGGAGCAAGATCAAGATGAAGATCTAAGAACCGATCGAAAACCACCATACCTTGGTATCCGGTCTCCGGCGACGTACAAATCTGAACTCAAACCCGTTCTCCGATCTCCGGCGTTCTAGGATTTTCTGCAACTGAAGATGGTGGAGGCGGTGGTGAAGGCCATTTGTTTTGTTGTAGATTATGAAGTAGATGATGATGAAGTCGATGAAGATCTGGTGGTGATTCTGGAGAACCCAACAACGATTGAAGCTTCTGGGTGATGATTCAACGAAGGCGGTGATGGTTCAACGATTGAAGCTTCTGGGTGATGGTTCAACGAAAGCAGATCAACGAAGGCAGTGGTGAAGGCCATTTGAATCGCAGACCCTAAAAACGAAAGATCGATGAAGCAACGATTCATGGTGGTAGCAGATCATCAAAAACCCAGATTGATATATTATTATTATTATTATTATTATTATTATTATTTTTCTTTTTTTAATATCTTTTAAATATGATAACACCACATAAGCACCCAAGTCATTGCCACATCATCAAAGTCATTGCCATATCATTAATTACCTGTTACACCTCATCATCCAATAGGTAACAAGTTACCCAATGCATAAATCGTGAGTTTTAGGAACTTTGATGTACTAAACGGGAGTCTTGAAAGATGGGTATACACAATAGCAAAAAGTGACAACTTCGATGTACTTTTAGGAACTAAACCCTATATTTTATTTAGAGAAAAAATAATTATATATTTACGACCGTCTTATTTTTATCTACGTTTTGGTATAAATTTTATAGTAATATGACACTTTTTTAAAATTAGTATATTTACATCACAAAGGTGATGTTTCATTTACTGCATTATTTTTATTTTTAATATCTTAAATACATTTTTAAAATACCCATACGTGCACGGGTCAATAAACTAGTAATTATAAAAAATATAAATATAATATAATAATATATTACGTAACGGTGCAATCGTTCATCGACTAAAGTTTGGATAGCACGAAAAGGAAAGTAAAAGCAAAAACAACCATTGACCGTTAAAAAATTCGGACACAGAATGCAAAGATTACTTGAATTTACTAAAATGATCCCTCAACTAATTTTTTATCTACATTTGCTCCCAAATCTTTAACCTCGCCTTTTAACTACGAAGGGAAACGTAAAAGTCGCGAAGGTAGCAAAATGTAAATAAAATTTCGAAATCATAAGTTTGACTCCTTCCACTAAAAGTCGTCCGACGTGTCTGGTGATCGCAAGCGTTTATGTCACGCCAATCTCTCTCACGCGTTCACTTTCCCTTCATATAATCTCTTTCATCACACCCACTCCTCTTTATCATCTCATCTCTCTCTCCCCGCCGGAGAGATTCCTTTTTCCACCGATTTTACTCTTTTTTTTTTAATATACGCTTCATGTTCCTTGTTTCTTCCATCAATTTCTTGATTGAAGATTCTTCCTCTCAGTTTTTACAATTTAGGGGTTTTTTCTTCTCCGGATTTAAAGATTCATTTTGAGACAAGATTTGATCTTTATTTGAGGCTGTCTTCAACAAGATTTTGGGTGTCATATTGTAAATCACGTTAATCGATTTGGGGTTTCTCTTTTCGGTTTACAGAGACATAGATGTCAACGGTTGGGTCTTCGTCATCATCGTACTGGTGCTACAGATGCAATCGTTTCGTTAGGGTTCGTACCCATCTGGGAGATTCATCTTTATCTTGTCCTGATTGCAACGGAGGATTCGTAGAGGAGATTAATAGTCCCAATAGATTAAATGGGTCCGTGATCTCGGAGTTTCACAGGACAAGGTTTCCAGCAGCGGCGATGTACATGGGCCAACAGAGTCCGGGACCTAGTCCTAGCCCGCCGTTACTCCGGCGAGCTAGAAGGAATACCGGAGACCGTTCCCCGTTTAACCCGGTCATCGTTCTCCGGGGACCCACTAGCACACCCGAAGAGACTGGTGGAAGTAACAACGAAGAACCAGGCACCGGTAGTGGGTTTGAGTTGTATTACGACGATGGAGCAGGGTCGGGTCTAAGACCGTTACCGGCAAGCATGTCGGAGTTTTTACTTGGTTCGGGTTTTGATCGGTTGTTGGATCAATTGGCTCAGATTGAAGGTAACGGATTAGGGAGAATCGACAATAATCCACCTGCATCAAAAGCGGCAATTGAAGCAATGCCAACAATTGAAATTCAAGAAAGTCATGTTTCAATAGAATCGTACTGTGCTGTGTGTAAAGAACCTTTCGATTTAGGATCAGAGGCGAAAGAAATGCCTTGCCAGCATCTGTACCATTCTGATTGCATTCTTCCATGGCTCGCTTTACGCAATTCCTGCCCTGTTTGTCGACACGAATTACCATCGGAAACCACCGATTCATCAAATCCAAACAGGGCTCATAACGATACAAATACCCAATCCGGCAACGAAGAGGAAGCCGTGGGGTTAACCATATGGCGTTTACCCGGTGGCGGGTTTGCAGTGGGGAGATTCGCCGGTGGAAGAAGAGGCGGTGAGAGGGAATTACCGGTGGTTTTTACAGAAATGGACGGTGGGTTTAACAACAATGGAGTTCCAAGGAGGATTTCATGGGCTTCAAGAGGGAATGTTGCTAGAGAGCGAAATGGATTAAGTCGGGTTTTACGCAATTTGTTTTCTTGTTTCGGAGGAGGGGGTATTTTAAGAAATGGAAGACGGAGTCTGGCTTCGAGTTCAAGCTCAAGCTCTGAAGATCGAGTGAGCCATAGAAGTAGATCACTGTCATCTAGACGCAGCAGCAGGGGTATCGCGTTTGATTCGCATAACGAGCCACGGAGATGGTGAAATTGGCTGATTGAATCTAAGGCTTAATGTAAATATGAAAACAGTTGCTGAGATATGAATGTTTAGTTTTTTTTTTCTTTTTTTAGTTTAGGTTCATCTGGTTTTTCAATATGTCAAGATATTGTTTTGTTTTTTTGGAAATTTTTATAAAATTGAATTCAAGTTTTGAAGTTTTTTTGCTTCGTTTGGCTTGGTGCACAAAATCATACTAAAATCATACTTTTTGTTAAGAATGGTGAAGGAAGATAATCAGATTGTGTGGTGGTGAGGTTGCCTCTTGCTGCTGCATAAATGAACAAAAAGTGGATGATATACTAAGATTGATTGCTGGAAACAGGCTGGCTCTTACTTTTGATTTGATATGTGTGGAATGCTCTGTTCACCCTATGACCACCAGTCACCAATATGCCGCGTGTTGAATACAAATACAACTATCTATATAATAATTACAATTACAATTACAATTACAATTATTATAGATATATGTTACGGACATATGAGGGCTAAAGAAACTTGTTCATAATCGAACAGTTTTACAATTCTCCTTTACAAATCCAAAGATAAGCAGTTTTTCAGCATTAGTTAGTTGGCTCAATTATATAAAAAGAATAATAACATTTAAAATAAAATAATAATGATTATGTGCTTTAAAAAGTTATGTGGTACAGGCCAATGTCCCCATAAGCTCAAAGAGGGAAGGTAGAGGATATATGTGGAAATTGGGTCATGGCGTCTCAAGTCTCGACATAAAGGAAAAAAAAAAAAAGTCAAAGATAGAGCCAAAGTTGACTATGGCGGTCCATTTCGACTGCCTTCAAGTTATGTAATGGTAATCACTTTCAAAATAAACTTATGGACATGTCGGTATGGTATGGTTCCTAAACCGCTTGGGCTTTATGTTAAAGAGGCTAATGAACAACTATTTGGCAATATATTATAATAATTATATGTAATATATTTGTTAACAACAGATTAGGAATAAAAAGGTAACAACTTTTCCTTATATGTCTTCTACCATTTCTTGATTTTTTTTTAAAAGCACCATTTCTTGATTTTACTTGTTAAAATTTTAGGATATGAAAAGTAAAATATAGTATTATTAGTTCTTTCCAGCCCGCTTTTGTATTTCTTCTTGGTATTCAAAGCTCCAGCGTGTATCCTTAATTTGCTTGAGAGTTTTCGTAAAAAAATTGCTTGGGTGGTATTTTAAAAATTATTATACTGATAAAATATTTGGATTTTTTTCTTATGTAATTGTTGCATACTAAATATCAATTATTGACTACTCTTGTGACCATTTGTTCAGCAAAAAAAAACTATTATGAGCTAAAGTTACTTAAATCTTACTTGCATTGTACAATGCAAGAGAAATATATATATATA
The DNA here is from genome assembly GCA_947179395.2 of Pulicaria dysenterica. NCBI lineage: Eukaryota > Viridiplantae > Streptophyta > Magnoliopsida > Asterales > Asteraceae > Pulicaria > Pulicaria dysenterica. The sequence goes on along the minus strand of OX359295.1, from coordinate 67,529,370 downwards.
GGGGACGGTTCAAAAGAGAACTGTTTTTCGTATAAGAACTGCGAGAACCAATTACAGCCATTGATCAAAGAGATGGAGGGTTGAGATTAAAGAGTTGTTAATGGATAACCTTAAACAAATCAAACTTATCCTTAATTAATTAAGGGTAGTTTGAACATTTTTACATTACCCCCGCATTTTTTAAACTAATATATACATCAAACGGAGAAGTGTTAAATTACGAAAATTATACCAAATTAACGAGAAAATTGTGCTCTTTAATTTGAGACCGGTCTTGATATATTTTTTCAAAAGTTTTTTTTTTGTGTTTGCTGGTTTTTTTTTGTACAGCTCGAAATTTGCACTAGTGCAAATTTTACTGGGTTTTTTTTTCTGTACAGCTTGGAATTTGCACTAGTGCAAATTTTGCACAAGTGCAAATTTTGCACATATTTACCTAGTTTTTTCAGTATAGATGTAGATATGCACTTGTGCAAATTTTGCACTAGTGCAAATTCTACTTGGTTTTTTTTCTGTACAGCTTGGATTTTGCACTTGTGCAAATTTTGCACATATTTACCTGGGTTTTTCAGCACAGATGTAGATATGCACTTGTGCAAATTTTGCACTAGTGCAAATTCCGAGCTGTACTGAAAAATCCCCCAACAAACATGAATTTTTTTTCCAACAAAATATAGCAAGATCGGTATTAATTTTGACAAAGACACCTTTTGATGTTTATTTCGTTGTTATACTTTACAATACCATGAATCATTTCATGATATCAAAGCATAGAAGATCCAATCAGCTTCAAAGCATAGAAGATCCAATCAGTTCTATACATTAGCAAAATAACACCCTTTAAAGTTTAAACCTCTCTTGTATTGTTCTCTTTTTTTGTTGTTGCTGAAATGGTATGTGACTTAGTCTGTGTTTGGGCCAAATTCTTGACACTGTTAAAAACAAAAATGAATCTATGGTCTTCTCCTTTAGCGGTGGTAATTTTGGGCCTATGGTGTGCGAAGAGAAACAGAGAGAGTCGGAATTCTGGCAGAAACGGGTGGCAAAATCCTCGACTTAAAACGAGACCTATTCTCTCTTTTCCAACGGTGATTTGAAGTGAAGAGGAGAGTACGTACCAGTGGTGGTTATGGTGTTAGAGAGAAAGTAAAAATTCCGGTGGAAACCATGGCCAAATCCTCGATTTGTATTTTGCTTTCCGGTGGTGTTTGACGTGACGAGGAGACTACGTACTGGTGGTTGTTACGGTGTTAGAAGAGAGAGAAAGTCGGAATTCCGGTGGAAACCGGTGGCCAAATCCTCGTTTTGTCATCTGATTTCAAGTGATGTTTGAAGTGAGGAGGAGAGTAGTGGTGGTGGTTATGGTGTTCAGGAGAGAGGGAGAGAGATACAAGAGATTGAAGAGAGAGATCTGTGGGTTTCCAAGAAAAGGGAAAGTAGGTGGAGGGTTTTCAAAAGGGCTTCATACCTGCGTCACCAAATTACAGCTTTGCCCTTTTATTTTAAAAATAAATAAAAAAGACAGTAAATTAAATGATTGGCCAGAAATGGTTCTCGCAGTTCCCGTACGAAAAACAATTCTCGTTTGAACCGCACCCTATATATATATATAGGAAAAAGTTCATGCGGGAACCATTATTAGTGCGAGAACCGCGAGAACCAATCTGAGCCGTCCAATTTCCCCTCTTTCAATGTCATTGCCCACCCATGAATTCCTCACATGCACCCTGCCACACTCTATCCCTCCACGCTCATCATCCATGAAACTTCCCATATCCAAGGAACGGTCGAGATTGGTTTTCGCGGTTCTCGCACTAACAACAGTTCTCGCATGAACCCTCCCGTATATATATATATATATATATATATATATATATATATATATATATATATATATATATATATATATATATATATATGTAACACCCTGGTTTTCAGTCCAAATTTAAAATTTTCAAAACTCATTTTAAATACTTGGTTTAAATAAAACTCTTTGAGAAAAGCGGAAGCATCATAAATTATTTACATTGTCTTTACAAAGTTTATTCGTAAATTTGATAATCAATCATATATGACTTGAAATCTTTTGGTGTTACCATAGCCAAACTCACGACCATTAACAGACAAATAGGAAATCCAGTGATTACCAAATGGCTAAAGCAAACCCAAAGCTTCTACCCGCCTTACATAGGCCTTTAATCTACCTGCGGATACAAAACATTTAATACACCATGTTAGCTATAAACATAGCTAGTGAGTACAACCAAAAACATTTATCTTTCAAAAAGCAAGTCATCATATATTAAAACATGAGTTTGGCAATGAATTCTATAAGCAAAAGCTCACATATAAGCACGTAAGGATGTGGGTCTGTCCATTGAGCCACAATATCTCCACGTGGTAGCTAGCCACGGTCAACACGTGCCCAAATGGGGGATAACCACATCTCCCCGTCAAGGTGGGGGAAGCACAAAGCATTCCACCATACAACGGTTGTCAGGAGTGAATGACCTGTTCCCCAAGTCCACTCGTGCATACACAGGTTCGGTTTGCTCGTCAGCCTATTGAACCGCACGGTCATAATGGGTACTATCATCCCCCTCCACCATTTGCACCAATTCCACAACCACCCGTGTATCTAGGTTCCCAATTTCCGAAGCCACATGAACCATACACGTTTCCCAATGGTGAGGAATATACCAAGGTGCAAAGCACTTAATCTCAATTACGGGTCCGGACCAAAACTCACCCCTAAGGGTCACATGTAACCATATGCCATAAAGGCCACATAGCTCAGCACAAACACAAGCAAGTTAAATAAATACAACTATTAACTTGCATGAATCATCATGAAACTTATCATGAGCTCAAGTTGTACAATGTGTATAACCATCACATTGTCTTTAGCTTAATACTTTACCACAAGGGTCACATAAAGCACATGCCGTCATTGCCAAATACTCGAGCACATATAAGCTTAACATTAAGCCATTGGGTATCACAATACCCATATCTTTTAAGCATAAAAGCTTAATAAACAATGTTCATAATTAAAGCATTTGACATCTCTATGACATCAAAACATACCACATCCCTTTAGTCACATAACACAATTTGCCAAACATAAACAAACATTATCATGATGACTTGTAATCTTTTATAAAACCAAGTATCCGCAGGGTGTACTCACCTGGAGGGTGTGATGAGGATCACAACCCAAAACCAACCACTTTTGAACAAAACTCTAACAATGACAAACTCCTATAATGAATAAACTTAAGCTTGTCAATAGTTAATCACATACTTGAATCAAGTGACATAATTAACCTCAATACTAGATGACTTATGAGGACTTAAACACACCTTAATATAAGCTTCTCATGAATCCCAAAACACCTCATAAAAGCCTAAGGTTAATTACTTTAAAAAAAACCTTTCTTTACATTTGCCAAAAATATGTCCAAAACTGATACAGCCCCTGTATTTCGACATTTTGACCACTTTACTGCTGGAATTTGCTTCTGTAGTCAAAAGATAAATTAAAATAGACATTTCCAGCTTTCCAACCATATATAATACGACCTCTAACGATTTTTCTGTGATTTTTAATGATTTTTGCAAAACAGCCAAAAACCTGCTGAAAGTTCCGAACAGGAGCATGCTATTGCGATTTTCTTGACCAAAACTTGCAATTTTCTCATCCAGATCGACCCCAAAGCATACCAAACTCAAAGATAAGTTTATACAACATGTTTTGGTCATTTTTAACATACTAAAACAGATTATAACATAAATATACCCAATCATTAAATACTCAAACTCTAACTTTACAAATTTGACCCATTATCAACAAATTCATCAAAAGACCAAAGCTACTCATCAATGGCTACTTAAATCATCTTCATAAGGTCATAAAAACTTACTTGAAATGATCCCTCAAATCTGTCCAGCCTTAAATCCGAGCAAAGAAAGTCACCAATAGTTAGATTCAAGCTTAGAACACTTCAATTTGCACCCAAAACTAACATACATCAAGTGAACTTCACAATTTCTTCTTGTTGTACCTTCTTCCTCAAGCCTCTCTCTTTCTCTTGAAAGTTCCAGCAGCCCCAGACTCACAATTGAGTCAAAAATCTGGTGTTTGATATTTATATCCCAAATTTACAATTATAGTCCTTCTAGTTCATTTCTTCATACTTTAACCACAAAACTTATATGAAACTTTATCACACTTTCATAATTATTGCTAACATTCAAAGCATTGTTCATTTGTACCTTGAGCTTCATAAATTGTACCCCATGACCAAAAATATTAAATAGGTACAACAATCCTTTTTAAAAATAAATTTCAATTTATCTATAATATATCATCTCCTTATAACATAATTCCTTTTTATAAAAATCAAAACACCGTATTAACCAAGAGTAGTGACATATTAAAATTTGGAATATTACATATATATATATATATATATATATATATATATATATATATATATATATATATATATATATATATATATCCCTTAAAGATGATATTATGGTTTGATTGAAGAATTTACATCCAAAAATATATATATACATTTACCTTCAAAACATACAACACCAAAACACTGAAATACATTAATCTTTTCACTTTAGAAACATAATTAACATCCAATTCAAATAATTAAAATATAGCTTTTATAAATACCTTAAAACACATAAAATATAGCTTTCATAAATACCTTAAAACACATTTACTATAAAAACCACTTCATACAATTAAACATTTCACATATTAACACATGATCCTTTTACCGAACACAAAGTGTTCACCTCTTAGTAAACATCAAAATGTTCCCTTGCCATTAAACCATCTAGGTTTTACCATAATATAACATAGAAGTGTTCCATCTTTTTCTAACGAGATACCGAGTGTTCACCTTTTCACTGAACATGATAATGTTTCCTTTTCTTTTTACACGTTTTCATTATATATAAAAATTATCCATTTTCCTTTGAACATTCAATTTCACATTTTAACACATATACATAACAGTTTCATCTTTATTAGCAAAACATAAAACTTTACTTTTTAAGTATGATTATAATCCATCAAACAATTAAGTCCATCTTGGCCGAACAATTAATTTAACATATAAGCATGCGTATAAAAACACCTTTTACACATGTTAGAACATTGAATAATAAACATTTACATACTATAGGCATGTATCCCAGTTTGAAAAGTCTAATGAAAACTCACCTTAAACCTCATCGCCTAGAAAATAATAATTCGTCTTCCTTTTTCCAATATCTTCTTCAATTTTCATGACCCTTGTTGTGTTGTTCTTTGTGTTCCTCCATTGAAATCCAAGCTTTATAAGTTCTTTATTTTTTTTAATTAATTATACATTTAACAAACGATTACACTCATCTCCACCTTAAACCTTGGTAATAATCCATTATCCGTGGTGAAAAAATTTTATACTTCCATTATTCTTTGAGACACCTTTATCTCCTAATCTTTCAAAAATCAGCGATTAAACAACAAATACCATATGGGAATGCTATCAAAGTGAACTAAATCATATAAATGCCTCACCACATATATAAACTAATTGAGTTTTAGTTCAATACCCTAACTTTTCTTGCTTCAAACCTGTGAGTACGTCTCGTTAATATGTTACCTTTCTTCTTGCTACCTTGCTGCCGTTTTCTCGAGATCCTAATTAGGGTTTTTATCTTTTCTTTTTATTTCTTCTCGTATGAGGAGGAAGAAAACCAAACAATGTATGAATTAGTGAGTGAGAATATTAGGGACGTTGGTGATCCTAAATTTTCAATTTGGATCCTCATCTAACATATTTCAATAAGACCCTTGTAGTATAACTATTTATCATATGCAACAAATACATCTTATTTTTTTTCTACATATCTATCATTGTTATTATTACTATTTCTTTATGGTTGTTACAGGCGCGCAGCAACAATGGCACAGAATTTGGACGATTTCACAATTTCTTGGCCGATTTTCGTAACCTTATCTGCTGTTTTTTTTTTTTAATTTTAAACTTGTTTCTAACAAAACCATCTTTTCCATTTCCAAATCAAAGACTACAATGACTCGTCTAACTACAATCAACATAAATTGCTATCATGACGGTGGATGAAACTGTACCTATTCCCTTAAAACTGCAGGGACAAGATGTGTCAGTTTAAGGATCTCGACATAACCTGATGGGAATTTGTACTACTTCCGTACAACATCACCGGATGGATATTCTCGACACTTGACGCCAAATCCGAGTTACTGATTTGCCTTGCAAGTAGGCTTGACAGGTGTCGATGTCTATTTTGATTACATAGATGTAGATGAGTATTAAGAGCGTTCTGGCTCGTTTTTTAATTTTAGTTTTTTGGTATGATTATTATAGTTAACTATTTTATTGTATTTTAATTAATTATTGTATTGTAGTATTTTAGTTAATGCAATCTTAGTTACTTTATTGTATTTAGCTATCCTATTATGTTTTTTTAGTTAATTTGCTTTTCAAAATGTTAGTCTAGTATTTATTTTATAAATATTATGTGTTTATATAGAAAATTAAAAGAAAAAAAATTATGTTAATGTAACGGTTAGTGATGATAGTTATGACTGTAACTAATTTTGGAATAGGTATGATGACATAGCAAATAGTGAAAACAGTTATGATAGCGGGTGTTTAAGACTAAATAAGATTATGTTATAAAGGTTATCTTTTTTTATTGTATATTAGGACTAACTCAAAAAATATAAAGATGAGTTAGTTCCCTAAAATTATTTGTTTATTGTATATTTAAACAAAGTCCCTAAAGTCCAAATCTAGACTATTAGATTTTTTAAATCAATGGTCAAGATCTAATAATGACATTATCACAATTAAGTAAAGAATTGTAAGATTAAATTATAAAAGGAAGGGTATTATGGGAATCATCATATCCACCTCTTAAATCACGCAACTTTTATTTATTTTTTCTTTCCAGTAGCCCGAAAATAATAATTTCTAGCTAAAAATGACAACTTTTTTCAGGCAACCGAAAATGATAACTTTCTTCCAGCAGCCGGAAATAATAACTTTCTTCAAGCAGCCGAAAATATAACTTCTAGCCAAAAATGATAACTTTCTTCCAGTAGCCGAAGATGATAATATTCTTCCAGCAGCCGACAATGATGATAACTTTCTTCAGCAGCCGAAAATGATAACTTTCTTCCAGCAGTTGAAAATGATAACTCACAGCCGAAAATGCTAACTTTCTTCAGCAGCCGAAAATGATAACTTTCTTCCGGCAGTCGAAAATGTTAATTTTCAAAATAACATTTTCATAAATATAAGAAAAGTGGTCTCGTTTGAAAATAGATTTTAAAATGAATAGATTGGTATAATTTTTATTGCTCAATTTCTCAAAGTTGAAATATTTATGATCATTTAAAGATTTAAGAGGTAAAAAAATATAAAATAAAAAGAAAACTTTGAGAGATGGATGTAAGAGGCGAGTGAGTTCTTCTTAATTTTCAATTTCTATTTTACCTTTTTATATTAGTGGCTGCGAATTGGCCTTTGAAGTCTTTGTTTAAGTGTGAGACTTTATTAATCTTAACCCTATATATATATATATATATATATATATATATAAAAGACTAATTTAAAAAAAATTATAAGATTATTTGGACCTTTCATTTAGTAAAAAATTTAATCTTAGCCGTTCACTCTTTTAATTTTAAAATTTTGATTTTGACTTTTTAGAGTGAAAGTTTGTTAAAACTGAATATCAATTTTAGCTTTAGATAGTCAAAATTGAAACTAAATCTTAAATTTATATGAGATAAGATTATATCTAAGTTTATTATTTAATATAGGGTTAAAGTCACTGAACACAAACAGACTTTTCCCAATATTCTGATATGGCACAAACTTTTTTTTTACACATATGACCATTTAACTTACCAAAACCGTGTCGATGTGGCCAAAACGTGACCTGCAACCTGTCAGCCCGTTTTTAGCCTTTTTTTTTGCGATTTTTAAGTCGATTTTTGATCGTTTTTTGTGATTTTTTTGTAGAATCTTGTAATTTATCATTATACCTTTCAAATGACACCAAATTCATGAATTTTCGTCAAGTATTGACGGAGAATTTGGAGTTCAAAGTCTCGATTTTGGTGGGTTTTTTGTTTGAAAACAGGGCAGAAAAAAGTGTTTTTTTGCTCGATTATTGATCGTTTTACATCATTCTTTTTATAGATTGTCATAGATAATCTTTTTACCTTTCAATGGACACCAAATTCATGAAAAACCATCAAGTGTAGGCCAAGTTATTGCTAATTAAAGTCGGTAATGACCCTATTCGACACCCTTACGGTATTTTGATGAATTGACACATTTTAAACTCGTTTTTATTCGGTTTTTAACTACTTGATAGACAACTCGATTACCTTTCCATAGAGTCAAGAATCATTGATTTTCGTTAAGTGTAGAAGGAGAATTTTGGCTTCAAAGTTTGTATGTGAAGTGAAGGAAATTGGGGAAGAAGATGACATGCTATTGCATATCAAAATCACCAAAATGGCTATAATAACAGGTTTCTTACAAGTTAAATATCCATATGTGTAAAAAAAAGTCAATGTGCCATATCGGAACATTGGGAAAAGTCTGTTTGTGTTCAGTGACTTTAACCATTTAATATATCTAGAGTTAATTCTAAATCTAAGATCCATATTATATATATATATATATGGTTTTATAAGCTCGGCTCATCCCCTTTTATTAGTAAAGATATACATTATATATTATTTGTATTAATTTTGGAATATAAATTCAATTCCTTAATAATATTTAAGTATTATTAATAACTAAATCAAATACTTGTGTATTATTCATTGAAATTTATATAAAATTCTTTTAATATCTAAAAAAGTTTTAATTCGGACTATTCTTTTATAGGCAAATTGAATTTAAACACAATGAACTTTGTCTTAGTTAATATACAATCAACTATAATTTCTTAAAAATAATACAACAAACTTTCATAATCCTCACATTGTATACAACTTGTTGCATAATATGGAAGTTATGACAAAGTCCATTGTATATACTGGTAACTAAACAACAGACACATAAAAAAGTTATTTGCATACAACGAAAGGATTATGAAAGTTAATTGTATTATTTTTATAAATTAAAAGTTGATTATATACAATTGTAAGAAAGACAGAGTTCACTGCATTTTAATGCAATTTTCCCTTCTTTTATTTATATAAAAAAAATTACAGACTTAGCTATGTGCACAAATATAAATTGTTACTTTCACATAAGTAATTATATATGGTTATCCAAGGCTGAGATTGAGCTATTTTTTCGTTCATAAAAAACAATCACATATTTAACTAAGCAAATATAACATTATACTTTCATATAAATAATTATTTACCCGTGTGTTTACACGGGCATTAATCTAGTTATTATTATATTATAAAGTATTTAGCAATTTTATTTAAACTCTTAAAAATTTAGTAAAATAAAAATACTAATATACCCTTATTTAAATCTAAAAGGAAAAAACTAAATGGACTTAATTATATTTTTAATTACCATTATAATAACTAAATATTTCATAATAAATAATGTTTTTAAAAGTCAAGTGAACACAAATTAATTTGTAGCCTATAAGATATTATAACAAATTAAATAAAAAATAATAAATAGTTGAAGCAATAAAGAAATTGAAAAGCATAAAAAAGTATTGCTGGTGCGGATGAAAACTATTCAATATTATTATAGTGCGTGAATATGGTACCCCTACTTTATCGAAAATTGACATGTAATCGAATAAGAATTATTTGTTGTAGTCGCATTACGTAGATACTAGTATACTATGCTATTAGTCATTAATTAGTGTTTTATATTCCTCGTCTCATGAGTTGTAGCTTGGAACCCATTTGATAAAAATTGTTTTAATTTAGACATATATCGATCGACACACGGTGCCAGTCAAATCTTTATTTTCTTTTTCTATATTTTTCTTTTTTGGGTCTGGAGCAAAGATCTAAAAGGAGCACCAAAATAAAATAAATGTACAGCTGTAAACATAAAATATAAGCCAAGTAAAGAAACACATAATGACGTACACATCAACATGATGATGAATATAAGGAGCTGAGATGCCTATTTTTATTTTTGAACAACAGCAAAATAAATTATTAAATAGAGAGTTTCGTTTTAGCCATCATCCTCCCGTAGCAATCCTAATATATTAAATATAAACTAGCAAGACATTAGCAACAAATACAAGGTTTTGTACATGATTACAAATGTAACAACAACCACCAGTCCAAACTAAAGACACCAACTAAGCTAAAGAGAAATTTTAGTGAAAAAGACTCCAAAAGGGTTTGTTACCCATCTTGTCCAAGTAATCCTTTTTTTTACAAGCCTCCGAGAGTTTTATCAACAACAGAGAATTACTCTGGATAAATCCCAATAAACTTGAGTCACCAAAGGGTTTAGACAAGAATAATGCTCCATTTCTTATTCTCCAGATTGTCCAACACAACGTATATAGAGTAGCGAAAAATGCCTCCAGCTTTTTACCTTTCAGCCCAAGGGTTCTTGCACCGAGCTGAACGACAGTCTATCCATGCCCCGCCACCTGCAAAACTCTTCGAATACGATTGAAATAATGAAACAGGAACAGTATATATGATTCTCACTTTCTAGCGCCGATTTACAAAAGATACATGTCATTAATTAATTATATGTATTTCCCGCTTAGAAAGATTAATCATAGTAGGTAACCTCTCGTGCTGCTGTCTCTAAATAAAAGTATTAACTTTACTCGGAGTGTATTTTAACCAGACTGTTTTGGTTCCACCAATCCTATAATCAACCTTAATTATGTATTTTGTTTGGTATCTAAAGTTTTATTAATTCCTATTTTTCTAATATTAATTAAATAAGATGCTAGCTGGTATATTAATAACACATGCAGCTACTTAATAACAACGTACTATACTAAATTTTTAATTAATTTTGCATATATATATCTGTAAGATCGAAGTCAGTTAAATTGGTTTTTCTAAATCATTATCTATTTTGAAAATTTCGTTGTTTTGCCTTTCATTTTCAGTTTTGACCATCGCTACTTATATCGTCGACTGGTCTGAAAAGTAGTCTCCAACTTGTTTAATTAGTTTGAGACACGATCGATTATTTAATCAATAATTATCGGTATCGTTGATATATTTTTAATCAACTGCATGCATGCATGCGATCAATAATTGATAAAATATGAGAACTTTTTGTGATTTATTTATCAAATTCGTGTTCATCTCAAAGCTTTTATAAAAATTTTCTTGTCAATTAATGGCGTAATTCATGTTGAAATTCTAGTTACACAGTATATGTCAGGCAGGCAATTTTCTTTTCTTCTTTTGGGTTTAATTAATTAATCATAAATAGTTGATCGATCCAGTTTCAAATCAGTGCCGGTTCAACAGTACTGTGGTCGGTCTGGACCGCAATTTGCCCACCCCTAAGTTTTGGTGATCGGGTAGTATGTCATGTTACATATATTTAAAAAAGATTAAAAATTATTATATAAATTATTTCTGTTGTGTTTAACTACACATATGAGTGTTCGTTTGTTAAAAAATAATAATCATAATTAATAATAAGAACAGCCTTCAAAAAAAAATTCTTTCATCGTCAGCACTCCCCCACCAGAAACCCTAATTTCAGGCGCCGCCGCCGCCCTCTCTCCTCCTGCCGTCGGCGTTAGCCGGCGGTCCGGAGAACCCCCTTCTTCCTCTTTCGTTTCGTTTTCTTTTCTTGTTCGAAATCCTGGTCGAGAACGTTTATGTTCAGTTCGAAGGTTGGTTGAGAACGTTTTTCCTTTTCGAGTTTCAGAGTTTCGAAGGTTCAAGCTTTAGATCAAGGCTTCAGTTATCTTTGGTCGAGTGTCGAAGGTTCGGTTTTCAGATCTGATTTTGAGTTTCAGTTTCAGATGGTATTTCAAGTTTTAGATCGTGGCTTCAGTTTCAGATCGTGGTTTGAGGGTTCGGTTTTCAGATCGCATTTCGAGTTACAGTTCGTGTTTCATAAGTTTCAGATAGTGGTTGTTTCAGTTCGTGGTTCAGAGTTCGTGTTTCATAAGTTTCATAAGTTATATAAGTTTCATAAGTTTGTGGTTCAGAGTATGTTGCTCCAGTTCGTGGTTCAGAGTGGTTGCTCAAGTTCGTGTTTCATAAGTTTCAGATAGTGGTTGCTTCAGTTCGTGTTTTAGATTATGTTGCTCTGATTCGTGTTTGGTTAGAGTTCAAGAGGTTGTTTCAGATTCGTCTTTGGTTCGTGTTTGTTACAGTTCGTGTAAGAGGTTCGTGTTTGGGTAAGTTTGGTTCGTGTTTGTTGCTCCAGTTGGTCAGATGGTCAACTACGTTGCTTCAGTTCATGGGTCCAAGGTTTGGTGTTTGGTTCGTGTTTGCTCCAGCTCGTGTAAGAGGTTCGTGTTTGTTGCTCCAGTTGGTCATGTTCGTTGCTTAAGTTCGTGGGTCCAAGATTTCGGATTCGAGTAGTTCAAGTTTGGTTAGAGAGAGGTCAAGATCGAGATTGTCCGAGTTCAAGTTCGTGTTCATTGCTCCGGTTCATTATCATGTTCATGGTTGTTTTAAGGCCGGTGCTCCATTTCTAGGTAGAGTGAAAGTTGAGTTCTAGTTGTTTCGTGTTTGTGTGGGTTCAAGTTCGTGTATGCCTTTATCTGGCTTGCTAGTTTGGTTTTGATTCAAGGTTTTACTTTTGGTCGGGTTAGTTTCTGATTAGGTGATCGGTTATTGTCGGGGTTGTTATGCTGTACCACTAGCATCTTGCTAGTTTTAACTTTAATCAAATAATTTACTTTTCAAAAAAAAAACTACAAATATGTCAGAAAAGTATACTAATGAGGGTGGAGAGGATCGAATACTCAACTTAGGAAGTGGGAAATAGATTAACTTTACATCATTTTTAAAAAATCAATAATTTTTTCATCGAAAATTAAATTCACTTAAATGCTATTTTTTTTACTTCGCCAGTTTAAGCAAAATTAAACAAAATTCGTAAAAAACAAAACCAAATGAATTTAAATGAATTACCAATTGAGCTAAAATTACTCTCTAAGCCCCGTTTGTTTCACTGTATTGCAAATAAATGTAAATGATTTTAATTATATGCATGTTAGTTATAAAATGATATTTTTTTTTAATTTAAAGAATATAAATACTTCAAATAATTTAATTCTTTTTAAAATAACGTTACTAAAAACAATATACAACGAAATTTGATTTCAATTTCATTATATTCTTTCAAATTACGATAAAACAAACTGAAATAAATTAACTTAGCGTATGTTGTAGGGATGAGCTCTCAAATAAGGGGGTGTTTGTTTTAGCTTATTTAGGGCTTATAATCCGGGCTTATTTTTTATAAGCTAGTTTTTTCCTGCTTATTTTTTGACTTTTCAGCTTATTATGAGTTATAATAAGAAAATAAGTTGGATTGGTGAAAAATAAGCCGAAAAACAAGATTATAAAAAAAAGCCCGAAAAACAAGCCCATAATAAGCTAAAAACAAACACGCCTTATATATGATATGGATGTCTAGTTGGCAAACACACTCCCCTCTTCTTTTCTTTCTCCCCTCCCCTTTACCCTCTTCTCCTTTCTCTCTCTCTACCCTTACTCTACCGTCTTTAAACCACCCCTACCACCACAAGAACGTTAGCGCTCACCAACCATCACCGTAAGACTAAACAAGATCCGGCGACGAACAAGATCTGCCGTCAGTACTGCTTCGGCGACGCCCACCGCACCGGCGAATGGATGAAGAAGAGAGTCGGATGGTCGAGAGAACAACGTCAACATCGACTGCCCACCGTTAACCGGCCAAATGGATGAAGAAGAGTGTTGGTGGTTGAAAGAACACCGCCAGCACCGCCACCCACCGTTGCCGGCCGAATGGATGAAGAAGAGAGTCAGTGGCAGCGTGGCCTTGAGAATTTTTAGGGTTTGGAGGTAGCCTGAAACTCTATCACCAGCCAAATATATAGCGGCGGCCTTTGAGAATATTTAGGGTTTGAGGGGGGCGGTTGCCTGAAACCCTATCAAAGAAAAACAAAATAATTAGTGAAACAAAAATCGACATATACAATATGGTTGATGATTATAAAAAGAAATATTAGGAAAATTGGGTCCATTTCTTGTAAAGCCTCTCTATAGTGTTTAGTTTTCGATAGTATCTGAAAATATAATAAACTATATTTAAATTGCTATTTAATAGAACCAACCTAAAAATACGTATAAACAATTATTTTTGGGTTGTAAAACAGTTGGTAACCTGATTACCAGGTTATCAGTTTTTTCTCTGAATTTTAAAATTTCTTATTTATATATTCTTGGTCTTCAATATTTATCATGTTCTACATATTTGAACAAAAACATAAAAGTGATTGATTGAAAGCAAGAACACACATATATAAGAGGTATGAGGAAGAAGGAACTAATATCACATTTAAAAACCAAAATAAAAGCTAATAAAAAACCCTAAGTTGAATATGTGTTGATTTGCAGACTAATTTAAATTAGAAATATAACGAAACAAGAAACAAAATAGTATTCGATTTGTTACAGAACGTGCATTTTTGATTTGCAGTGTTCGATTTCATAGAAAGCGTCAAGAAACCGAATGAAACAGCTTTGCAAATTCGAGATTGGAAACTTGAACCAAATCTTTAAACTCAAAAACTTGAACCAGAGAGAAAACCAAAATCAAGAACTTGAAAACTTGCATCAGATCAAGATCTACAAACTCAAACCACAAACGTACAATCAAGATCAGAACCTGTATGGCTGCATATATCGACATATATGAACCCACAAAGATTTGCAAAATCCCTTCTAAACGATAACTGCTTTTCGTATGAGAACTGCGATGGAACATATAATTGTTTGAAATTGGATGTTTAAACGAGAACTGTTTTTCGTATGAGAACTGCGAGAAATAATTACAGTCATTGATTAAAAAATGGAGAAACATATTTTCATCATCAATGTACGTAATGATGATATGTTAAACCACGTATCTGATAAATAAAGTCTCGTCAAAGTTCAAACTAGCTAGATTAAAAGTCTAAGACCACACGTTGTGGTCGACTCGCTACCATCAGGTAGCATTGGGTTCCATTGGGAACACCAAAACGTGATTTTGGGTAGCCAAATCGAGTAAGAGCTCCGAGTCCTGGAACTTGATGGAGAAACTCGCCCTCCCCACCCCCCACCCCCCTCTCACCCCTTCTCAACCAATCACAATTAAACACACATTTAACTTTTTTTAATTTTTTTTCTTTTTTTTTCTTATTTAATAATTCAATTATAAATACCTCACCATCCAACACTCATTTTCATCATAATTTTATACCCTTTCACTACCATTCTCTCTACCTCTTTCACACCATTTTCTTTATCTATTTCATCCCTAATTTTTTTCTTATGGACTTACCAAACGAGACATTAACTTCTAGTTTTATTTTTACGCGAGAAATAACACGATGCTGCAAGAGGTTTTTAAACCCGTGTCAGAGCTTATTTTTTAAGACGACGAGGAAATATCGAGTGTACAAATTAGTAGGCCGCCGAAAAATAGAAATCCACAACGGAGACGACTAGTTTTTAGTTTTTAAAATTATGTATAATTTTTAAAAAAAAGTTTAATTTTTTTTAAGTTTAAATTATGTAATTTTAATTTTTAGTATTGGTTGAATTTTAAATTAATTAAATTAATAAATTATATATTTATATAATTGGTTATATGTTAAAATAAAAAAATGAAAAAAGATTGGGTAAGAGAAGGTAAGGTATAACTTGATATTGGATAAAGAAGAAAGGTAAGAGAGGGGGAATAATATGGCGCTGATGTGGCATCGGGTAAGGGTTACCTTAAGATAACCCACAACGCATAGTTATGGATGATAAGTGTTTAAATAAGTCGTTCATTGTACATAAATAGATTTGGTGTTACTAGTTACAAATTAAAAAAATACAAATAAATTATAAAACAACAAGCATTTCTTAAAGTTATTAATGGTAGCACATATTTAATTATTCATCAAGGTCCTAAATGCCTTGATACTAATTGTTTATCTCTGTTTGAGTTTTGGTTTTGAGCTAACAACAGAAATTTTACGTCAATATCACATCATTTTATTAGCCAATTCCATACATTTGTGACCTTTGCTAAACAGCGGAAAGGTTATGCTCTACAATCTCCAATCCCCTATTACATATTGGACAATCTTTATTTGGTATAGTGACGTCTCTTATGCTTAAGTTTGGTTTTATAAAAATATGTCTAAGTAACAGTCTCTGTACGAAACTAATTATATTCATTCCTTTAAAAGTACACTTATTTGCAAAACATACATACATAAATATATGCATTTACTTTTGTATGGAAGTAGCTAGAGAATATCTTACCTATATATTCGTGTAAAAATATAATTATACAATATAATTTGGTATAATATTTGTTGTGTTACCACGGACGGACTCCAGAAATTTGCTTAAAGATTGATCATTAGGTGAAGTTTAGAAAGTCATCCAACATAAAATGTCGCTTAACTCGATGTTCTTTCTATGACTTCTACGTTCATGCCGATCTGCTTACGCAGTGCTCTTTGTGCCTTGTCATTCCCAAAACCACACACACACACATGTATATATATATATTCCATTCCAAATTAAAAAAAAAAAGATTTAATTGGTCAATAGGTCTAGCTTAATAACACAGTTTGTATTTAACCATACGTATATTTGTTTTCATATAATCATATTAATTTGATCATCGGTTTAATTAATTTTATTATTATTTATTAATTAGATTTGTATTCTCTGTCATTTCGTTATCATATAATTTTGTTTATTTGTTGTAAGTTAATTAGTCATTGATGTTAATCAATCTAATTAATCATAATTAAAGCAATTTACAAACAATTAAAAAAAGTACTATAAATAATTCCATTGAGTAAGTGAATATTCTTGTTTTCTTATGGAGGTTGATAACCAAAATATAAGAATTATGGTTAAAAATAAAAATGATAAAAAATAGTAATCGTAACTTATATCTTCATAATTAACTTTTTATACTTTTAATAATTATTTAAAAAGTAATTTATTTTATTCTTATCACAAGCCTTAATGCCTTATAATTGTGGTTATCAAATTCCTTCTATTATTTTAGCTTTTTTAAATCGATCTTTTATTATTCTATCGCTTTCTCTTTTATTTATCAAAGCCGATTTAATTAATTATGATTTACTAGTATTTTAGGAGGGTCTTTTATCCTTAAACTTTGGGTTTCTTTTGGAAGAATTAATGCGCACTTTCCCCATTAATACTCCTTTTTTAATAATTTATATTTGGTAGTAGTTTTCACTTGCCTCATTTCTGGATATATATTTTAATAATCTAGTTCTATTCAAAGTGCAGAGTAGTTGTATAGCATCAAATAAATATGAGAAATAATATATTCTTTTTATTTTTATTTTTATTTTATTCTTCTAGTTATTTAATGTTTGATATATGTAATGTACTAAATTTCTTTTTTCATATCATTTATTAATTTTAACACTTGTCTTGGTCAAATTAGTAGAAGAATAGATACGAATAAAAAGTAAGAGAATAAAATTTTTTTCACAAAAAAATAGAAATACAAATAAAGGCAGCTGCATGTAAAGTAATTTGTCTTTCTATAACAAATCAAAGCAAAATACAGTTGAAATACTTTTAAAAAAAAGCTCATGTAAAACTTATATATAATTAACACAAATTCCATAAATATTCACGAATATTCTAATTATAATGTATAATCATAAAGTTTATAGATTTATAAATGCTTTTGAATTAATTTATTTATTCTTATCAATATTTAAGTTGTTACTTAATTATATATGTGTGTATATGATTACATACACATACATGCGTACGTACATCTATCTATATCCTATCTAACTTAGAATCTTAGGAATCCTACGTGGCATGTTTTATTAATCACTAATATTGAAATTCAAGCTAATTAGATAGGAGGTCAATCTGACGTGTCATGCAATTAGACTTTTGGTTTATTAAAGCAAATTAATATTTGTCCCACATAGGAATATACAAAAAGATATATGAAACCAGATGACTATTTATATGGCTTCTCGTGATGAGTTTGTCAATTGGGCCTCTTCGGAAATTCCGAACTAATTTTATTTATTAAAATAAATTCGATTTTCAGTTAACTAATAGTTTTCTGATTATTGTGTTTACATATGTGTGTTACGTTCTTTTCAAAACAGAGAAGAATAACACCCCTGACAACTTGAGTTTTTATACAAAAAATCCATCATGAAGCATACATGGTTCGATAGATTTGAGTTTTTTAACCCGAATTGATGTTGTATCTATATCCTATCTAACTTAGAATCTTAGGAATCCTATGTGGCATGTTTTATTAATCACTAATTTTGAAATTCAAGCTAATTAGATAGGAGGTCAATCTGACGTGTCATGCAATTACGCTTTTGAGCTGATTTAGGCTTTCTAAATGGGTTTATATGAAACGCCTGTTGGAACTTGATTAAAGCAAATTAATATTTATCCCACATATGAAACCAGTTGAACTATTTATATGGTTTCTCCTGATGGGTTTATATGGCTAACCACAAAATTTGCATGTTGAATATAGGTAATGTTGTATAGACTTTTGTTGCGCTTTGTTGTTTCGAAAGAAACTGTTTTTTGATTAAATTCTCAGGCTATATTGAAAATTTGTTGATGTAGGTGTTGTTTCCAAAACTTATTTACGCAGTTAATTATCATTATTTTATAAATATTTTTTTTCACTCGTTAACGAAGTTAGATAATACAACCGAATTAGAATGCACAAAATTTAGACTTTATCAACAAAAGGAGATACGATGAGCTTGTATATAGATCAGGTTTTGAATAACTTAGGTACTTAATAGGCCAGAATTTCTAGAACTAGACGCATTGGGCTGTCGCTGAAAGCGGCAATAATTTTAATGTTCGTATGAGGTTTTGTTTTCAATTACTATAACTTAGAATCTTAGGAATCCAATGTGGCATGTTTTATTAATCACTAATATTGAAATTCAAGATAATTAGATAGGAGGTCAATCTGACGTGTCATGCAATTAGGCTTTTGGTTGATTAAAGCAAAATAACATTTGTCTCAGATAGGAATATACAAAAAGATATATGAAACGAGTTGACTATTTATATGGCTTCTCGTGATGAGTTTGTCAATTGGGCCTCTTCGGAAATTCCGAACTAATTTTATTTATTAAAATAAATTCGGTTTTTTAACAGTTAGCACAATTAATCAGTTAACTAATAGTTTTCTGATTATTGTGTTTATATATGTGTGTTACGTTCTTTTCAAAACAGAGAAGAATAACACCCCTGACAACTTGAGTTTTTTATACAAAAAATCCATCATGAAGCATACATGGTTCGATAGATTTGAGTTTTTTAACCCGAATTGATGTTGCATCTATATCCTATCTAACTTAGAATCTTAGGAATCCTATGTGGCATGTTTTATTAATCACTAATTTTGAAATTCAAGCTAATTAGATAGGAGGTCAATCTGACGTGTCATGCAATTAGGCTTTTGGGCTGATTTAGGCTTTCTAAATGGGTTTATATGAAACGCCGGCCTGTTGGAACTTGATTAAAGCAAATTAACATTTGTCCCACATAGAAAGATACAAAAAGATATATGAAACCAGTTGACTATTTATATGGATTCTCCTGATGGATTTATATGGATAACCACAAATTTTGCATGTTGAATATAGGTAATGATAAATAGACTTTTGTTAGGCTTTGTTGTTTTGAAAGAAACTGTTTTTTGATTAAATTCTCAGGCTATATTAAAATTTTGTTGATGTAGGTGTTGTTTCCAAAACTTATTTACGCAGCTGATTATCATTATTTTGTAAATATTTTTTCTATTCATTAACGAAATTAGATAATACAACCTAATTAGAATGCACAAAATTTAGACTTTATCAACAAAAGGAGATACGATGAGCTTGTATATAGCTCATGTTTTGCATAACTTAGGTATTTAATAGGCCAGAATTTCTAGAACTAGACACACTGAGCTATCGCTGAAAGCGGCAATAATTTTAATGTTCGTATAAGGTTTTGTTTTCAATTACTATATTTTGTTGATTAAATCGTTGCAGATCTTTTAGGTGTAATTGATCAAATACTAAAATTATAAAGTTTATTTTTAAAGTCTAATTAGATGAAATGTTCATCAAATAAAACTTGAAATAAAAGGCCGCACTTATACGGGCTTATAACCTAGTTAGGTACATAAATACAGACAACATGATAAAATAATCCTGACTAGTTAACTTATTAGACACAATAGTTAGAATACATAAAACCATTAATAAACAGAAAATAATTATATTGTTATTTTGCGTATATTAATTTATAAAACACGTTGTTTAACTGGATGCTTTATTTATATGTAGACGTTTGTCATTTGTGTATTTACATATCATTGTGAAACCATTAAGATAAATGCAATTAACTATCCAAAAGTTGTAATATGTGTAATTTTGACGAGCAGGTAAGTTTTAATGTGCAGCAAGTTACCTTATTATTTTATTTTTTATTTTTATTCTGTTATTATTATTATTATTATTACTATAACATATTATTGTTATATTCTTTTTTGATTTCATCATCTTCGATGATTTTTAAAAAAAGCAAGTTACACAGCAACACCTTCTCACCACCACCATGACCAGACATTTCTTCTTCAACCACCACACTAGTACCGCCACGGCGCCCCACCACTTCATCTACAACCATCATCATCACCGTCACCACATTCTTCTTTAACTAGCTACCACCTCCATCTTCAACACCACAACCACCACATTCTTCTCTACGAACAAAAACCCTAAAAACATTCAACAACCACAAAAAAGATCTGAAACAAAAATCCTAAAAACAGATTGATGAAAGCCCTAAAAATAGGAGTAACCGATGATGAAAACCCTAATCGATATTCATGATCGATAAAAAACCTAATTTGTTCAATCGATTATTGAAGACAAAATATGAGTGACCGGTTGTTGAAGACGAATCCAGATCTTTGGTGGTGGTTGAAGACGAAGGAGGAAGAAACGGTAGCGGTTGAAGACGAAGGAGTAGGTGGTGACAGGGGTCGAAGATGAAGGAGGTGTCACGGTGGCGGTGGTTTCAGACAAAGAATGTGTTGGTTGTGAATTGATGATGGTTTCATGGGGATTGATGAATCGTGGTTGCAATGGTGAGAGGGATAAGGGTGGCAGCTAAAGTAGTGGTTGGAGATGAAAAGGTGGCGTCATGGTGATTAAAGAAACAAGTGTTGGTGGTGGTTTCATATAAAAGGTGTTGTTTTGAGAGAAATGTTTGAGAGACGGAGAGAGTTTGAGGGGGAGATAATAGTAATTATAATAATAATAATAATAATAATAATATTATTATTATTATTATTATTATTATTATTATTATTATTACAAAATATATAGCAATAAAATATAAAAAAAGAAGGTAAAATATTTTAAAAATTAAGGTGACATGTTAACTTGATATTGCATGTCACATTATACTAATTGAAAATTTTAGATAGATTATTGTATTTACATCAATAAAGCATAGTTAACATTGAATATTAAAATTGACATATTTTCTTAAATTTCAATTCACTTAACCTTTTATTAAATAAAAACTTTAAAACTAAGAAAAACTTAAATGACTTTGAAAACTACATGGAAGGTTTCTGTATATAAAATCACCAGCAAAAAAAAACCTTCTTTATTTCCAATGTCTTCATTTTTTTATTTTTTAAATTTGTTATATTTTTTTATTTTTCTCTAATCGGCTTCAACTAAAAGCTATTTTGTCGATCACATATATAAATCAAAAGTTCCAGATATAGACTCAAGTCACTAGCTTTTAGTTTCAGCTTTCCACTCAAGTTACTATCTAGCTTCTAGTTCCAGCTTTCGACTCAAGTTACTAGCAGGAAGGGACCTAGGATATTTGGTGACTGTTGGCACCAAATAATGGCAAAAATAATATTAGTTAGATTGAGAGTGTTGTTTGGGGTTTTTGGTTTCCAATTAATCAGGTCGAGTTAATGAGATTCTCGTTCTTTTACAGTCTTTAGACTCAAAATCTAATACAAAACACAATTTATATGAATATATGTTCATTGATTAATTATTATTAGGTAATTAACTAAAATAATTTAAAGATATAAATTGAATATTGAACTATATCTTATCATTTTAACTAAAATAATCACTAGTGGAACAAATAAATTTGATTGTTGACACCGGCTCGAAAATGGTTGAAATTTTCATTTCGTATATAAAATTGACTAGTAGCTCATGTCATTGTGAAACCAAGAGTAGGTATTCCCCTAGTTATTAGCTTCTAATTCCAGCTTTCTAGTTGAGTTACTAGCTTCTAGTTCCAGCTTTTGACTTCTTTAAAAGTTGTTATTGTCAAGCATACTCGTATGATACACGGAGTTCAAAACAGTACAAAAACACAAATTGATGTAATTAAAAACTTAAATGCTAACGATAGTTCTATAAAAAACCCCCTTTGATTCCGAAAATATCCATTGGATCTTGCTTTACAAGTTTTATGAAGTTTGAACTTTAGTTCTTGGAGCATTTAAGTTTCGAGACATGTTAAGAGGCTTGTTAGATCTCTATTTCACTCAAGTTATATCCTAATTCACATTGGACACATGTTCACTGTTGGTGATTTTAGTGTCATCGGTTTATTTAGTATAATGAAAATTATACGTGTGTTTCAAAGGGATTGAACTTGGTTCTAAAAAAAGTATGGAGGGTGTGAAGTACATACTTGTATTAGTCTAAGTTGGTCTCGGTATGATTTAGGGGGCAACACCCCGTGAACTTTGGTGCCAATTTTCAATTTTTTGTGGTTTCAGTATAAAATCCTAAACTTGATAACTTCCCGTATTCAGTTCGATATCAAATTCGGATTGACAGATTAAAACACACATAATACAAAACGCCCATGTTCTCTCTGGTCTTTGATCTTCTTTGCCTAAAATTAAGAGTTGTTGCTTCTATAATTATCCCAAGTTGAATGGTGGTTGCATGATGGTGATAAATATGGTTTAAATTTTGTATATGGATATGGTTCTCTCATTTTTGAGATACGGTAAGGTGTAATTAAAATTGTATATACTTATCTCACGTAACTTTATCATTTAATTAGTTTAGGATTTCGAGTTTGTGTCTATAAATAATTAAATATTGTAGCCAAGTTTCATTCAACTTATGTATATTTGGGGTAACATCTATGAAACACTTTAGTCATAATTAAGAAGTTTCTGGTTCCTGCCATGAACGCTGGTCGTGACCATGACCGAACCACGTTACATCTTGGTGTAGTGTTTATCTTGTTATTGTTATCTACATCTTCTAACGATCTTTTGTTAGGTTTCAAGTTCGATCCTTAAAATATGGTGTTTTCATTCTTACAATATCTACATTAAATTCACATAACAATAATAATTTGAACTCCAAAATATATTTTATAGCATATTAATTTCACGGGTCTTACATCAGCAATGTGGTTGATCTAACCGCATCAAAATAAAATTCTTCATGCACCTTAAAGCGAAAAATCCAGCTTAAAAATGGACATTATCAAAATCTTTGTTCTACTTGAAGATGTACGTTAAACGATTGTAGAAGCAAAAGGTATTGGTTGAAGTTCTTTTTCAAGTTAGATTGTATGGTGAATAGAACGTACTGTGTAAATGTGTTGTTTTGATGTTATATTGGGAGTTCAGTTATTAGTTTGAGGTTTAAAGGCATCACATAAAATGTGTTCTATGATGCTTTTGTAAAGTAATTTGGTGTTAATAATAAATATTGCCTTAAAAAAAACATCCAAGTATTGTAAAAGCGACTAGTATATATGTTTGAAGAGTTGTGTTCAATATAGTTTATGTGAAA
The DNA here is from genome assembly GCA_947179395.2 of Pulicaria dysenterica. NCBI lineage: Eukaryota > Viridiplantae > Streptophyta > Magnoliopsida > Asterales > Asteraceae > Pulicaria > Pulicaria dysenterica. The sequence continues at coordinate 67,505,250 of OX359295.1, read as the reverse complement.
ACATAGTATTAAAATTTTTATATGTAATTGCAGGTGAATTAGTATACAATCACATGTGATTGTAAAAGCATCATGTACATGTGAATTACGAAAATACCTCTTTGTCTAAAATTTCAAAATACAATCTGGACCATTGATATCATGATTTAAAGGCTAAAATTAGCTATTGAAATTATAAATTAAATATGAACTACATTAAACATTCTTTATATGTTTGGATTATATATGAATGATGCCGAAACTAACTTCCAACAAAAATTTCGAACTAGCTAGCTAAGGATATTTAATTTATCTCGATTATTTGACATTTTTGTTTTATGGGATGGATTTACATGTCGTGAAGATAGTACATACTTGACCATTAAAATAATTAGAACAAAATGTAAAAAAACAAGAGTGACCACTATTTCTTAAATTGACATATAATTACTTTCTATGACAAATTATTTATTTTGTTACAATTGTGTTTTGTTTATGTCAATTAAATATCACATAAGGTATTTAATTATATATAATGAAGGTTAAACCATATTTTAATGTCAGTATTACACAATTTCAACTCGTGTAATCATCACTCTCACTACATTGAATTTATTATTTTGTTAATTTCACATAGAAAAGAATTAGAAAATCCATCACTTGAAGTGTTTAAGGTAACCACTGCCTCACCACAAAAATCATTACGAACACCGGCCCTCTTGTATATATCTGAATATTGGTAAAAGCGTAAGCTTTCATTGTTTCCGTTGTACTAATTTGATAAGCGAAATAATATTTTTTGTAATCCAGTCAAGTTATTTAATATATACGGCAACAAGTAGAATTGTATAATATTAATCGTGCATATTTTGTGATATATACCAAATGATATTGAAAGTCTATGCATCACCATAATGTTGATCGTGAGAAATTAAAATAATCTCACAAATGCTGCTATTTTTAACTATTAAAAATAATCAAAACTAAAAATTATAAAGGGACAACCTGTAATTAATTAAGATAAACATAGTCAATATTGTTACTTTAAGTTTTTCTTGGATTAATTTCTAATAATAATAATTGTTTTCCAGATCGAATGGGTCTTCTAGAAAATATCCATTTGTTCCGACGTCCCTCTCATTGTCGTTCATACATTCTCTGTATTCCAAGTATTCAACTTGTATTATAATTTTCCAAATTAGGTTTCATCAAAAGTAGCTAAAACTCAAACATCGTATTAGGTGGCTAAAAATAAATATAAAATGAATGAATTATAATTAAATTTATCTTAATTATCATTGTAATTATTACTTTCGGTTTCTAAAGTTGAAGAAGAAGATTCAATAACCCTTTGCCATGTCTTAAATGTAGAAATTAGTGAAATGAAGAAATTAGTGAAGACATAGGAAAATAAATACAAATTTTGAAACATTTTTAGAAGATCCGAAGAGTTACACTTGTAGCTTGCTAATATATATGTTACACGATCGATGTAATTCTTCATCCGTGTGATATCTCCTAGTACTGCGATATGTTATCACTCGTACATTTTATAGCCATTTACGATCACCACCGTGTACCACGGTAACCATTTTGCTAAACCTCCATCATTCTAACAAGTACACACACACACACCACTTGTATGCAATTTCAGATTCAAAGAAAGAGTGACCACACTAACCTACTCCAAAAACAACAAAGACCTCCACTCTACTATATGCTTTTTTTTAAGTAGCAAAAACCCTTAAATCAGCACACACTTAGTACAGAGTATGGTGTCCTTTCCTACCATCCACTATAGTCAGTGTGTTTCTGTGTGAAAGAGAAACAATTACCAAAGAAAATCCAATCTTTTTCATTTTTCTACGCTTAACCCACAGAAAACCCCTTAACAGAAACAAGTCTATTAATGGCCTCTGTTCATCTTCTTCTTCTTTCTAAGCTGTTCTTCATTTTTTGTTTATTTTTTCAATCAAGATCCTCACTTTCACAAAAGATTGCAATCTTGCCACTCAAGGTTCAAGCAGTTTCATCTGGGTCCCTCATAAAACATCCAATGAAACTATCTTTTCAGCACAATGTGTCACTGACCATTACCCTCGCCGTCGGTTCACCACCGCAGTCGGTTACCATGGTCCTCGACACTGGCAGCGAGCTCTCATGGCTTCACTGCAAAAGTGCACCAAACACACCCTTATGGTACGACCCGTTACATTCTACCTCTTACACACCTGTCCCTTGTACCTCGTCTATATGCTTGACCCGAACCCGAGACTTCACGATACCCGCTTCTTGCGACCCGAAAAAACTCTGCCACGCGACACTGTCCTACGCCGACGCCACTTCTGTAGACGGCAATCTCGCCTACGATACCTTTCGGATCGCCGATTCGGACCTCCCGGGAGTAATATTCGGTTGCATGGATACTGATTCAAGCTCCATTCAAGATGAGGATTCCAAAACTACGGGGCTAATGGGCATGAATCGGGGCTCCTTATCTTTTGTAACCCAAATGGGTTTCCCAAAATTCTCTTATTGCATTTCTGGTCAGGACTCCACCGGCTTTTTAATGTTCGGAGAATTTAATTTCACGTGGCTACGGCCGTTAACTTACACACCCATGGTTAAACTGTCGACACCGTTACCTTATTTCGATCGGGATGCATACACTGTTCAACTTGAAGGAATCAAGGTTGCGGGTACGGTTCTACCCTTACCCAAATCCATCTACGAACCCGACCACACCGGAGCGGGTCAAACTATGATTGATTCGGGTACCCAGTTCACTTTTCTTCTTGGACCTGTTTACACAGCTCTGAAAAACGCGTTCTTGAATCAAACCAGGAATGTCTTACGGGTGTACGAGGATCAGAACTTTGTGTTTCAGGGTGCAATGGATCTTTGTTACCGGGTTGAACATAATCGAATCGGGTTACCCGTGTTACCTACAGTGAACATGATGTTTCGCGGCGCCGAAATGGTTGTTTCGAGTCAGAAATTACTGTTTAAAGTTCCGGGTTTAGCCAAGGGGGGGGATGACATACATTGCTTGACGTTTGGGAATTCAGATTTGCTAGGGATTGAAGCATACGTGATCGGACATCACCATCAACAAAACATGTGGATGGAATTTGATCTTGCAAACAATCGGGTCGGGTTTGTTGAGGTTAGGTGTGATTCTGCTAGTCAAAAGCTTGGAATTGACTTGTGAGTTGTAAAGGAACTCGACAAAGATTCACAGATGACTTATGTCATCTCTGGACCGTCAGATCATAATGTCGCTACCTGTTGATTGTCGAATCAACCAGCTCAATGCTTGATGTTAAATTGTTACGTTCAGTTTGATTCGTGAGAGTTCATTTATAAGCATCATAAACGTAACTCGACCCAACTTAGCAAGTTTAGAATTAGAAGTATATCTTGTATTTAGAATTGGATATAAATGAATTAAACTATTCAATTTTTTTGTTTATGATGTACCAACATTTTCTAGATGTTCAGTAAAACAATGAACCTTAAAGCAGTAGATTCGACCTAGTACTTTTTGGGACCGACCCAAGACTTTTTATGACTGTGACACCGTATAATGAAGAAAAATTAATTAAGATTGAGGGTTTTGTTCGAGATTTAGTTAAATGGGTCGCTTTAACGAGATTTCAGTTTTTGTTCTGGTATTTTAAGACTAAAATTTAAAACAAAATACAATTCACATAAAGCTATGTTATTTAATTTGCGATTTTTAGAGTAAACTAAAGTATTTTAAATGTATAAATGGAATACTAAACTATATCTTATTATTTTTTTAAGTTTCATTTTTAATTAGATTTTAGTGACATCAGTGATAGCATCCAAAAATGTGGCCGGTGACACCAGCTCAAAAAAGTTAAATTATAAAATATCGTCCATAAAATTGACTGATAGCCCGTGCCACCGTCAGACAATATATAAGTCCGCTCATGAGTATGTTTACTTTCCAATCAACATGATATCTTTGTCAAACATAAGGGGGGTGATTTGCACACAACAAACATTTGTCATACACAACAAAATATATGTGATTGGACACTAATACCCTTAAACATGTGGATGATAAAAAAGCTTACAACTTTATAAGGGTAAAAATGTCATTATTGTTATGTATGACAAATGTTTGTTGTGTGCAAATCATCTCCCCAAACATAAGGTACACAAAATCAATGTCATCGTAAAGCTAGATCAAGTGCTGGGCTTTTTATTGTATAATTCTATGAAATTTTTAGGAGTGTGGGATAGTCATCGTAATCATCCTTTATCATCACACTATCACAGTAGTATCATACCCTCGTCACTCAAAACATGATATCATAACTCCACTACACTAAATTTTGTGACACAATTTATGAAACTTATCAAACAATAAATCCCCAAAAAGAAAATGAAAATCTACCACTATGTTGTTCCCCTTCGTAATCACCACCATGCCTCAGTGGTGTGAGCACGTTCCTTCACCACATTGTTGTTGATGACCATGCAACACCTACAACGTTCACTCCAAACACTCTGACCAACTATCTTCTACTATGTGTGACTTGAAATTAGCCAGTATAATATTGAAATTTGTGTCTATAAACGAGGGAGTTTGACATGAAGTATACTATATCAGATCTTGGTTTGATCAAGATGGTTAATGGCGTGAAGACGTATTCTGGATTTTGTTTTGAAGGACTAGAATGGTACACAACATGGAACACCGCTACATGACGTGGTCCGCGTAAACATTAAAACGTTGCACGGCCTGTGTATAAAGTGCAGGTTGTGTTGTTCTTGAATAAAATCTTGTTACTTATTTTACGGCGGTGGTTTTTCTCGATGTGGTGCACGTGGAGAAGATTAGCTCCATGGCGTGGAGTAATTTCAGTCCTATTTTGTTTGGTGATTATCTAAAACGGCGGCCCAGGTTTTCTAGTTTGTCTCTATAAATATCTTTGCTAGGAGTTTTTGTCATTCAACCTTGTGGTTCATATGCACCTTTTAGGTGACATCGATCTTATAAACATTTCCAGTTAATAAAGAAGTCTCTAGTGCCTGCTCCTAGACGTAGGTCGTGACCATGATGACTGAACCATATTATATCTAAGTGTGTGTTTATCTTGTTTTTATTGTCCGTATTTATTTTAACGCTTTAAGCGTATTTCAATCCTTACAAACGATGTTTTAATCCTTACATCTTCCGCAGTCAACATTTGCTGATAACCTTTCATAATTTAGTAATCATCAATTGTATATTTGTATGCATATAAATAACAAGGATGTCAAATTAACCTCCCATACAAAGTAATCTCCCATAACATCGTATAACCTTATAGGCTTATATAACCTCTAATAACTCAATAAGCTATCTTTCATAATTTAGTAACCATATTTTCTAAGTTGTTTTGGTTTTTATATAAATTGACGCAGTTCAAAAATAATAATCTACAAAACCACATTGCTAAGTTTGAAGTTGGGGAGTGCTATCCTTAAGTTTGAAGTAAAAATGTTTCTAATATGTGAAGAAAAAGGTCATCTTTGTCAAAGGCTGTAAGTTATTAAGTGCTTGATTTATTGTATCAATAATTACATATTTTAATTGATGTTAGTATTCTAAAAAAATTACATATGACACACAAATAATTAAGTTTACTATATTGAAACCTAAATTACAAAGTTAATACTTAATATACCATTTATAGTTATCATTATTTCTTTGATTTTTAATCTTTAATTTTAAAATAATACATGATACTAGATTAGATATTCGTATAATGTACATGTTGGTTTAAAAAAAGGGTTTAATTCATGAAAATATATCAAACTTGTCACATCTTACTAATATATGTATCGAACTTTCAAACTAACCTTTTAATGTACTAGAATTTTCGAACTTACCATTTTATATACCAAACCTGCTATAACAAGGTACAAGTTGACGTGGCACCAGTTTCCCTGACGTGGCTGGTGACATGAAAATATGACTTATGACTTGGATTTGTCAGTTTAAAATAAACAAAAACTAAATAGTTATTTTTATTAATATATAATAATAATAATAATAATAATAATAATAATAATAATAATATAAAGTGTGAGAAGGAGTTTCATATGATTCATCTTTGTACGGAGTTTGATATTTTCATCTGCAATAGTCGGTTTCATACGATTCACCTTCGTACGAAGTTTGATGACATATGACACATGACAATAGTCATTTTCATCAGCAATGTTCGATTTCCATCAAGATTTGATTTTGGCTTTGAGGTTCATCTTCTGCCGGTGAGGTTTGATTATTTATTTTCTTCGAGAAAAGCAAACCTATATGTGATTATTATGATTCCGAGTTCTTTTTGGATCTCTGGATTATATTGATTAGGATTTTGTTTCTTGATTGCAATTCAGATCCAGTTTCGTTTTTAGGGCTTTGTTCGATTCCCGTTACCCAAGAAATGCTAATCTGGAACAAATTGATTTGAAGGTATGTTCATCTTCAAGATCTTCTTTTTAGGGCTTTGTTTAATTTTTATTACCCAGGTCTGAGTTTTTGAACATATTTGATAATCAATGGTTTTTCGGCAGTTATGGTTGATACAATGGTTGTAAGTTTCAATTTTTAGATTTCCATTTTGGGTTCTAAGTTAGGGTTTCAATTTTGGGTAAGACATTTGATTTCAATCCTTAATTATTCGTAAATGTGGTTCAGAACAAAACGAAATGTGGATTTTGGGTCTACATTGTTCGTAAACGAGTTTTATATACTCGCGTTTCGCGACAGGATAAAATTACCATTAGATTGTCTTTTAGTTTATATATACTTTTTTAATAAAAAAGTTTAAATGATTAATTTACTTTACTTCCATTGAACATAAAAAAGGAATATAACGTTGAAATTAATTGTGCAAGTTAGATGAGTCATTATTAAATTGACTTAATTTTCCAAAATACTCATCACTAATGAGTATATAATGAGCCAATCATTAGTCATTTATGAGTTTTCAAAATTATTATTGATTGATTTATTTTAACTAATAGACAAGATTGGTTTCCGCAATGTTTGCATTAAGAACAGTTTTGTTTTATGTACAACTGAAGGAAGTTACGATATTATATAAGATTATAATACATATCCAATTTTATTTTTTTAGATAACTTTCAACAATAGTCATAAATGTATTTATTGGTAATTTTAAAATTTAATATATTTAAGAATAACAAGATATAATCTTTTATAAGAAATTACACATATTGTAACTATGTTATCTTTTCTTTCTAGATCAATTGAACCTTAAATGAATTTTTAGGTATTCGCTTGATTTTCTTCTACTTATTCATATATAAATCAATGCATGCCTAATCCAGTTACAACAAAGAAATGGCAAGAGAATGTAGAACCGAGCACTAGAAGAAAAAAAAAGACGAGTCTGTGTAGGCTATAAAAAGAAATCAAATAGTCCTCTGCCAAAAGTTACGACGTACCATTGCACGACTCCTTTAATTTGTCCATCCATTTAAACTACCGAATTTGGAGATTGATGATGACGTTAGTTTTTTTCTCTTCCAAATAATATATACTCCGTCATAAACTCATATATATTATTTGAAACAAACGAAAAAAAAAGAAAACTAACGATATAATATAATATGGGTGACTCTATCTAGTCTTCCATGATAATTTAGATGATCATTTTTGTTGTGACATATGTAAATGTATGATATGTATTAAGAAGTGTAACTAATTGATATGACATGTATTGTATGTGCGATATAGAGAGGGTACAAATAATATCACCTTAATAGTTTTTTTAACCCCTTTTAATGTAATACGTGAGTGTATGACATGTATTAATAGTTATAATTAAATGATTTGATTATTTGATATGTATGGTATATCATATATGAGAATGGAGGATGGAACATTAACAATTTAACACAATAACATATAGAAAGAAAGGAGAAACATGATTTGACTTAAAAAGTCAAGGGAAAGATACAGAGTGGCATATATGGTACTATCGGAAAATTTAGATAACCGCGTGGCATGTCGCAGTCGAATCACTCCTGCTATTTCTTTTGACGTATGTATGGTTCAAGGTCTTTGTCCATTTCCTCTTCGTCAATCACGTTACATTCATACAATTTCAATCTTCACTAATAATATCACATTACATATTTTATATTTACTTATATATATTTTTTAAACGGTTCTTTTGCCTTTTCATTTTTGACACTGTCACATAATTATAGATTCCATACATTATCGAAAAACAAATTTACAATATATATTTTTTAACAAGAATTTGAGACAAGATTGATTTTGGCGGAGTGGTTTGGAGTGTTTTGGATTGTAGTGTTTGGGTTTTATAGGACCCGGGTTCAACCCATGGCATCAACAATATTTTTGTTTTAATTTTCAGCCCTCTTTTTTTATTCTTACTTCTGTTTCTCTATTAATTATAAATTAATAATAAATTATTTCTTTGAGATTTTATTTTCGAGAATTTCTATTTCAACCTTTTAATTTTTCTTTCTTTACTTTTCTTTAGATTATTAAGTATAATAATTAAATTATTAATTGATTGAATGTAATTTAAAATTTATTTTATCAATTTCAGACTTAATATTTCTTTTTTATTTCTTCCGTTTTCATTTTTTTCGTTTTAGTTCAAGATCAACCTTTTTGTTTTTTATCCTTTTTATTTAGAATAAAATTATTCTTTTTATTTAAATTTTTATTTATATAACTAAAAATTATTGATGTGATTTGAATTTTACATGCAGTTGAATAAGTTTAACTACGGTAAAATAATTTATAAATTGTTTAATAAAAAATCTATAAATTAAAATCAATATAAATAAAAGCTTTATGTCTTCATAAAAATCATACTTCAAAATACAATAGTAATAAATAAAAGTTTTTCCCGTTGCGAAGCACGGCCAATAAATAGTCTAGTTTATACTCAACACTAGCGAACAAGTTGTCAGCGATGATCCACAATAAAAAGAAATCTTTCCTCTTATCTCTTTCCCCAACATCTATCTATCTATATCTATCTATATCTATATATAAAAGACTTACAAATTTTCCTAAAATAACAATTAAATCAAACCTATTAACCAATCAAAATCTTCAATTTCAAAATCCTTCAATTTTACAAAACAATTTTTAGAAAGATGGCCCTAAAATCGATTTCAATTATAACTCAATTGGAGGGTGCTAGATAAAAATTAAAAGGGACTTTTATAAAATATGTGGAGGGCTTTTAAGAAATGTTAAGGGGTTTTATAAAAATTGTATATTAATGTAATTAATTGTAAGTTGTTTATATATTATGTATAGTAACTTGTGATATATTTTGTTTAGAGAAAAAATAATCATATATTTACGACCGTCTTATTTTTATCTACGTTCTGATATAAATTTTATTACAATATGACACTTTTTTTAATATTAGTATATTCGTAACTTTTGGTTATCTATTAATAGTAGTGGGTAGATAATTTTTTTAGCTGAGTGAGGTTTTTTTGAATTATGGTGATGAGCTGAGTGGTCAACTTGAGTATTATACTCAAAATGTTTAGTTATTTATTTTAAAGCATTTTCAATCTTATTAGAAAGATGTATGAAACATTTTATTAAAAATATGGTTTTAAAATAAAATGTATCATTAAAAGATGATATATTTATATTTAAATATCTAAATTTAGAGATTTAAATATAGTTTTTCTTGATGGTCCTGAAACTATTTTATTAGTGTATGTAGTTAGCCAAAGGTAACACTAATATAGAAGTGTTAATTTTTTATACACGAAACAGTAAACCATTCTTTATTTTTTAATATTCAACACGTGAGTTATTTTTTTTCTTTTGTTTGCAAGGTGTATGAAAATCCGGCTTTATAAGTGGAAATGCAATGGATCCCGTTTAAAATGTAAGACATGTTGTCATTAGTAACATATTTAAGCATAGCGAGGAACCTCTTTATAGACTAATTTGATTCATTAAATTATCAAACGATTCTCTATTGATTATGTTGGGTTTCACGTTTAGTTATTTAATGCTTGTGTGTATAAATCTGTATGTATATTTTCTTTCTTCTAAACATGTGCTCTTAAATAGTCACTAAGTTATTAATTATGCGAACTTAAATTTCCTTTTTCTCTAAATATGAAAAACTTTTAGTTGTTCTTTATATTTCATAGTTTATACATGTGATCTTAAATCGTCACCAAGTAGAATGGTTGTTTATTTGAATGTTGTTGCTTTTGCTTGATTTAATAATTTGTGTCTTGAGTAGATTCATTTCTTTTTCTTATATCTAGTTCGCTCATTGACTAATCTGTGAGATATCATGATCTGTGATATGAGCATGTTTAAGCTTCTGATGTGGTTCTCGCAGTTCTCGCACTAACAACGGTTCTCGCATGAACCCTCCCCTATATATATATATATATATATATATATATATATATATATATATATATATATATATATATATATATATATAGAGAGAGAGAGAGAGAGAGAGAGAGAGAGACAAGGGTTCATGCGAAAAAGGTCTTATTTGCGAAAAGTACAATAAGCGATTATGACCATTAGATGAGTTAATCAATGGTTGTAAGCATTCATGGCAATCTTGTAATTTAAACAAAATTAAATTGTAGTTAGTTCTGGTTCTATTCGGTTAATAATGTTTTGTTTTTGTTTATTAGCAAAGGATCTAGATATTAGATGTGTTCAACATTGTATATAGGTTTATCAGTTATGTTTAACAATTTTCATTGTGTTTTGTTGCTTAGTAGTGAATGTGAGATAAATATTAACCTTTGTTCAATAAAGATTATGCTGTATTTTTTTAGGTTTTAATTTTTGCAAATTTGGATTTTTTTTTCTTTTTATATATTTTTAATTGATATATGATGATATACTGATTATACACACATACATTGTTGAATGTACTGTTTATGTAATGTACATTGTTGAATGTATCTAAATCTTAAATGTTTTTACGTGTGATCATGGTGAACAAGGTTTGTCTTTACCATTAAGAAGATTTACTGATGAATATAAATAATTAAAAAATGAAAACTAAAGTTGAAAGCAAGAAATTATTCATTACTGAATACATAATTAGAAATTTAAAATTAATATGGACACTAAAGGTTGAACGTAAAAAAGTTGTTCATTAATGTATAAATAATCAAAACAAAAAATTTTCTGTGAAAAAAAAGGTTAAATTGAATAAAAATGAGGAGAGAGAAAAAATGTGTTGTACTAAATTACCCTTTCCAATCAATAAAAAATAATAAATGTGATTACTCTGGATCATTAGATCTAAACGCGATCAATGGCTCATAAAACTTCTCGCACTTTTCGCAAATAAGAAGTTTTTCGCATGAAACTTCCCCTATATATATAATCATCTCACACATTTAAAGACGAAGATGACAGATAAACCTAGGTGATATTAATTGTTCCTCGAGCTGTTGGGTTTAGGGGGGTGTTCGGTATATTTTTGGTTAGGCCAGGTTTTTTGTTTGTAAAAAAATTTAATCGTTATCCAAACCCAGTTATAATTCGGTTATTCGAGTTTTGGTTCATTCGGTTATTGAGCTGAGCAGGATATATTTTGGACTACCCAAAATTTACGTTTTACTAGTTATTTTGGACTATCGAAGATCTTTGATCTAAGAAAGTGTGTGAAAAGACAGTACAACATATCTTGGACATGAAATAGAAGGTAAGTATAGTTGTACATCGTTTGTTCAGTTATCGATCTAGAATCTATTGATACATAAAAAATAATTGAAGTTTCACGGCTTGAATAATGCTTTGTAGATACGATGATATATATATAGACAAAAGTTCATTTGAGAGCTATTTTTAGTGTGAGAACTGCGATAATCAATCTTAGCCGTCCAATTCCTCCTCTTTTAATGTCATTGCCCACCCATGAATTCATCACATGCACCCTGCCACACTTGATCCCCCCACGCTCTATATCCGTAAATTCCACTTATCAAATCAAAGACTAAGATTGGTTCTTGCGGTACTCACACTAAAAACTGTTCTCAAATGAACCCTCCCATATATATATATATATATATATATATATATATATATATATATATATATATATATATATATATATATATATATATATATATATATATATATATATATATATATATATATATATATATGAAATTGCCTCGTATATACGATGATATATTTGTATTCTGGTGAGAGTTATTATGAGAACGGATATTTAGGTGAAAATGAGAAAAACAATCTTAGCCGTCAATTAGATATTGATCTATTACATCTAACAATGGCAATTCACCAATTACAATTCTTGTTTGCTGCAATTCATAGTTAGGTAATAAATAAAATAAAGAAAAAAATAAAGACAATCCGATCAAATTAAATGAATGACCTTGATCAAATCTCAAATTTTCATCTAAATATTCATTTTGATTTGAACCTCACCATTTATATCCATATATAAAATTGCTTTGTTTCTCTTCACTAACAATTAATGATTTTTTGTGAAACCTTTCAACAAAATTTATGTAATGTATATATGAATTTTCAAAGAAAAGATAGGTTCTTGCAATCTCACTCCAACCAATCTAATTAAGGACATAAAAGCAACTGCAACCAATCATATATAACAACTAATATATCGATCTTCACTTTAAATGTTGATATGCAATCCAAATATCTCTCTTTGGCTTGCAAGCAACTTACTTCTCAATTATCTATTTTAAGTATTGGCAAAGTAATATGCAAAATAAACGATCTCAAAATCTCTTTGTAGTTTACAACACTTGCACAAAGCACTAAAGAGGTATAGAAGAATCATAATATTATTAGTGATAATGAATTAATTAGAAAAATTAATTGAATATTTTGGTATACCTGAATCTTGATTAACCAAACTGGTTTTTTAACGGATAACTTGATTAAACAGATCGGGTTATTCAGGTAACAGTTATTTTTAACGCTCTAAATTATCAAACATATCTCTTAGAATGGCAACTCAGATGTGTCGTCTTCTTTGACCTATACACCATAATCAAGTAGGAAGATGCAAGAGAATTTCCTACTTGATACACCTTAAAGGATACTAAAGAATTAATTACAATTTGTAAATATTTGAAGCCTAAAGTAGAGTACTAACTCTATAACTTCGAAGTTAACTTAAAACAATGAAGAATTTAATTAATAAGCTACAACTCAAGGGCAGTTTTTAAGTTGTTTAACTTTCTATTTCTTCCATTTCTGATGATATGTATAAACTCCCTCTTAATTCTTCCATCGTTCTATATCGATACCGCACAAGTTATTAATAGAACACGACATGTGTATTACAACAAGACATGTGTGTCTACATTTATTTTATGTACGTGTTTGCCTGTTGTGTTTTTATGTATATATAGTTTGCATATGCATATGTTATGACTTATTCATATATTCCCAATAAATATAAGCCAAAACTTATGCGTTGTTGGGTACAAACAAGTTATCTATAACAAAGGCAAAAAAAATTAAAAATTAAAAATTAAAAAAATAAATAAAATTACAAGCATGGCTTATTTTAACCTTTATTACAGCTTGAGTTTTTGAAAATTTAGTGTAACAATAATAATTTTTCGAATTTTAAAAACCGGTTTCAAGGGTACTATATTTATTTTCTTTTACCTAAAAGACGTCAGTATAATCGAATAGTTATTATTTGTTAAGAGCCAACCATACCCCGGCCCTTTGTTTCATTTTCACGGAGTGCTTTTTAAAAAGAAACTTTCAATTTCGTTCTATTAAATTACTACTTACTAGATTAAGATATGTATTAAAGTCATAAGAAAATAATGAAAAAGATATTTATCGTGAATCATTTCTAAAACTTTTATTTGATGTAAGCTAATATGATTTGTTCTCTAGAACTTTCAACAATTTTTTCAAGAAGGCTTAGGTGTGTTTGGGATTGCGTTTATAAAATTATTTTTAGATTATTGAGTTTTCAAATTGAATTAATCAACTTTTGGTGTTTGGCATAAAAGAATTAAAAGTCAATTAAGGGGATGTTTGGGATTGCGTTTTGAAAATAGATTATACGTTTTTAATAATCAGAATCAGATAGTCAACTGTAATACAATGTGTTGTAGAATAATAGTGTTTGGATTTGATTATGCTGTTTGATATCGTAATAATTAGATAATCAATCTTTAAGTGTTTGATAAAGTAGATTTTTTATGACTTAATTAGTCAAACAAAATATGAAAAATCAATCATGGATCGAACCATACATTTATTTTTAATGAAAAGCAAATAACCTAATAGAGCTTAAAGAGTTACCGACACTAGGCAGTAGGCAGCAGAAAGTCGCCGGCACCAGGCAACAAAGAGGACTACTAGCAGAATTACGTCAACCACTTGTTGAGGCTGCAAGATTTTTCTTTTTTTTATTTGAGGAAGAAATCTTATATATTAATGAAAGAAAGCTAGGGGTCATTGTGTAAATTAAAAGACAAAAATTTTATTTACAAAGATGGCGTTTTCTTGCAATAAGGTAAGGAGAGATTCTCCAAATCACGTCTTCATACGTGCCAAATCACAATTAGGGGGTGTTTGGAATTTCTACTTCATTCTCTTATTTACACAATAATTGTTATATAAAACCCTTTAATTATATTTCCTCATTCTATCAATTGATTATTTCACTTGTCATAATCAAATAGGTAGGAGGATATAAAACCGTCTCTTATTATTATTATTATTATTATTATTATTAAAGGTAATTGTTCTTGGTCCGATAGATCTGAAAAGAGGTAATGATTGTTTATGCATGGCGGACCTATTAAAGGTCCAACAGTGGCACGTGTCACTACTTAATTTTGCATGCGTAGTGAAAATTTTGACTTTTTGAGCCGGTGCTACCAATTAAATTTTGGGTGTCACAGGTGATTTTTTCATGCCACCAGTGATTTTTTTATGTCACCAAAACTTAATGAAAAATGAATTTAATTTAAAAAAATGATAAATTATAGCTAATTATTTGATTTATGATTTTAAAATGTTTTAGTTTATTTTAAAAATAACAATTTAATTAATAGATCATCACATAAGTTGTGTTTTGTTTTAGATTCTAGCCTTAAAATACTGGAAAAACAACTGAAACGTTATTAACCCGACCTGATTAACTGAAAACCCGAAAAAACCCGAACAATATATGTAATCTTAATTAAGTTTATTTATGCCATTATATGGTGCAACCAATCACCATGAATCCTGGGTCTCTCCCTGTGTTTATGGCTTGTGCAATATGTGTTTTTGAAATTGTACGAATGATTTTTGAGAAGAAAAATGGAGTATCGATCAATGATTGATGTGAAAACAAAAATGAAGGAAGCTAGCTGCGAATATGTAGTGGAATGTTTGCACCCATATCTGAATATCTCTCTATATATGTGTGTGTGTATATATCTATAGCAGTTCATGTGAAATTAAATCATTGCTCATGGCCCATTTTTTCTGCATGTTTGAATTGAATGCATGTATGGACGGGTTTCATCAGTTACGCTATGTTCCCGAGTTTTATTTTGGAGAGAAAGGAAGAGATTTGAAAAGAAAATAAAAAAGTTTTGTGTTCCCGAGTTATTTTAACGAAGGAAGGGAAAGGATTTGGAAGGAAAATTTGATTAATTTTCTCTCCTAAACTTTCCTCCCAAAAGTGGGAGGATTTGGAAGGAAAGGAAAGGAAACCTTTTATGATTTTTCGTAAGTGACAAAATTACCCTTGATCATAATAGATAATTTTAAAAAATAAGGGTATTATCGTAAAATGACCATTTTTTCTTTTCTTGCTCTCCAACTCAGGAACACCAACTTATTCATTTTCTTTCCAACTTCTTTTCCTTTCTTTCCGACTCGGGAACACGAAAAATCAAAATCATTACCCTTTCCTTTCTCTTCTTTTCTTCTGTAAATTTTCTTTTCCATTCTTTTCTTTCCTAAAGTTATCTCGGGAACACAGCGTTAGGGTGGTACGAGGCCGACGGTGATAGGTAGTTTTGGATGAATACGGAATGATCGACCAAGGAGGATATATAATAATTAAGAAGTTGAACAAATAAATCGATCACAAACATTCAAACAAAATCCTAAACATCACCTTAAAGTGTAAATTAAATAATCATTTCACCCTTATGTTCAAAACGTACAAATGAAAGGTTTGAGAAATGTTCGATATTCGGATCCTACCCAATTAAACCGAAAATCAGATCATGTAAAAAACCAAACAAACTGAATTAAATTTGAATTTGGTTTTCGGTTTGTTTCAAAAACCGAAACTGATTATGGTAATTGACCTTTAGTTTAGTTATGGTTTTGAAAAATAATATATCGAGAAAACAACGAATTGACGAAATGATTAAATAAAGATTACTTATTCACAAGTATATATTTGGATTCATATTGGTTGTAGGTTGTGATAGGAGATTAGGAGTATGTTATATCATTTATTTGTACTATAAGTTGTCTGTTTATTTATATTGATACAAAAAGATTATGTTTATTCGATCGGTTAAGACATAAGTCATAACGCATGTATAAACGGTTTTTGGTAGTCTCTAAATGGTTTTCGATTTAGTTATGATTTCACCCGAATTAAGAAAACGGAATAAACTAAAACAATCTAAAGTGACCATTATACATCCTCAAATAAAGGAGCTTTGAGTGCAAAAAACTGAACTACTAGCATAATATTTCTAAAACTAAAGGATATATATATATCAAAACAAAAATTAATAAAAGATGAACCAAGTATAATGTATATTTAGACCATCAGCATCCATCACACCCTTCATACAGTTACATCAGCGCCACATCATTCCCTCATCTCATCACATAAACCCCGCATCCATCACATACTTCACATCGCAAAAAAGAAAAAAAAATTAACATTGCCTCACATCATCTCCTCTCACTCGCGCGACCAGCCTCACACTTGTGACCGTGAGGGCCCTCACGAGGTTCGGCGATGGTGTTCACTCTCGTGAGTGGCTCTCACGAGCTCCATCACGGCTCCGATGCGGCCAGCCTTAAGACATGAAAGCAACTTAGTGCACTCGTACACACGTATACATGAGTGATGAGTCTATCATGTCTTAGATCATAAGTATAACATACTTCTATCTTTTTAAACTCAGATATCATATTATTTTTTTTCTCTCTCTTATACAAAACTCAAGAATAGTTTAATTCAAACAATCCAAATATTTTCTTTCTCCTTACTCTTTTTTTATAAAAAAAAAAGAAAAAAAAAGAAAGTTAATGAGTTGATAGAATGGTTAATTATTTTGTTTATATACTTATTAGGTTTTTTCACAATATACTTTATACCTTTAGAAAGTATAACAAGAAACAAAATTTAACGAAAATGATAAAAATAAACACATCATAAGTCTAATAGAAAACCAAATGCCAACCGGAAAAAGTATCCGTACCGGTATTCCTGAAGCAACCCAAATTATCCTAAAGCTCACCCGAATGATTCGGGAGCCATACGATTGGCCTTACTAAGCTGTGTTACTCACAAACAACTTTATTTTTTAATTAAATCTTATCTTTACTTTCTACTAGTTTATACTCTAGAAATACATTGATAGTGGCATGTTTGTAGTTAAATACGTTGTTTGTAATTTATTATTGAGTATAATTATAACTTTTGTAGAAAGAAAATTAAACTTGATTAGTTATATATTTTTATCAAATTAAACTTAAACAGAAATTTAGAATTACTCATAAAAACTTTTTTTCTATTAAAAAGGCTTTTGAGATTTTTAAAATTAGAGAATATGATATATATTTTTATCAGTATAAATATTATTAATACATTAGTCATTTCACTATTTACGTTGTGTCATCGAACTATTCTGTAACACCCCGTCTCGGCACGAAACGGAGGCTACTCATATGATGCAAAAACAGAGTAAAACTAAGACAAATACCTCATAACGTCAACCCGAAAGTACTACCTTAACAGCTCTTGCTAAGCTAGATCTCGAACTCTTTCCTTAAAGCACCCTTGAAAACCTGCCGCGGAGGAAGAAAGAAAACTGTGGCTAAGCCAATTGCCCAGTGTGCGGATATACATACATAATAATAATAATCGAAATATACACAAAGGTACCAAATCAGAAATTCCATATCAAAATACTTTCGGAATCATAATCATAATTTTGAATAACAGGTTTTTCGTTACAAAAATGCATACGTATCTTATTCATTCGTATCATATCGGAATGCATATCAAATCACATATCGTATCATAACACATCGAGCCCCTACCAGAAACGCATACACTTGCACACCGTCAACAGACAGATATGACAAATGTCAGACAGTTTATACACTGGACCTGCAGATCCAATGCACCCTACAATGTGAGATGGGTGTCGGGCACTACACTACCATCCACCATAACATAACATAACATAAAGTCTAGGGTTAACCCATACACCTCCCCACCAAACAGCTCTCGGAGCCAAACCCTTAGGAGACGCCGTGGACTGATCACACCGCCACAGAAAGTGTCACACCATCGGTGCCCCCAATGATATGCCTATGGTACCTCCATAGATAGATGAATAGCTCAATGCATCAAAACATAAAATATCCAAAACAACATATATATCAAAATATAGTTTCGTGTTCCACAAGTTTTATAAAACCATTTGTAGTTGAAATAATACTCAAAATAAGTTTTTAAAAGCATCATGTGGAATGTATTTAATAAAAGAAGACTTAAACGTTTCCAACTCGCTTAACATATCATAATATTCTCATAAATCCAACAATAGAAACACATCAAAAGAACAAGATTTCAAATATTAAACTTTAAAGGAGAAATTGCTTTTCAAAAAAAAAAACTTTAAAGGAGAAACGCTGAAAGAATAATACCGATGGTTCATAATTCGAAGAAAAGATCCAGAATCCATACCTTAAATCACAATCCAAGATATCCAACCGCTACTTACATCCTCAAGTTTGATTTCCCTTTCGTCTATAAAATATATATACTTTAGGATTCATGTCTTTTTAGTCTAATCGTTATAGATAAGAGATAGTCAGACATAAGTGCCTAGTGTGTTTCTTGAGTCTCTCCTTACTTATTAAATTATAATTTTGTTTGATTCTCTAAACACTTAAACTTTCACAGATTCAAGTAAAAGAAAGACTATGACTGTTTTAAGCTTCAAATAACCGTTCACTTAGTATTAGTAGTACTCTAGTTTAAACGCCACAAATCAATTTGCTAAAACATGTAATCTGTTAAAAATTGTTCCTGGAAGTTCTATCATCTAATAGTTTAATAATGCAGGAACCTTTAATCAAAATATCTAAATCAGTACTTAAGCTTGTACTCCAAATTCCACCAGTATATACATTCTATACCCCGCGATGCAAAAATCAGAATTAATATTGATCATGATAGCGTGAAGGCTCAAATCAAAACAGATATTATGTGACTTAGGATTTGATTTAACCAAAGGATATCAAAAGACTCAAGATTACGCTGGTCAAAACAGAGGGAGCGACTGAGACCAGCAGAAATCGAACAAAGAAAAAGATTGAGACTTAAATATGATAGTAATCGGCCTAACCTCAATCGTTGCTGAACTCGAAGTGGTTCTGTCAGTTTAACCGTAGCTCACCCCTTTGCACCAGCACTCAGATTCCAGCCCTGTTCAGTCTGTTCTCGCCGGCAGCTCACCCCTTTGCACCAGCACTCGAATTCGTTAAAGTTATCACTAGCAACAAAACTAAACAGAATGTCAAGAACACAAACGGAAACTAAAATACTATGACAAAAGAGAATCCCTAGAATACTTTATTCGACTAAGAAACAAAACAAAAAATGAAAGAATAGAGTCTCCTAAGTCGTGCTCAATCTTGTGTTTCATTCCCCGTTATTTAATTATTTATTTATTTAAAGGATAGTTTAGATCTAAATTATTGACATTCTAATTATATCTTAATCGTAAAATGTTCCTATTTTACGTAACTATTGGATCAAACTCAAATCAAATTTGAATCATTAGTTATTCGTGTTAACCCTTCAATTATCTCAACCTCCTCATTAGTATATCCTAACTTCTATCTTATTTTCTTTTTTTAATAACTTTTTTTCATTAGATTTTATATGTTAGTTTTGAAAACAACAAATATATGTCTCCTTTTTGGTAAATATGACAATCACTTATTAATAATTATTGTAAAATATATGACAACAGTAAATTTCATAATTCATATAGGCTATTAGAAAGAAGCTTGAAAAAGATAATGAGTTTGATGAAAGTTGTTTAACTCGATGTTATTCGTGTTCTGAAAGCATATCTCTATATAGTTACACGAAATATATACTAACTTTAAAATTCTATGTAGCAAAGAAAAAAACTTATGAAAAATGCATTAATGTTGCTAAACTTTATTTCAATGCAATCTGACGTGCAATCAAAAATTTAGCAGATCATCCTTAATTTTTAATTATTTATTATCATTTTTATTATTTTATACACCATCTGTTCATTATTATTAATTTGATAACCTATGTTTTCGTTAAAATACTTTTAGTTATAAAGAATATACGAATATTAGTAATTTAAAAAATAATTATGTAACTAAAACAATATATTTGAACATTGATCGGATATAACACTAGTTCATATAGTGAAAGGTTCAAATGAGAATATATGTTTATGTTAGAATGAGAGACCTTAATATTAACCTTTATTTGATTTGATCGGATGATTTACAATTACTCTTTATTTAATTCATAACTTACAACTGATGGTTTGTATACATTCTCATTAAAAGCTAGGATTTGTATACATACATAACTCAACCGTTAGATTTAGTTGATCAACATCCAATTAATGACTATGATTTGTTCTTTTATTCTCACCAAAATATACATCTTATATCTTATATACTTATTAAAAGAAAATGGTGATAATATCATCATCCTATTCAAAATAAAAGATGATGACATCATCATTATATTTTTGAAGCTTTTTTTAACAAATCAACCCCTTTAATTTACTAATACTTCTATTTTTGAAATAATTTTAATAAATCAACCCCTTTAATTTGTTAAGACTATGAAACAGGTTTAAAAAAAATTTAAATTTAAAATAGTATCCTAACTAATTTGAAGATTAGTTTGTTAAAAATATTCAGTTTAAAACCTATATTTTCACATTTAACCCTTACAAATAGGAGATCAACAATAAAATCGTGTATTTTAACTAATCATTAAGTGTAATCAAACTAAATGGTGTTTCATAAAATTCGCGTAAAAGTTTTGAAATTTTAAATTTCAAAACATAATTTGAAGATTAAGTAATATAATCTTAACTAATTAAAATATTATCCTAATTAATTTGAAGATTAGTTTGTTAAAAGATTCAATTTAAAACCTCTATTTTCAAATATAACCCTTATAAATAGGAGATTAACAACAAAATCGTTTATCTTAACTAATCATTAGGTGTATCTAAACTACAATGGTAATCTATACAATTCACATAGAATTTCGAAATTTTAAATTTCAAAACATAATTTGAAAATTAAATAATATAATCTTAACTGATTAAGATATTATCCTAACTAATTTGAAGATTAGTTTGTTAAAAGACTCAAATTAAAACCTCTATTTTCAAATTTAATCTTTATAAATAGGAGATTAACAACAAAATCGTGTATCATAACTAATCATTATGTGTATCTACAAAACAATGGTGTTCCATACAATTCGCATAGAAGTTTCAAACTTTTAAATTTCAAATAATAATTCGAAGATTAAAAATATAATCCTAATTGATTAAGATATTACCTAATTTGAAGATTAGTTTGTTAAAAAACTCAATATAAAACCTCTATTTTCAAATTTAACCCTTATAAATAATAGATTAACAACAAAATTGTGTATCCTAATTAATTATTAGGTGTATCTAAATACAATAGTGTTCCATACAATTCGTATAGAAGTTTCAAACTTTTAAATTTCAAAACATAATTCAAAGATTAAATAATATAATCTTAACTAATTAAAATAGTTTACTAACTAATTTGAAGATTAGTTTATTAAAATGTTCAATTTAAAACCTCTATTGTCAAATTTAACCCTTAGAATTAGGTGTATCTAAACTACAATGGTGCTCCATACAGTTCCCATAGAAGTTTTGAAATTTGAAATTTCTAAACATAATTCGAAGATTAGTTAATATATTCTTAACTAATTACAATAATATTCTAACTAATTTGAAGATTAGTTTGCTAAAAGATTCAATTTAAAACCTCTATTTTCGAATTTAACCCTTGAAAATAGGAGACTAACAACAAAATCGTGTATCCTAACTAATCATTAAGTGTATCCTAACAAAATCAGTGATAATAATATATATTTATATAAAATACGATATGACGTATCTTATTTATATAGATTTACTAATTTTTAAATAAATTATATATTTTAAATAATTTTAATAGTTTTATTTTTAATACGTCATAGTAATATAAAAAACAAAAAAAATTTAAAAATATATTTAATCATACCCCGTGTTTATACACCGGATGCTTAGCTAATTGTTATAATAACTCTAATCGGTTTGTATATGCTAAAAGAAACAGAAAAACTATAAACAGATAACGCAGTTTCAAATAAGAGATCCGAAAACTGATTATCGTATAAGACCCAAAATAGTAGTCCCTCCCACTAATTCAACTGAAACAGCGTCCGGATGGACTCCGGCTACAAAGTGCGTCTCTCAACTCCCCCCCACTTTCTTCCATAAACGCTTGCTTCTCAACTCATACGCTTATTGGATCATTCCACATAAACACCTCAACTCTGTAAGCGTTCATTTCTCTTTTATGTCTCTATTCAGTTTGATTGTTCAATTCTTTTGCTAAATTAGGGATTTAGGGTTTTGCGTTACTATTATTTCACTAATTCCAAACTGTTACTGTGGGTTTGGATCGTATGTTCTGACTTTGTTCGTTCTTTGTTATAGACATGATGTGTCTTCTCCATTTCATTTGCTTCGATGCGGTCCTATTGTTTGTTTTGATAGGGGAAGTTCATGCGACTCAGGGGGTTTTTGGTTTTCGAAATTCGGTAGTTGAAGAACTTCTTTAAAGAGTTGAAATTTGATGAATTCTTCTATCTGTGCATCATGTAAATGTTTTTTTGGTTCAAAATTAATACCCATGGATCAATTCCTTGTTTGTGAATAGTGGAGCGGTAATGATAGATCTACTTTTTTGGGGTATTTGTAAGACAAGACATGTTAGATTATATATATCGGCTTGATTGAATTTTTGATGCTGCGAGGATCTCATTTTAGACTTAGTGCTATAGTATTTGGTACTAAATATGAAATCATTTAGCTAGGACAAATTTTCAACAATAGAACCTAAAGGTATAGTTTATTATTATGCATTTCAGAAGCTGCATTTTGCCGTTTGGTTTGATATGCAGAGTGTTGGAAGTTAGCGAACACGAAGGTCCCTTATTAATAAAATTTTAATGCTTTTCTTTATCTGGTATAAATGTTGGATCACGAACAATTCGTTGGTCGGGTATAGGCGAAGACGGCTTGATAACGTCACTTCTCGGAGGAAATAGCAGTGTTTATCAATGAACATGCGACTCAACACAAATAGGTCTCTTTGGGATATTATTACTTCTTTACAAATTGGTTAGCACAAGAAGATCATAGGATCTTGTGGTTTTTATATCTAAAACAACCAAAGTTAAAACTCTGCATACAAATTGGTCCATATGAGTGGTCATCGTGAAAATGACTTTATTCATGTTCTCAATAAGTGGAACCGGGCCACGACCGTTACTACATGGCATGAGTTATATTGTTTTCTTGATAATTGGGGCACAACTACAATGGTACTGGGTATACTTTATATCTTAGTGATGTTTGTTGATGTTGTATTAAAACTTTGAAAGTACCTAACATAGTACAAGATAACATACTTTGTGACCACCTGAATAGAGATGATTAATTGTATCATTTTCTATTTTAAGTGACTATTTATTATGGTTAATCATATTTCTATTGGTATGTCTCATGGCTAAATTGCTTTTCTGCACTTCCGAAATACCCTGGAACTGTGCTGGGTTGATGGTCATATAGATTGAAATGATAGAAATATGTTCAATTAAACAGTCATAAAGAATGGCCAATGATAATTGATCTTATTGGGTAGCAGGATCTTGTAATATACTGTATTCTGCATTCCTCTGGTTCTTGGTACTACCTATAAATCGTCCTGAATCTTAAGTTACAACTGAATGGATTATCACTGATTCTTAATAAGGTAACATCAAAGTGTAATGTCCTGAATCTTAACTGCTTAAGAAAATAAATACTTATTAAAGCTAGTTTTCTTCTATCATAAGCGTCCTAATATACATATGAAAATATTTCAACATGAATCATACATATAGTTAAGTGAGAAAGAGCAGAGTCTTGTCAGTTTGTGGTGATGTCATAAATTTTTATCTTAATGGTACAGGTGACAAGTATATTTTATCATTTCTTGTAGGTAATACTGAAAATTCACCAACCTCTTCGATACGACGGTATAAGATAGATAGTGATTGATTTTTGATTCCTTAATGAGGCTGCTTGTTCTAGAATTTGCTGACTTACTGAAGATTCTGGTGTAGGTCTGATCATTACTGAAAATTGGCTGACAATATCACATAAAAAAATTCAACAATCATGAGTTTTGTTTTTCGAGGATCCAGGGGAGATATAGAAACCGGGTTTCCTGGATTTATTCCTGAACGTCGTGCAGTGGTATATTCTATTTTTTTTTACCTATTGTATGTGTGGAGCTCATTTCTTTGGGTATATGTGGATGAAACCATTTTTTTCTAACTTTTTGCGGCAATATTGTCAGCGAATTCATGCACCTCGACCTGTTAATACAAACTCTCTTGCCTTTCTTGTTACAGGTACATGTGGGTTCTTAGTTTTCAACAATCTTTATAGTGTATTTTAGAAATAGTGACTTTTGTAAATTTACACTCATTACCTGTTTTGATGTTACAGTTCTCTTGTTGTTTATGATATTGAACTCACACCAAATGTCACCAAACTTCCTGGTAACTATCTACCTTAACTTTTTAACTGTTCACTGTTTCTTGCATATATTCCGTTTGATTAATAAATATACTTATTTTTTTTCCAATTTATTTTACTGTTTTAGCTTTGGCTAGTACTTGGTGTCTTTTTGATGGCTACTAGCTTAAGAATGTATGCAACCTGTCAGCAACTTCAAGCCCAGGCACAAGCAAATGCTGTTGCAGCTAGTGGCCTCCTTGGTCATACTGAACTGCGATTGCAGATGCCACCTTCTATTGCACTTGCTACACGAGGACGATTGCAAGGCCTCAGACTACAACTTGCACTTCTTGACAGGGAATTTGATGATTTAGGTACATGATTGGTGTTATCATTATGATGTGTATGATTCTGGCCCTTCTGGATACTGACAATGCTTAAGTGTTATTATTCACTTGTTACTAAATCAATGAGGTGTGTTTTTTACTTTATAATTTGATAGCCTTTTTGACGCATTTGCAGATTATGAAACTTTAAGAGCACTGGATAGTGACAATGCTCCAACTGCTAGTTCGATGAGTGAGGAAGATGTAAATTCTCTTCCTATTCATAAGTATAAAGTTGCCAACTCTAAAAGGTACTTTATAGGTTTCACTGTTTACCGTCCACAAGTTTTCTTTAATTTGTCTTATTAAGTGGTATTTCAGTTATTTACTTATTTGATTAACAGTCGAAACCTACAACTAAATCGTGCCAATTTAAACGTGTTTTTTTTAGACTGAATTTTAAATGTTTGTTTTTGTTTTTGTTTTTGAAAAGCAATGTCTTATATAACCAAGGCCAAAAGGCAAATACCAAGATTTTAACCTGCCACTATGGGTTTCTATTAGAGGCCCAGATAATATCAAGTCAGTTTGGAGGACATTATAAATTGTAAACGTCAAACGGTCAAAGTATATGAGCAACAACATAGAATTTCAGAAGCTGATTTACAAATTGGTTGTCACATGTATGTTCTAAATAAGATAATTATAACATCTAACATCAATACATCATTTTGGTCTCTCAAAATTGATGCCTGTTTTCAAAACAGTGGTAGCTCATCAGTGGAACAAGGCTCATCTTCAGCCACAGCGGAGGTAAACTATATGTTCTTTCTGATACTATGGAAATCTATTCATTAAAACTTTTTTATGATCAAATTCTTGCTCTTTGTTCCTTGGCAAGTTAAAGACCACTCTTAAAGAATTTATTACCTTTTTTTACTTTATCAGAAAGCAGAGAGTGGTAATGCAGTTGGTGGGAAAACCTCAGAAGATGAATTGACTTGTAGTGTTTGCTTGGAGCAAGTAGATGTGGGTGAACTAGTTCGTAGTTTGCCATGCCTGCATCAGGTATGCCATTGTCATATTCTGTACTTGATTGCAAAGCATCTACAAAAGTTTGGTTAGACGTGGGTGAACTAGTTCGTAGTTTGTGGTACTAGTAGTGATACAAAAGCGACTTTTTATAAAAGTTATATAATTTCTTAGTGGTTCACTAATATGCAAAATAGAATCGAGTGATATATGTATCCGTTGTTGCAGTTTCATGCAAACTGCATTGATCCATGGCTACGACAGCAAGGAACATGCCCTGTTTGTAAGTTCAGAGTTGGATCCTTATGGCATGAAAATGAGGAAGAGATGGATGGATCGCTTAGTGTTTAACATTTTTGAACTATTCCGGGTCTGTCTCTTTGCATTGATGTATAATACATTAGGTCGTTAGGGAAACTGCAAGAAAGTGTTTAATGCTGATACAGTAATTGAATTGGAATACTTGGACGCATCTGAAACCTTGATTTGGTTGGGTATGAGAACTAACAAATTTCAACATATCGCCCTGCCAACGTCGTGTTGCCTGTTGTACTTACTTTAGGGAAAAAGCGATGTTTTTCTTTTTTTCTTAGTGTATTTCAAATGTCAAACATTGAGCAGGCAGGAAAAGAATGAAGTAGAAACAAAAAGCAGGAGGATATATCCTCTCTCATAATATATATATATATATATATGTATAGATTTTTTTTGGGAAGCTTTAGGTTAATGATGTATTAACCCTCAAACTTTACGCTCATTTACTGTTTAGGGTCCCTTCTGTTTGCAATTATTTATTTTAAATCTTTACTGACATGTTATTTTTGCTCTTTAAATGAGCTACTTTATTGATATTGATATTTGTTATTGTTTTGTTTTTAAAAATAAAAACTAATTTTAAAGAGTAGTCCTAAGGTTGGCAAACCGGATTGAGTTACGGTTATCGGGTACGCGGACAAACCCGAACCAATAAACAATGTGTCGGTATGTAACTACATAACCAATAGGTTTGGATGTATACGGTTGTGTTAATTAGTTATACATAACAGTTTGGTTATTTGTTAGTTATACATAACAGTTTGGTTAACAACCCGTAAATTGGTTTGCTTTTGAACCCAAAAGAAAAAATGACCAATGTTTAGTCTAACAGCTAAAACATAGTCCAGACTCCATGGCGCAATAAAAACATAGACAGAAAAATAAGTTCAATACAATTAAATATAAATGATGCTCAATTAGAAAATTGATTCATAAATTAAAATATCGTTAGGTATCTTATCCAAAAAGCTGATAATTATGCGGTTAGAAAGAAACATCAGCTGATAATGATCCTAGCGTTTACTTGGAGCAATTTAGGTCATGTTTGTTTTTTCAAGTAAGACCTTATTTTAAGAAAAGGTCTGCGGGTGGAAAGACGTTTTTAATAAGATTATTTGTTTTTCCGTAAACATAAGGTCTGCAAACATCTTATTTCAGCTTATCCTGATAAGCTAAAAAAAAGTGCTTCTTAGGTCTTATTTTTCCCCATCACCGCCGACCGCCACCACCGCCGCTGACCACCACCACCGCCGCCGACCGCCACCACCGCCGCCGACCGCCACCCACCGCCCGCCACCGACCACCGCCGACCACCGCCGACCGCCACCACCACTGCCGCCGACCACCGCCGACCGCCACCCACCGCCCGCCACCGACCACCGCCGACCGCCACCACCGCCGACCACCGCCGACCGCCACCACCACTGCCGCCGACCACCGCCGACCGCCAATGGTGGTGGTCGGAATGGCGGCGGTCGGTGGCGGTGGTGGCCATTGGTGGTGGTCGGTGACGGTGGCGGTAGGCGGCGGTCGGCGGCGGTTGTGGCGGTCGGCGGTGGTGGTGGCGGTCGGCGGTGGCGGCGGTTGTGGTGGTCGGCGGCGGTGGTGGTGGCGGTCGGCGACGGCGGCGGTGGCTGCGGTCGGTGGTCGTCGGAGGTGGCGGTTGGTAGTGGTGATGGTGGGGGAAGTGGCGATTGGTAAATATAGTAAATAAGACATTTCATAAAATTAAAAAAACAAACAATATTTTTTCGCAGACATAAGACCTTTTAAATTTTAGCTTATCCAATAAGACATTCGCAGACATGGCCTAAGACCTTAACAGCTTATGTCTTCAAAAAACAAACAACACCTTAATGTACGTTCCTTTGCAAAACCATAGTCGCCTTCGTGTTCATCCCTGGATTAAGAAGACCGTCCACCCAGTTGTCACGTCGGGACCACATCACATTCTTATTCTCTCATCGTCTTTCTAACATGACCCAATCCTATCCAGAGAGAGAGAGAGAGAAAAGAGAGAGAGAGAGAGGGGGGGGGGGGGGGGGGGGGGGAGATGGGGAGAATCTGGGTGGGGTGGGGTAAATGGTGAGGTCAACCGAAGCCTTCAGCTTAACATACAATATCGTTTTGAATTGCTTACACTTATTTAAGACTAACAAAATGAGCCATAAAACAAGATTAAATGAGCCAATGAGGAAGGCTAGTATAGCAATTGTATCTTCAAGTATTCAAAGATAAGATTTGACACTTAAAACATGATTAAACAAGATAAATCATGCTTTTACTTATTGACGATAGAAGCTACTGACAGAAATATGCCCCCACCTACTTTCCTTTGCCCTTCCCCTTTCCTGGGCCTTTCTTGGATTCCATTTTGGCTTGAATGCGAGCCGCGGCTGCAGCCTTAGCTTCTTCACGCTTCTTCTTCTCTTCTTCCTTCTGGGCGGCTGCCAATTCCCTTTGCCGCTTCAACTCACTGAATAGTTATGTACATTCACTCATATCAATATCACAAAATGAAAAAAAAAAAAAACTACTTTGGATCACTAAGATGATTTTATTATTCCAACTTACTCTAGTCTCGCCCTTTCATCTGAGGCACTAGCCAGGCTAGAACCTTTTCTTGGCCTGCAGGCAACCAGCTCCACCTCAAAGATAAGAGTTGCACTACACAATTTAATGTAATCAATAACCATAATGCAAAAACTACCTAGTACCTACACCGAGTCATTTCTTCTAGAATCACGTTTTTACAACCCTACAAAAATTAGAGAGGCTAGGAAGTGGTTACTCTGGTGGAATCTCTGGAGGAGAACCCGCACTACCATAGGCATAATCCGACTTGCAAGTAATCTTGGCAACCTCGCCAACCTGAAATAACATCGTGAATTTGAGAATATTCAACTCCAATATGTTGTAATCACTAATAAAACTAAAAATTGGTCAACCTTCATGGTTCTTAGAGCAACATCCCAAGCCTTTATTACAGAGCCCTTGCCTAGTTCAAAGGTGAAAACTGTATTGTCTTCATGTGTAGTATCAAAAACTTCACCTGTTTCAGCCAGACTGCCTTCATAATGCACTGTCCAACAGTCAACACACACCATAAGAACCATCTATAAAAATCACAGGTCCAGTACTATTATATTGTTATCTGGAATGCAATAAGTACATGGCTCGCTGCATCTGTTGCCTAAACACCACCAGAGCGCAATCCTACCGTACCACGATATGCTTGGTTAATCTGTGCACTTGAACATTTTTAAAAGCTGTTTTTGGAATAATGGGGGATTGGTTCGAGTGTTGACCATGGTGTGGATTTTAAATACAAGTGGCAGCAGAAAGAAATCACCAGTAGGTAACCTTGTTCACAAAAAGCTCAATCACATTATAGAGCTTTGTGAGGATCAGGTGAATATTTCAGCTAGGTAAGATATCTTAAAGACAGTGCATTAGATTTTACAAGCACAAAGATTAAGCGCAAAATAACATTGGCACATATGGACTGCATAATCTGGTAACCTTACCTAAAATCAGCAGAATATTTTAGTAAGCTTACGGACAAATCTAGGGAGTCGAAAAGATGCAGAAAGCAAGCTACAGAGAACAGAAGCAAACGAAAAGATAATTGCTTTCGACCAATTATGTTAAAATATAGAATCTACAAAATGATATATGATGTGGGTACAGGACTACAAGTCTACAAGCTATGATCATACCCATATTCTAAAACAATGAAGAACTTGCATATGTTCTAGTAATGTTGAATAATGCCAAGAGCTCAGCAGAACAGATCTAAGATTAAATCAAGGTTAGGTTGTGTTTGTTTGGCACTTAACCATTTCATTCAGCACGTTAACGCTGAATCGGTCAGATTCGGTGTGTTTGGCAGACAAAAAAAGGGGGCTCTGAATGGATTTTAGGTGCTGACCGATTCCTTAAAGGTAATGACTCCAAATGATTCAGCACCTATCTATTTTACAGAATTGCCCTTGCAATAGTTGCTTCATTTGACGTTTCCACTCCCGGTATCCCTTTAAACGGCAGTGTCTTCTCACCGAAACCTAAACTATATCGTTGTTGTATTCTCCCAAATCAATCAGTGTTTCATTCTTCATCCAAACTTGAATAAGATATGTACAATTTTCCTTCAAAGTATTAATCGATCATCGTATGATTTGTTGTTTTTCATATCAGTAATTCTTTTATACTCTGTTTTTTGTATGTTTCATTCGTCAAAACATACTGTATGTTTTTCTATTGACCATCGACTACCATGTACTCTAAATCTATTGGTGGATTATTGTATTGTTTTTAAAAATTCTATTAGTGCTTTTCTTTCTATATGCATGTAATTTGTTTTGTTATGAGTGTTGATGTTTTGACAAAAATATGTGTTTTTAATATCAAATAATAAAATGATTTTGTAATTCATTCAGAACATAACAAATTGTATATTTCATTCGGTGCTTGATCATACAGGAGGGTACTATAGTAATTTTCTATCATTCAGACTGGTTATTCAGAAGCATTATCAAACAACTTTTTTTATTCAGAACCTTAACCATACAGGCATACAGAGCCCTTTAATCATTCAGAACGCAGAATCATTCAGCGCTAAGCCATTTTGTATTAACAAACAGCACCTTAGTAATTAAGTTTAGAGCTATGTAATAATCATGAGGAGCAACTCACATAGGTTTAGCAATTTTGAATATCATTACCATCAAGAAGAGGAAGACTGTCTGAGGGAGCAATAGCTTCAGGTTTGGCTCTCTTCAATATTGTCTTCATGACGCCTCCATCTCCAGTCAAATCAATTGCTTCAGCCATATCACCTAAATTCTTACTGGCCTGAAGATAAAAACGATCAGATTATATCAGGCAGACTTCAAACATGTATGATCACTTCTCTTTTTTCTTTTTTTCTAAGTAACCACTATTTCCTTCTCACTGAGCTTGAGATCTAATGTGTGTGATTGTATAATAATTTCTATGGATAACAAGATACACTATTCAACTGTGTGAAGTAAGTTACTAACTAACCCTAGAGCACTTCATAACGAAGATTCACACGGAAATCGACTGAAGTAACGAAACTAACCACTCATATGATATACATAGAAATAGTTTATAAAAATTCCATAACATTTACAACTCGATAGCAACTTAAACACATCGAATTCGACTAAAGCACGTGATTTAAGACCCATTTCAATTGGGGAAAAGGCATAATAGTATAATCGTTTTCAAAATAAATTCAAGAACAGTAAGAATACCAGTTGCCGGACAGGATGGAAAAAGCGTGCAAAAGCTGCGGCGAAAATGGAAGCAATCGGAGCGACGATTTGACCGGAAAATTGATGGCCATACCCTTTCGGTTTGAATCCTTTTTCTTCTTACCGCGCCGCCTAGCTTGTTTTATAGGCAGAATAACAATTAAGAAATATTTGATCAATAACCCACGCGCGCGTGTTTTACACGGCTTCCGTATAAATATCCGGCATCGAACTTTTGTTGCAGTTTTTATAAGTTTTAAAATGTCTTATATATAATTATAATTAAATTATAATTTATATATAAAAAACGTTTATTTTAAACATATAAAATATTTTATAAGTTAAAAAAGGACATATATGATTATTGTTAAATAAGAAATGTTTAGTTATTGAAATTGAGCATTATAGTTTATTCATGATTAAATATAGACAATATCAGTAATATTATTTTACAACAGAAAGCCATAACTTAACATAAAGCCATCTTGACGTAATACTAGGCTTTGTTTTCGTCTCTCTTGAGTTAGAACCATAGGTTTTTAGCGCTATACGGACTTCGGGGATGTAAGTAGTTGCATGTTCGAGTGTGTTCAATTTATTTTATCTGTTTTATTACTCCATTTTATATAAATGTATGCCTCCGTTTATGTTTATATATCCACTGTGAATGTATGTATTTTACTCCAATTTAGGTTTGAATGTGTAAATGTTTCCAAATCTATCAGATGTGAATGTATGTGTTTTCACATTATGAAGGTTTGTACAACTGTTTGTGTTTTCAAAATATCTTTCTTAAAACTTGAGTTGAAATTGTTGAAAGAACATTCAATGACTTAAAAACATCATGATTATTTGCAAGAACATTCAACACTTGAATTCAAAACAAATTACAAATAAGTAATTAAATGATAGTAATTATAATTCAAATATTTTACAAAATGAAAATAAAAAACCACATTAGTGTCAACGTTTACGCCACCTTTGTAAAACATGCAATAATGTGCTACCAGGTTATCAATCACATTAATTTAAACAAATGCACAATCTAATAAGTTGATTAAATAATTTTTTTTTAAAAGTAATGTAATTTTTACAGAATTTGTCAACAAAAAAAAACTATGAATTTGAGCTAACTAGCGATATGCGGTTAGTTTGTGTAATTTAACAAATATTAAACAAAAGCTTAGGGTTGAAATGATAAAAAAAACTTTAAGAGTTAAGCCTTTATATTAATATAAGAGTTTGCTGAGTTAAAACCATAGTTAACCCAATAATATATCATATTAGCTCGTTTGATTCAAATTAAACAAAAAAGATATGATGTTGCGTTTTCGGTGTTCCTATTCTCTTGCTAACTCAAGGTCTTAAGACTATATCCATCTCATTTAATTTAACATTGTCATATAAACATCAGATAACTATTCATCTCTATTATCACCTTAATTCATCTTATGACTTGTATTTGTACTTGATGTTTCACCTATTGTACGTGTTGTTTCTCTCCGCTAAAATCTCTTCGTGATGAAGATCTTGATCAGGATGGAAATTTTCAATATGATGAAAGAAGAGGTGGTGTTCCCGCCGGCCAACCTAAGTCCTGGATTAATAATTAATACTGTGGGTGATTTTATTTAAATCTTATTGATAATCTAAATTGACATTTTTAATATAATATATGTAAATATATTATCTGAATTTGAAAATATTATTATATTAATTAATATAGAATGTCTTCAACTCTTCTATGTGATAGGAATGTCGTCCAAATAGTAACATCCTAATTCAGTTTCCATTTTTGAGTTTTATTGAAGAAGAATTGATTTGATTGTACACGGTTCGGTTTGGTTCGGTTTTGGGGTAAAACCGAAACCAAACCGAAAATTTCGGTTTTTGAAAAATCAAAACCAAAACCATTCTGTTTGGTTCGGTTTTCGGTTTTTCGGTTTGGTTTGCGGTTTTCGGTTTTTCAAATTTTTGGTCACAACACTCGACGAAGGGAGAGCGAACGCCGTCGTATGGTTCCATCAAGATTTTCTAGCTTCAAACTTCAAAAAATCAAGATTCAAGAGTCGATTTAGTCTGTCGATTCAAAATTCAAGATTGGTCTGTCGATTTGATCTTCAAGACTCAAGCGATTGGTGTGTCGAGTGTTGGATAGTGAGTGCCAATTTGGGATTTTGTGAAAAAAGTGAAAACAAGGAAAAAGTAAGGGATTTGAGTTATGTTGAACTGATATGTAAATATACATGTATGCCCTTTAACCCTAACGGTTCGGTTTGGTTCGGTTTTAAACGGTTCGGTTTTTATGGTCGGTTTTGAAACCTAAAACCGAACCAAACCGAAAAAATCGGTTTTTATAATATTAAAAACCAAAACCGTCGATTTTGGTTTTGGTTCGGTTTTTTCGGATTGGTTTTTTTGGTTTTTTCGGTTTTTGGTTCGGTTTCGGTTTTTCTTGCTCACCCCTAGTCCACATCAATAAAAATAGCAAGGAGGTCTTTCATGTTGATATGGACATGACTCTCGTACCTTCTGACCTTCTGTGACCATGCGGGCCGTGAGGACTTATTTTATGGGCTTAGCCTCTTTGTTGTAATTTACTTTAAGAACATTGGGCCTTTTATTCGGTCAAGAATTTTAAAACTAAACAGCTTAACATCCAATGTATAAATACATAGATGATAAAAATTATTTTTATACTTTTTAAAGTTTTTTTTAGTACTAACATGTATAAAAAAACTATCAAACATACATAGAATGTAGAATGAATTTAACCGACAAAATTAAATTATTATAAGGATTTGAAAAATCATCTGTAGCTTCAATAATGGTGTTTTGGAATAAGTTAATTTTCGCCACATGAATAACCAATGTAGGTTTAGAAGAGTATGCTGCAACCTTGAAATTTGAAATTATATAAAAACCATCTTCTTTTAATTAACAATCGATCATTGTTAGTAACGCTTTTTTAATGGTGGCGGTTTTCTTAAATAAACTTTGTTGAGAATAAATATTTAAAACAAAAAGTACTAATAGAAATTATGATATATGGGCAAATAATATATATATATAAAATTTATATTGAATATTAAACATCACATATTCATCCATAAAGATCATCTCAAAGCTAGATGAATTTATTTGATTATCATTAAAGAAATCTTTCACATGAGAATTACTTTTACTTTGATGATCATCAAGGGGTTTTTTTATTTGTAAAATAAGAGATTGTGATTAGTAAAAAAATCCTACAAATAAGGATGATGATGTCATCATCATTTTCTTTTAATAAGCTTATTAGATGATACCTTATAAAAGTTTATTGTAATGATATTTTAAACAACCAACTTTTTATGTGTCTCGTTTACAGTAATAGTTGTATATAATATACTTTTCCTTGATTTTCATTGCATACATTACAATATTATAGGAGATTGAGAGAATATGAAAGCTGATTGTATTTATTTACAGAAGGTAAAGTTCTTTACATGCAATGATAACTTATAAAAAGTTTATTGTATTTTCATGCAATTTACACAATTTTATAAGTAAATTAAGAATTTTTTTTCTTATTTTTTTTGTTTTCAAAATTTATTTTTAAATATTAATAAAATAGTCAATTGCAAAACATATTACCAAATGAAAATTAGCTGTTGTCGTCACGACATCATGTGAAATTGTGAATGTCTTACCCCCACGTCTTGGAAACGGACATTTTATCAAGTAAAAATCATGTGTTGCGCCGTATTACGTGAGAACCATGTAGTTATATAAAAAGTGTTGATAAATTTCTATATTCCAATATTAATAATTAAAATATAGGGTTTAGTTTCCGAAAATGTATTGAAGTGCCATCTTTTGCTATATATACGCAACTTTATAAACTGCCATTTAATGCATTCATGTTTGAAAAACTAACATTTAGTGTATTGTAACCTGTAATAGGAGGTTGTAGCGGGTCAATTCATTAAAAATAATTCAAAAATAAAATAGATATTCTTATTTGAATAATAATAACAATAATAAATATTATTAATTATACTAATAATAAATCATCATTGTTGACGATTTGGGGTTTGGGGACTCGTCATCTAGGGTTTAATGTAATACCCTTGCTTCCCTTCGTCATGTCATCATCATCTACGACTTGGTCGGTTTTGGCGTTTGTTCGATTGTTCATGTATAAACTACCATTTAATGCATTCATGTTTGAAAAACTAACATTTAGTGTATTGTAACCTGTAATCGGAGGTTGTAGCGGTCAATTCATTAAAAATAATTCAAAAATAAAATAAATATTCTTATTTGAATAATAAGAATTCATGTTTGAAAAACTAACATAATTCAATTTACGATTTAATTTTGCATTTAATTCGGTTTTGGTTCTGGTTTGAATTTCCATTTCGATTTCATGTGTCTGATTCAACTTAGGGTTAAGATGAAGATGATGATTAAAATGAAGGTATGTTCTTCGATTTAGGGTTCCTTCGATATGTATGATGACATCCTTATAATCGCAAAGATGGAGATTTATGCTTACCTATTCATAATGGATTTTTCAGTTACTTCGGTTCTTCGATTTATATGCTCACATGTTTGATTATCGAGAATTGCATAGATCTGTATAAAACTCATTCGATATGGGTTTCTTATTATATCTATTTTTATTCAATCTTCATTGTATTCATCTTCAATTCAAATAGGTTTTCTTGAGTTTATGCTTTTTTTTCCTTCAGTTTATTTTGGTTTTCCAGATCTGAGAATATAATTGTTCATCTCATCTAGTTAGGATTTATATGCACTTTATCTTTAAGATCTTCAATGTTGTTTTGTGTTCATATTGTACGTTCAAGATGAAGATGAATGTTCAAATCTTCATTTTTTTCCAAATTTAAGATTAAAAAACATCAAAATTCAAGAAATTACAGCAACCTATATAGCAGGTTTCTTGGTACATCAAGTGGTAGATTTGGCAAGTTTAATAATTAAATGATAGTTTTTAAGTTGGGTATATACAATAGCAAAATGTAACAATTTTAATACACTTTTGGAAACTAAACTAAAAAATATAAACATACAATGCTTTATATAGATACCAGAATTTATGAAGGGTTCTTGCATCAGTAGATAGTAGTTGAGTATGTCAATTCTTGCAAAATCTGGTAAATCAGTTAGTAGTATTCCTTGGTATTATTTTTCATAGAATAGGTCTCTTATGATTAAATCACTAACAGGATCATACAAGCCCAACCGGTTAGAGAACGGGTGTTTGTATGTGTGTTTGATGAGAGACCATAAAATACTAATATGAATACGTATTTTAACAACTCCGGTATAGATATTTATATTGCCACGCATCGACGGAACTACTAAGTTGCTAGGAGGGGCCGTGCCCCCCTCTCCCACCCACCGGACAAAAAAATCAAAGTTTATATAAGATACTTACTATATGGTGATATATGGAATCTACTAATTCTCTTTAATCTTCTCTCTTGATTTCAACAAGTTAGTAGGAGAATAAGTATGAAGACATAGAAACTCTCTATCTTCTATAATTTAATTTTTATTGATAGTTTATATTATAATAGTTTTGTCCCCTCTAAAATTATTATTCAAGTTCCTCGAAGAGTTTTGTATAATATATTAATATGTGATATTGCTAGCGAGAATATAGGGAGAGGTCCCTACTAAGTTTGTTGGGTCGCCATCAGCCCTTCTTGGCTTCAATTGTCATGGCATGTCGTCGAGTGCTTCTTCACCTTAATTAGTTGGTCACGTTCTTTGGGTCCTTCATGACCATTCGACTATAACGTTCCTGTGCTACATCTGTCACCTTAATTCCTTGCAATATTTGGTCTCGATCACTAGCTTATATATATATATATATATATATATATATATATAAAGGGGAGGGTTCATGCGAGAACCGTTGTTAGTGCGAGAACCAATCTCGGCCGTTCCTTGGATATGGGAAGTTTCATGGATGGTGAGCGTGGAGGGATAGAGTATGACATAGTGCATGTGAGGAATTCATGGGTGGGCAATGACATTGAAAGAGAGGAATTTGACGGCTCAGATTGGTTCTCGCAATTCTCGCACTAAGAATGATTCTCGCATGAACTTTTTCTTATATATATATATATATATATATACATCGATCATTAATCTTTAACCTCTGTTGAGAGGGATATTAATTAATATAGAAACATATATGCATGAATGTGGGTGTCAGAAATATTAAATTTATTCATCACAGAATTAATTCAAAATTAATATGCGTTCTTAAAAAGTAATGGATGGACCAACTTGAGACAATGACATGTGACTCACAAATGGTACTAACATTATAAGTGCTTAAAGTACAAAATGAATAATATCTCCCAACACATTTTATCCACATTACTTCCAAAATATCATATCCTTAAATGGGTATCTTCAAATTCAAGCTTATTCCAAAATAAATATATAATAAATGTCATTAATAATACGTTAAATATCCGAAATGTAAAACATCAAATAATAAGATAGACACGTATGGATATATTGAATGAACTTTATACCTTATTCATATTTTTTTAATTCATGTTTATGTTATTTTTTTGAGAAAATGATCTATAATGTTAACATCACCTAACTTAGGTCATTTTACACTCACAAATCATTTAAATGAGTATATACTGAAATGACTAAACTACCCTTCATTAAAGTAGATTGTGAGTGTAACATCACCTAAGTTGCGTAATGTTAACATTACGGATGATTTCCCCTATTTTTAAATGGCAACAACATCAAATGTCATTAAACAACGCTTTGCTGTGGGAGGAAATTACTATTTCATCTTCTTTGAGTCTATATTATTTACTTTAACTTTTTATTTAATGCTATAAATAACTCTATAAATAATAATTCAAAAGACTTCGGAATTTTAACCACAACTTGTATCACAGATGATAAGATAAACGATCATCAGGTTAAACACTTAAATACAAAGGTGTTGAAAAAATCATTATGTACAAATTAAATATCGTAAAGATAAATTTAGTAAAAAGAACCCAACCTTTTATATATTATTAACAAAGAGACCAAAGATGAGTAAAAGGACAAATTAAATAACATAATAATAACTATAAAGGAAAGTCAAGAGAAATGAAAAAAAGAAAAAACGAAAAGAAAGAAAGAGACAGTAAAGAATACTTGGGAAAACACAAAAAATGCACTTGGATTGTTCGAACCCATGGCATCAATGTTTCAACAGAATCACCTATCCAGCTGAGCTAAAGTACACTTTGTAAATATTTTGCAACTTCGTTTTACAAATAGTTATTGTGGGCACAAATGTTTTATATATATATATATATATATATATATATATATATATATATATATATATATATATATATATATATGGGAGGGTTCCATCGAGAACAAAAAAAAAGCGAGAAAACTACGAGAACTGATCCTCATCTTTTTAAAATTAAAATATCTACCAAACGCCAACATATAAAATTATGAAAATTATATCAAATTAACGATAAAAATATGCTCTTTAATATGACATCCATATTGCTATATTTTTTTCAAGAAAAAAAATTCGTTACATATATGTAACATACCTTATAGTACTGATTACAAATATGTTAAATACTGATTACATATATGTAACATACCTTATAGTGATAAAATAAAAACCCCGGCAAAAACGAATTTTTTTTATTGAAAAAAATATAACAATATGAATGTCATGTTAAAGAGCATATTTGATATAATTTTCATAATTTAATATCTTGGCGTTTGGTAGATATTTTACGGTTTAGATCGGTTCTCGCAGTTCTCGCATTTTTTTTGTTCTCGATGGAACTTCCCTCTCTCTCTCTCTCTCTATATATATATATATATATATATATATATATATATATATATATATATATATATATAGGCAAAAGTTCAAATGAGAACTGATTTTCGTACGAGAATTACGAGAACCAATCTGAGCAGTCCAATTCCCCATCTTTTAATGTCATTGCCCACCCATGAATTCCTCACATGAACCCTGCCACACTTGATCCCCTCCACGCTCTCCATCCATGAACTTTCCATATCCTAGGAACGGCTGAGATTGGTTATCGCAGTTCTCGTACGAAAAACAGTTCTCATTTAAACCCTCCCCTATATATATATATATATATATATATATATATATATATATATATATATATATATATAATTCATTAAAATGTATCTAAGAGTGGGAGGAGTGGGAGGGGGTTAATGGGGTATGTGGTATTACCACTTGAGTGGTAGGAAGGGATACCACTCCATGAATAAGTGGTGCTGGAGTTTAGGGGGTGGATACCACATAAAGGGTGGCTAAGTGATAGCTTTTTGTGGGTCAAAGTCTTCTTATATAATTTTTGATTGGTTAGTTGATATTAAGTGGATCCCAAAATTTGGTATGATAAAAAGTAATCACTACGAGGCTGAGTGGTAGACTGAGTGATAGGAGAAAAATACTGATGTGGCGGTGTGGTAGATTTGATGAGGGATAACTACTCCTAACACTCTAATTTTATTTTTCTATTTACCTTTGTATGTATCAAATATTAAAAATTTCTATAGTGTATATCAAACTTTTAATTTCTTATTATTGTGTGTATTAAACTTTCTATTTTATCTACTAAACTTACATTTTTTTATTCTTTTTATGTAACTAAATACATATAATAACAACAAAAGTTAACAATTTGGCACACACAATAAATTATAAAGAACACTACCATATATATATATATATATATATATATATATATATATCAAGGCGTTAGATCACATTCGCTTTTATGTTTGTGGTCACATAGTTACGTAATTGATTTTATCTCATGTTATAGTAATTTCATTTTGAAAAAGAAAGGTTATTTTAAATTTGGATTCAGAAAGGGTAGTAAAGTGTGTTAAAATACAAAAAAGACTATTAACAAACTTTCTAAAATTTATTATCCTATATAGTCCTTCTATAAACTGATTTTCACTACACTCCATTTTCAACGATATCCAAACTATACTTTTAGCCAGCTCCGATCTTGACGGTTTAGGGTTGTCGCGCGACCAAACAAGGAGATAAACAAAGATATCATCTCGGATTGATTTTGAAAGAAGTTGTTCGATATAAGGTTTTTGAGATTACCAGAAATGAAGTGTGACAGGAATTAGGCTGGAAAAATGCTATAGAATGTTAGGTTGCATATAATAATAAGTTTTAGTAAAACTATTGTATTAAAAATTTAAACAAATTATTATATATGATAACATATTAGAAAAATACTAAAAGGGTGGTTTATGCGAGAAATAGATTTTTGTCGAGAAAGTGATCTAGATTCTTGGATCTTTCAATCATTGTTTATAAATAACTATAACATTTTTTTAATTTAGAATACTAGTGGTTATTCAAATAAAAAGAAAAAGAACAAAAGTGTAATTTTAACCTAAAAGTAATTAAATCGCTGCCTTAAATAATCACTCGCACACTTCTTCCCATCCACTCACCTGTTCAACTTTAACCACCCTAAAGCCTCTCTCTCTCTCTCTCTCTCTCTCTCTCTCTTCCGCCATTTATTTGTAGACCGACAGTTACCTCACAACCACCACCGTCATATCCGCTCACCACTGGCTATGCTCTCGGCTTTTCAAGATTGGCTCCCCCTCAGCTGTTCTGTTTCAGCCGCTTGCAACCTCGAAATAACAAACCACCATTAGATCATATCACCACTAGCAACCCTTTTGGATCTTTGAAATTGATCCCCCTCTTGGCTATTGCTATCTCTCTTTGCTTGTTTTCTGTCAGCCGTCAACCACCTC
Organism: Pulicaria dysenterica; assembly: GCA_947179395.2. Taxonomy (NCBI): domain Eukaryota; kingdom Viridiplantae; phylum Streptophyta; class Magnoliopsida; order Asterales; family Asteraceae; genus Pulicaria; species Pulicaria dysenterica. Next base: position 67,463,306 of record OX359295.1, on the reverse strand, counting down.
ACAACCAAAGCCCACTAGATCCGCTTCACCGCGGACCATTCTATAGCATTTTTATCGGCGCCCTTTATAACCGATCACCGTCAGTTTCGTCTCCGATCTGCTTAAAATGCTCCTTAGATCTGGCTTTAAGTTTCAGTGCCGATAAAATCAACCGCTCGCCACGTAACAATCGTAACTTAGCATCAGATCTGCCTCACCGGCCACGACCATTCTCTATCATTTTCATCGGCGCCCTCCTACTGCCGATCACCGTTAGTTGCTCCTCAAATCTGCTTCTGATCCTCATCATATCTGGCTTTAAGTTTCAAAACTGTCACCAAATGTCAATGTTGGTGGTTTGTTCTGCTTGAATTTCTTTGATTTTGAAGTGAAAGTTTTTAAAATTTTGAATGTTTAAAGTTTTAATTTTTCTAATTTCATACGTTTAGCGATGACCACACATGTAAAGGAAGTTTGAATTTTGGTTTCAATACATAGTTTACTAATGAACACCATGTATGTGAAGTTTGTAACTTCGATTTTTTTTCTTCTAATCAATATTTAACACTGTAGATTTTCAAGTTTGTAAGTCGTAGGCTTGATTGTTCTACATAATTCAAATTTAGTGGATTTTGTGGTTTGTTCATTAATGAATATGTAATGTGATAAATGCATGAGGCTAGAAAATAAATATAAACGGATGAGTCATGTTAACTTCTGTGGTCATGGTTGAACGTAGTCATTAATTATAGTGTCAAGAATTCTAAAAAAATTCACTCATTCAATAATTAGCACAAAGAAGAAACTTAAAAAATTAATATAAAAAATTAGCAAGACTAAGATAATGGAATATTAATTTCAAAAATAAAATGTGTCGTTCACTAATGATCCTTAAAAATTCCAAATTAGAAAAAGAAAGAAAATATTAATTTGAAAAATAAAAGTTAAAGTTGACTACAATACCCTTTCTTATTAAAAAAGTTATAAAAAATATGATTTATATAAGCCACTAGATCAAAATTTAATAAAAGATCAAAAACACTTCTCCACTACAAAAAATATGTTATTTATCCACGCTTCATAAAAGCGTGTAAAAAATTTAAGTGTTGTCACACTTATAATTATGAAAAATAGTCTAAAAATAAAAATTTGCTAGAAAAAGAAAATACTTAACATTTATAGACGTGTACATTTGATTTAAAACTCCATGCTTGTAAATGTGTGATTTAGGAATAAATAGATTATTATAATAGTTCACACTAAAAAACGTGAAATTTTGTTACTCTAGAATTATTTTCAAATTTTTTACGCTTAGAAGTGTGAAATTTTAGATAATTTTTCCACACTAGCAAATGTAATTTTTTACTCAAATTTTCACACTTTCAAATGCAAAGATTTGGTAGAAATTAGTAGCACCTAGTTATTCCACATTTGATCGTAATTCTCTGCTGTTTTAAATATATTCATATTGATAAAAAAAAGTATGGATAATAGATATATTTTTTGTAGTGTTCGTACTTCTCGAAAAAATAAAGTTTCTCCATTTATCTTCCCCAAAATACTAATATATTATAGTTTATTGTTGTTGTTTATAAATTAAATATTACATAGTTTTAGAGGGGTAGGTATAAATATAAATAACGTGAGTACAAAAAATCCATTGCCCATAATATTAAAGTAGATATGATGAAACTTGAGTTAATTAAGTTGAGCGAGCCCTTGGCCCCCCCTCAGCGATGATTCGACCTATTTCACCCTTTAACTCCATTTAATAGTAAACTAACCTTTAAATTGACTTTTCATTTGTTGTAAAACAAATGTTAATCAGTATATATATGTTTTAAAGTTTTTCTAATCCCCTCCAATAAAATTTTGCTACTATAGAAGTACGTCCTATTAATTATATTTACCATATATGTTGGAGTTGTTAAAGCTTTGATTGAATCACCAAGAAAACAATCATATTCAATTCCACTTTCATGAAGAAAAAAAAATTAATTATGCTGTACATGACCAATAATGAGCATAACCCCATGGTGATACTTTCAATGATGCAAATGATATATAAGATGTTGTTCCTATCTCATAACAAAATGTTATAGTTATATACTTTTATATAGTATATGATAAAGAAAGTTAGTCTTAATCTAAAAATCTAGTCTCACTTCTGGTTTCTATCATTTTCATCATATCACTACCTTTTAATTGGTAAGTGAGAACACTTAGAAGAATGCCAATATAATTGAGAAGATCAAAGAGAGTGAGGAATATTTTGAAAGGTTGTTTTAAGATACATGGTGTTTAGGAATTTTGAATAAAAATGTACGTATATATTCGTAATATTTTGAAACGACGGAATTATGCAAGGACCATTGTTGCAATTAACCTAAAGTTCTTTTTATAAGTATATATTCGATTAGAAATGAAGGCCAAGGATTAGAAAAGCATGCTTTCACTTAATGATTAAAAGGGGTGTTAGTGTTTGAAAGCATGCCTATATATGCATCCACTTACTTATATATATATATATATATATATATATATATATATATATATATATATATATATATATATATATATATATATATATGGACTTTCACTTTTGGGTTACTTTTGATCTTATCAAATCTAATGATCATGATTATGATCCTTAGATCTTCATATCATTGACTAAGCTACGTAATTTGTTCTCAAAGGAATTGAAACAATATAATATGCATGCAATTATTAACAACCCAAACCAAATTTTCTTTCACCAATTTTCAAGAATACGTACAGTTTTAAATTTTGTTTTCGACTTCTAATTAACGTGATAACAAAAGGTAACTAAGTTCTGTTAATTAGGGTTTATGGAAATTATTGCATATCATCTTTTTTATACTCTGTGTATTGTTTGTATTAACCTATATATATTTTTTATTTATAAGCTTATTATAATTTTTAATATATTAATTTCTCAGGCTTATGAAGTTATTAATTTAAAACTTTAGCTTATTAACTTAATAAGTTAATAAGTCAGAAAAAGTTAATATATTAGCTTAATTATTTAAATTGTAATAAATGTATAAGCTGGAAAGTAAGTTATAAACCCAAAACAGTAATACACTCCCTTACCTCTTTGACTTGATAGGAATGTTAGAACGCTCGGTGTATTGAAATTGACAGAAAGTTAGAAGCACTTGTTACCGATCCCTAATTAAGATTAAGAGAGAACCAAGTTACCAAGATAATAAAATAGTACGTGTTTGTGCTACATATCACTATACATAAAAAGAATATATTCGTGCTTAGGATTTTTATGTTATAATGGGGACGATTCAAACGATAACTGTTTTTCGTACGAGAACTGCGAGAATCAATCTTAGCCGTTGATTTGATAAAGTGGAAATCATGGATGTGGAGTGTGAGGGATCAAGTGTGACAGGGCGCATGTGAGAAATTCATGGGTGGGCACGACATGGTGCATGTGAGGAATTCATGGGTGGGCAATGACATTGAAAGAGGGGGAATTGGATGGCTCAGATTGGTTCTCGCAGTTCTCGTACGAAAAACAGCTCTCGTTTGAACTTTTGTCATGTTATCATTATATATGTTCTGTTATCTTAAGATATATATGTAAAAGTTTAAACGAAAACTGTTTTTCGTACGAGAATCAATTTGAGCCGTTCAATTTCTCCTCCTTTAATGTCATCACCCACCCATGAATTCCTCACATGCACACTGCCACACTTGATCCCCCACGCTCTTCATCCATGAATTTTACTTATCAAATCAACGGCCAAGATTGGATCTCGCAGTTCTCGTTTGAACCCTCCCATATATATATATATATATATATATATATATATATATATATATATATGAATGGGTTCAAATGGTTTTTCGTACTAAATTTGCAAAATCAATCTTAGCCCTTTATTAAAATTAATCAATAGCTAAGAATTTTTGACGGCTCATTAGTGACACATTAATGAGTGTTATTTCGGGAAAATTAAGTCTCGCAAATTAATGACGACTCACCTTAACGCAATTCATTGTTGGGTAAATATGTAAATTATCAATATACTTCATTAATGAATTATAAATGACGTTAAAGATAGTTCTCATACTTCTGGATCAAAATGTAACTCTATATCATGACTCAAGTGGTGTTGTAATCCATTAAATCTATCTTAATCATGTATGTTTCGTTTTTAGCATCTTGCTACAAGTTGTATTTATAGATCTCTAGATACGGATGATAATCATACTAATGACTAAAGATTTTATTGCTGTTAATAAAAACGAAATTTATTTATATGTTTGTGTGTAAACTACGTGCCAATATAATTATTAATGAAAATTATGTTTGTAGTTTTGTACAATTTCGTTTCCAAAAAATATTTGTGGTTATCAGCAAAAAGTCAGATCCACTCCAACTCCTCCAAAACTGTAACAATCAACTATCCTTTGGACAATAATTAATAAACGACAAGTTTTTATTACACTCACACTCCACAATATTCACTGTAGTCCCCTTTAAGTCCTCATCTTTTAGCATCACATATAAATACGCCCACACCCTTTTTTTCTGATTTATAACGAGTTTCACAAAATGTTTAATTACCGCAAGGTGGCAACTGGCAAGGTAGGTTCGATTTTAGAAGTCTTTTTGTTAGGAAAGTTTCTTATTTTTACAACTTACAGTAATTAATACATAAAGAATAAACAATTGCATGTTTTAAACTAGCTAATAATCCTTATGCCCAAGATTTTGCCTTTTATTATTTAGTTATCAATATAATTATTATTAATACCAATATCAATAATTACAAGTACTTAAATACGAAAACTTTTACTCTTAAATAAAAAAGAACACATACTTGGATCTGACACATAGAATCAATTTTTGCAGGAAGATAATATCTCGATTATTAAACGTCTTATGTTGCTATGGATGCAATATAGAAGCAAAAGATCCGGGTTATTATGGGATGGATGGGTATCAACATCGCCGGAAATTGGAGCAGGTCTTCTTGAACCTCCTTAATATGTAATCTGTACATGAATAAGTCTTTTGCTTAGAGTCTGTTTTTTTTTTCTCTTTAGGCAGTCAAAAATTAATTAGAGGCTATTATAAATTCCTTTTACAGTATTTAATATAAATTTCATAGCTTTTTGAAAAGAAAAAAACACATAGATGTATTAACCATCTAAATACAAATAATGTCTAAAGAGTATACGACACATACATATATCGATGAAGAACATCTAAGAACCGGTTTTCCAAGATTTACCTTTAATGTTGAAGTCTTGAAGATAACCGAGCTCTTGTGATGGAAATAAGCTTTGACTTTTGGATATCAAGTTCTTTCCACCTTATTCTTTTTTTTCTTTTTGCTATTCTTCCTCATTTTGTTGAAATAATTAAAGATAGGTTTCCAACACATTTATTCAACCAAACTTACTTAAATCTATAATAAATAATTAAAAATTAAATCGCTTTGATTTTGAATTTTATCTCTCATCTTCACTAGGAAATCTTAAATCTTAGAAGCTAAAACACATGGTAACTGAAATTTTAAAGACAATTTGATAAACTTGCAACATATGTAAATGAATTCAGCTTTCCAGAAGTTTATCAAAGTAGACCGGACTTACTGAAATTTCAAAACTTTGTACTAATATCAACGGAGGAAGACATATATGATGATCGAACACGGATGTCATTTACGTATCACATTGATCCGGGTTAGGATTTTGATCGATAATTTTGTACATACTTTGAGTTTTGGATTTTGTTTTAAATTTAATTAATTGGACTATGTATTCAAATTTAAATAATGTTTTTATGACTTTGATTTTACAAGATGTTTGTTTCGTTGATGGGTTCGTAACGAAGAACTTACAACAAAATCAACAAGGTAGGGGCGGAGCCAGAAGCAAAGTTTAGGGGTAGCACAATTTTTTTTCGCGTACTATATAATAAGATTAAAATCAAAAAATAAAGTAAGAATGTAGAGATTACCTTTCAAAGTTGTCCTTTTCGTTCGCCCAATTTAAAAAAACGAGCTTGTGTTATGTAACAAGTTATGGGTTTGTGTTATGGGCCTATTAATTTTAAGTTAGATTAAAACATAAACTCAAATAGCCCAATGTTTTCTAGTAGAAGAGTAGCCCAAATATTTTTAGGGGTAACACGTATACGTATTACGTAAACGAAAATTCGATAAATTTTTTTTACCCTTCGCGACATAAATTAAGGGGTAGCATGGGCATCTCCGGGACCTATAAAGGTCCGCCCCTGAACAAGGTAAGTTTGATTTGATTTCTAGAAGTATGCATGCATGCATGAGGATTAACATCATGATGATTATGATGGTTGGAGTGGGTGGTGGGCACTTCGAACACTAGCTATGAATGTGTTCAGAAACAACACTTTGAACATGCATGAACAAAAACACCAAGAAAAGGACAAATTAAATTATAAATTAAGATTGAAATTATCGGAATGCTCTTATGTACATAAGCATACCGAAATCTTACTAATATAAATCATTTAGACTAGGGAATATAAAACAAAATGAAAAATGTAATAAATTTAGCCATATTGGATGATTTGTATTTTCATCTAAAGTACAAGGACTAAAACGTAATCTTTTGATATAGATATACATATACGGGAGACTTATTGTGAAATTTATATTTAATTAGAGTGAAAATAAGAGTATTAATTATAATCTTGATCTATTAAATCTATCGGTTGTAATTTATGATTATCGCAATTTCTAGATGAGTAATAAACATTAGAAAGGTCAAATGTAGACCATTCGATCAAATCAAATCAAGGACCATGATTAAATCTTTCATTCCCACCTAAATATATACTCACATTTGAATATCTCATTGTATATATATAATATAAAAAAGAGAAAGAGAGAAGCTAGAGGGACTAGAGAGCAGACACTACTAGAAAATGTGCCAACAGCAACAACCAAAATTCGTTGCAAAATGACATAGAAAATAACAACGAATTTTAAGTTGTTGCTAAAATTTCGTTGTTGTTGACACATTTTCAAGTAGTGAGAGAGATACAAGAGATAGAGGGGAGATAGATCGGGTGTTGAAAACCAATAGTCTACCCATCAGGTAGCAAAAGGCAAGGACGTACGGGTGTCATAATTTCATCAGGTTAACTTATACGCTCGGTCCTATAGAGTTTATATGTTTAAGAATGCATATTTATGTCTTTTAATTACATCGGTAAAATACATTTATTCTATGATAGATAGAACACGAAATAACTCTAGCTACCTTTTATGGTTATCACATGTTGACACAAATACTGAAATACATGCTATTACCAAGTTACATGCAAGCTATAAATACTTATAAAATTATGAATATTATTTAAAGAATCATTTTGTTCGAAATGTATTTATGTGGGCCCTTTTTAGTTATTTCAAATGTAAGATAACTATACAATTATAACCTTCACCTAGCTAGCTGACAGCTTATCGAGTAAGACACTGTATTACTATAATGAAGGTCCAGAAATAGAGTTTTATAAGATTTCAAATCAGGATAAAGTAAAGGTAACAAGAATCGGCCAAGGTAACAATTAGGCAATGTAAATTAAATAGGTATTTGGTTGGATGCATTTGAAGGGAATTCATGAGATTGGGATTTCAAATCCCTCAAAATGTGGTTTCAATTCCTAAGAATCTTTAAAATCCCATGATTTAGAAATCCTTCTACCCCCTGGTATTTTGAAAACCCACAACTGATGCATTTGCTCCGGCAACCCTCCGGCAACGCCTTCGCCTTTGCCCCAGAAACCTCGTCGTCGTCGCCCCTTTGCCTTCGCCGTCACCTCATCACAAACCCCTTTCTTAGTCGACCCCGTCGCAAACCCCTTCGAAAACCCTAGTTCTCTACCATCCCCTTCGTCGTCGTCGTTCTCTGTAACCCTAGCCGTCTTTGAAACCATAGCCATCGTTCTCTATCATCCCCTTCGTCGAAACCCTAGCTGTCGTTCTCTGTAACCCTTCGCCGCTGCAACCCTCGTCGAAACCCTAGCCGTTGTTCTCTATCACCCCCTTTCGATTTCGACGTCGCCGTCGTTTGCCTTCATCTTAACCTTCGTTTCAAACTAAACCCTTTGACTTCGACAGAAACCCTAGTTCGCCGGACCTTCGCCGTCGTTGGTGGTGGCAGCAGACGGGTGGTTGGTGTTTGGTGATCTTCTTCTTCGTTGGTGTGCCATGGGAACAGATCTGGTGGTGGTTGGTGCTGGCTTAATGGTGGTGGACCGGTGGAAATCCCACCTAAGAAATATGAACCAAACACAACATTGGATTTCTAAATTCCACCAAATACAAATCCCATGGTAAATACAAAACCTCTGAAAAATAATACTTAAACCAAACACCTTGTAAGTAAATGCTCGATCCTAGACAATCACATATAACAACCTCTTTTAAAAATAAAAAATATAGATATAACTTTCAAAGTAAAAAAAAACAAAGATCTCAATAAAGTATTTGAGAAAAACAAATAAAAAATGATGAAAATCACAAATGCAACAAATTGTTGCCCCAAATAACGTAAAGATGAAATTTGGTAGAGAAAAAGACAAACTTGTTTTTCCCAAAAGTGTAGAGAAAGTAAATAGGAGTGTGGAATATGAACCGTAGAATCTGAATTACCCGTAACAACTTCCGTATAACATATGGGGTAAACTAAAATTACCCATTGGGTAAAATCCAATCCCCATTCTAAGTCAAAGTGGTCCATTTTCATAGTCAAAGATACCCCCCTCCGTTAGAAATGAAATTACCACCAAGTGGTCCTCTTTCTACTTCATTATCGTTAAAAACCCCTAATTGATTTAATCAATATATACTCCTTGCTGGAGTAGCCAAGCTTATTATATTTAAGACCATCTTAACTTATACTTTATTATATTATCAATCAAATGTGTTTCAAGAAAAAATTTGTAATAACTATCATTGGAGACATTTAATACAACCACGATTTAGCAATCACTTCAGGAAAAATGTAAATGTTACAAACGTCCAGAAAACTGTTCGTAATATTAAAACAAACGAATATAAATAAAAAAATTCATTCTTATTTGTATATTGGATAGGTTAAGATTAAACATACGAAAACAAACACACTTTTTAACAAACGAACACAAAAAAGTCTTATTTCTTATTCATTTAGTTTGTTCACGGGTGTAATAGCTAGTTGCAACTAAGGCCAAGAACCCATGGGAAAAAAAGTGTTTATATCAGCAGTTGAAGTTTAGCATATATAGCTACACAAGTACTTGTTTGATCAGAAATTATCTTTTCTACACCTGAGATCTGTGCCCTAACATTTTAAGAATAAATCCCAGAGTTTCCATGGTTATTTAAATGTAATTAAATTGCTGACATTTCTAATTTATTGATGATTTTCAGCAACTGAATTTTATAGAATTAAAAATTGAAGGAAAACGGTGGAAAGGAACGGAATCTTTTGAGCACTCACTCATCCAACCGTTCCCTCAGAAATTAAATATTTTTGAGATTATACATTTATGTTTCTAAATTTTACCACTCACTTGTAGTTTATATTTATTTAAGAAAATTAAATATTATTTTTGTTTCAAATAAAATAAAGAGATGTGTCAGCCAAGCACACTGGATAATAGTGCTGCACCTGCTAGGGTTGAATGGAATCTCTTCATCTCTCTCATTCACAGAGGCACAGACAATTCACATTCTCTCTCTCTCTTCAAAGTATCACTTCAATCGTCAAGAACAGAGTTCAGACACCCATAAACAGAAAATTAAATGAGCTAGTTAATCTCATTTCCTCTAGCTGTTTCTCATTTCAATCCAATCAATTACACCTAAATTAAACAAAAAATATTGAAATTAAGAGAGACCCGTGAATTTAAGCCTACCAAAAATCTATATACGAAAATTACTGTACAGGGTCCTGCTGTTGAACGGCGGCCGGCAAATTCCAAGACTCGGAAAAGGGAGAAGAGAAGCAATTTTGGTGTGGATTAAGAGTCTCCGTAATCACGCCAGCATACAAGCATTGTGACGCAGCGCCTCATGATGTAGAATCTTGCTCTTTGTTCTTTGACGAGGCGAGCACATTTTCTGGTGAAAGCGCACCGGCGATGAGTGGAGGAAGAAGGGTTTCTGATGAGGGAAGAAGCGGATGAACGGCTTCTGGAGATGCTTTCTTTTTTGGAGAGCTTCCATTTCTCGTCTAGGTAGGTGAAATGTGGTGGGGCATCGGCGGCGTGTGCGGTGGTTGTAGCCATCGGAAGAGTATGTAGAGTGAGACAGATTGATTCGGTGGGCGGAGGGAGAAGGAGAAGGAGAAGGAGATCTGATGATGAAGATGGGTTTGAAAAGGAGGGAGGTACTCAAGGTGGGGAAAAACAAGGGTTGGTATTTATAATGGGGAGTGAGGGGTGGTGGCAGTGGGTAGCACCTGGGTCTATCCTTCACAGACCCACCTTTTAATTTCTCTTAAAACCTTCTTTCTGATTATATTTAATAACAAAATTTTATTTAATAACAAAAAATCACAGTCCATCACAAGAATGCTATCATTTTTTACTCTCACCCGGAGAACTTCTATTATTACTATTAAGATGATAAATTTTAATGCAAAATATTGTAAACTCATGTTAAAATTAATATGATAAATTCTAGTGTTGTAAGTATAAATTTAGTACAACATTAGTTACCATTTTAAAGCTTATGAAAAAGTTTCATTATTCAAGTTCTAACTTTATGATGAATTGTTGCATGATTTATATGTTGAAGTGTTGCGATGATCTTATAAATGAAAATCGTATGTTTTTGCTCATTAATTTATCAATTTAAGAATGTTTATACTCCGTGTTCTAAATTAAAGTGACATTTAGACTTCTAGGAGGATTTAAAAAAAGTGATCCTATTAATTTGGACACTTACAATAATCTAAATTGACAATTTTTATATGAAATATGTAAGTGTATATACCTTGTATTAAAAACTATAATTAATTGATGTGATATCTTAAGTATATGAAAGGAAATAAGTCAAATAATAATAAAAAAAGATTAAACATATATTAATAATATTCAACTACACCAAGAAATTAACTAAGAATCAAAGCAAAGCTGGCTACATCGATCATCCATTCAATTTTAAGCGAACTTCTTGATTGCTATATAATCTTGTTCTAATAAGGTGATAGGAAAAAGTTCATGCGATAACCATTCTTAGTGGGAGAACCGCGAGAATCAATCTGAGCCGTCCAATTCTCCCTCTTTCAATGTCATTGCCCACCCATAAATTCCTCACATGCACCCTGCCACACTCTATCTCTCCACGCTCTCCCATCCATGAACTTCCCATATCAAAGGAACGACTAAAATTGATTCTCGCGGTTCTCGTATTAACCCTTCCCTAAGGAGGTGATATATGATCTTCTAACAGTAGGAAAGAGATCCTCATTTGTTACTCGGACCACCTAAAATCAAAGATGCATGGATGATCTTGTTCCTCAAACAGTCAAACCCCATAAGTACCACCAAACAAATTACTCCATCTAAAGCATGCAACCATCCTCAAGTTTCTACAACCATCCTCAAGTTTTTTACCACATGTTATATTTGGGAAACAAATTAAAGTATCAACATCACTTTAATAATTCAAGTATTTTGTATAAAAACAGTTTTCTAAAACTGTGAATTTTACTTAAGGTATCACGAAATCAAATTTGAAATGATAAAGCGCAACAAATCCAGGTTTCAGACCAAATCTAAGATCACAAACACGGAATACCTTGATTGTTTAGACTATTAGCATCGAACCCAACTTACCCAACCAAAAGCACCGTTACATCAGCATCCACATCATCCTTCACCTTTAACCCTTTCTAACCCTACAACCCCCACATCCAACCCAATTCAACCCTTTATCAAATAATAATAAAAAAGTATTATATATATGTATATATGTAAGTAGAGAGAGAGAAGAGAGAGGGGAAAATGAAAAAAAGAAAAAAATGGAACCCGGTGGCTTTGTAATTGGGCTTGTAGACTAGATGGGTTGGGAGCCCAAGTCTACCCAATGAGGGGTGATGGTGTTCCCATAGGGTTCACCCTTCCACCTCAGCACTACCCAACGGGTAGACTCCAGGGATGCGGATGGTCTTATGTTCCCTTCGAGGAAAATGTTCGTCGGAGCAAAAGTACACACAGAATAGATACATTGGAACCATCAAATTGTGTCTTAGATAGCCACTAACAAGGCGGTTAATTTTGACACGAAGTCATGTCCGTTCCCAACACACGTGACTGTTCAGGTGTTTGGGAGGAAAAGAACAACTATATACATTTCTTACATACACATTTATTTTTGGGTCAGGGTAGGGCTGTCAATGGGTTGGATCGGATCGGATCGGTTAAAGATCTGATCTGACCCGCTGATCCATTTAATTGGATTTGGATATGATCCAATAACATTGAGATCCATTTAGTTGGATTTGGATCGGATCAATAATTAATGAATCATGACCCGGAGCGACCCATTTAATATTACTAATTTAATTTTATTTATGTAATAAATATAACAAATAACTCTTCCACCCACACCCCACACCACCCAACCCCACCCCACCTTACCTCACCCCCACCCCATCCCCACCACACCCTACCCCCACCCCACCCTACCCTACCCCACCACACCCTACCCCACTCCTACCCTACCCTACCCTACCTACCCCACCCCACACCACCCGTACCCGACCCCACCCTACCCTACCTACCCCACCCCACCATAGCCCTACCCTACCCTACCCCACCCCACCCTACCCTACCCTTTACCCCTACCCTACCCTACCCTACGCACCTTACCCTACCGATGGCGGTGGTGGCGGTGACGGTTGGTGGTGGTGGTGGGCGGCGATGGTCGGCGGCGGTGGTGGTGGTCGGCGGCGATGGTCGGCGGTGGTGTTGGCGGTGATGGTGGTCGGCGGAGGTGGTAATGACGGTGATGGCGGTGGTGGTTAGTGGTGGTCGGCGGCGGTGGTGGTGGTGGTCGGCGGCGATGGTCGGTGGCGGTGGTGGCAGTGGTCGGCGGTGGTAATGACGGTGATGGCGGTGGGGGTTGGTGGCGGTCGGCGGCAGTGGTGGCGGTGACGGTTGGTGGTCGTCGGCGGCGGTGGTTACATTGATGGCGGTGAAGGTTGGTGGTGGCCGGCGGCGCGGTTGGTAGTGGTCGGCGGCGTGGTTGGTGATGGTCGGGGGCGGTGGTTACGGTGATGGCGGTGGTGGTTGGTGGTAGTCGGCCGCGACGGTGGTGACGGTGGTGGCGGATTTTTTGATATTAAATGGATCGACCCAGACAGATGTTGGATCGATCCATGTAGTGATCTAATTAAATGGATCGGCCCATTGGATCTCTTATTGGATCAATAGATCTGATTTTTTGACCCGTTAGATCATTTAAAAGGATCAGATCAGATCGGATCTAGATCATGATCCGATCCATTGACGGCCCTAGGTCAGGGTGCTTCCTCGACCGATGCGTTTCCGAGATCAATGTAACTTATTTGAGTGTCCATTTCACACCTCCAAGCCCAGATTATAAGTAAATCTAATTTCGACTTGTTTCACACTAATCTTGGTTAGGGTTGTAAACGAGCTGAGCCAGACACTTATCGAGCTGGGCTCGGTTTAGGTTTTTTCAAGCTCGAGCTCGACTTCAGCTCGTTTAGAGCTCATGATGTTTAGTTCGATCTCGGTTCGTTTAAGATTTATGAAGCATATATATATATATATATATATATATATATATATATATATATATATATATATATCATTGCACACCCATGAATTCCTCACATGCACCCTGTCACACTCGATTCCCCCACGTTCTTCATCTATAAATTCCACTTACAAAATGAACGGCTAAGATTTAGTCTCTCATTCTCACTTAATTTCTCATTCTCATTTGAACTTTCCCCTATATATATATATATATATATATATATATAAAATTTGATATATATAATTTTCAAAACTCAAACATATAAGATATAATTTTTTTTTTGAAAGGCATATAAGATATAAATTATATTATATCAAAAGCTCGTTTAAGCTCACGAACTTAAATGAGCCCACCTTTTGGAGCTCGAGCTCGGTTCATTTTTTAAATGACTTTTAATCTAAGCTCGAGCTTGTTAAGACTTAGCTCGTTTCGAGCATTTAGCTATTCGAGCTCGAATAGCTCATAAATAGCACGACTCGTTTACATCACTAATATTACTCGCGTCATAATAAATATCTTGATAACACTAAGGGTGCGTTTGGTACAGAGAATCGAAATGCAGATAAATGATTGTAGAGAATGGAATTGTAAAGAAAGGGAATTAGTCTGGAGAATGAGAACTGAATCTTCTGTTTGGTAGCACAGAGATTTCAACAGAGAATTCTATCAAAACTAAAACCTCAGCATATTTTATATTATATTTTTTAAATAATTAAATTTATAGTCATTTTTAAATACTCATTCCTTTCATATTTTATAATCATTTAATTTTCTTATTAAGGTTCATTTTTTTAACCAATCCAAATATCACACGAGCATCAAATCTTTAGTTTTTGTTTTCTGCTGCAACGCGTGGTTCACCTTTAACTTTTTGGGTAAAGGGACGGTACCCGAATTTTTTTAATAATCAAAAAATATTTACAAAGTATAAAGTGGACATACCCACCAAAATACTAAACTAATTGGCCTTCCAATACATGTTTAGGGAGAAAAGACCAAGAATAAAACCATAACTCTAAAGCCTATAATTTGCGTACTAAAATAGATACTATGAAAGTAAGACAAATGACAAAAAATAACACCAACATCTCTAACAAAACACTTGCAAAACATTTGCTTTTATCCACTTCTATTCTCTTCATGCCTTGACCTTCATCAACTCTTGAACAACAGCCAAAAAACAGCAACAAATAGGTTGTGCTTTGTATTCATGTATAATAATCCAAACCAACCAATTGACCAATTTAATGCAGCGGTATTCAAGCTTAACCAACAGACATGAATAGCAAAATCACTTAACAGATAAATCCCACTCTGAAGACAATTCCATTTTGTAATAAAATCAAGCCTACTTAACAGATAACACCAAAGCAACAGTAGACACATACATGACATTCATAAACATTATCATCCATCTGCTACCCTCTCCAAAACCTCAAAAGAACCCAGCCCTAAATACAGCCAGCTTTGCTTATAACTTTTAACCTCAAACCAGCAACCTTCCATTTACTGTTCACAACCAACAATAAAGTGGCAGATTTAATGCTATTATAATTGTTAAACCCAAGATCAAAATTACTATTCACACTTTTCTGCATATGCCACATTCTGTTTCTTTTAAACTAAGAACAAAAGCAGTGAGAAATTGATTTGAATAATATGAATTCCCTAAAATTTGTAGAAATGCAGGCATAAAACAGGGGATATTGCAGAATCCATACTTAGCTAAAGAGAAAAGGAAACAGAGGAAACCCTAAAATTATATATATGTTTGCAGGAGGTCGTCGTCGCCGATGGAGGAAGCAGCAGGAGGTCGTCGTCGCCGATGGAGAAGATGCACAGGAGACAGAATATGTTGGAGGAGGCGTGCAGGAGACCAACGCCGTTTGCTTTCGTCGCCGGCGTGAAGGAATGGCGACGGAGGCGACACCAATAAAGTAACCGACGGCGTGTAGGAGGGGACGATGGAGGTGCGTAGGTCGAATAGGGTGCAGAGTCGTCGAAGGGAAGTTAGGCGTCGATTGAAGAGGAAGCCAGGCAACTCTCCGTGTTTTTTTAAAATCAATTACGTAAATAAGCAAAATACATTAAACATTCGCGAAAACAAGCTAAGAAAAGTCAAATTACGAAAATAAGCATTAGTTTCGCCCCCAAAGCACTCAGTTTCGTCCCTAGCTTTGCCCTCCAATCATACGACGACACGTGTACTCAGTTGGGGGCGAAACTGGACTTGTGGGGCCCACCAGGGGCGAAACTGGCCTTGTAGGGGCGAAATTGGGCTTTGTGGGGCCCACCAGGGGGGGCGAAACTGAGGACATGTGGCGGGCAATGATTGGAGGGCGAAGCTAGGGGCGAAACTGAGGGTGTTGGGGGCGAAACTGATGCTTATTTTCGTAATTTGACTTTTCTTAGCTTGTTTTCGCGAATGTTTAATGTATTTTGCTTATTTGCGCGAAAACCTCTTTTTTAATCCATCGAGAGTTGAAGAGTCAATTCTCTCCATTTCTCCTTCTATAGGAGAGAATAGAATATAGAGAATTGGAATTAATCCATTTCTCGTTTTGTAATTCTCAACGGTAACCAAACAAAGGAATTTTTCTTTATTTCCATTTCTCTACCTCTAACTCTCTCTACCAAACACACCCTAAAACTACCAAGAACATATATTCCGGCCTCAGAAAACCCTCATTCAAGCTGGAAAAGCGAAAAGGAAAAAAGAATTTCACTAGACCCGTAATATTTCCAAACACATACCCAATACTCACCCGTATTCTAAGGGCAATAGTCCACCCAACAACAAATTTTACTTTTTATAAACATATATATAAAGAGAGACTCCATAAAACATCTTACAACCTGAGGGAATTGAAATATATATAATTTATATTAGTTAAGCTAGCTAATTGCTTAACTAATTCATTTATATTTATATTCTTCTTATAATCAATTTACAAAGGAAAGTTACTATTCATTACAATTTTTCAATTTTTACCCTTTCAAAATTTTACTATATACCCTTAAGTTTATATAAGTTATATTTTATCTAATAAAATTACTTACCATTATTATTCATTTCATATTTTCCATTTTAACCTTTAATAAAATTCATTTTTCACCTTTAGGATTATATATATTTACATAATCTTATAACATTACTTATTATTATTTTACAAATCAAATAGTCTTTAGCCTAACGGTATTAAGGTGTATCTTCCTCTTGAAAGTTAAGAGTTCAAGTACTGATGTATGCATTGGTGTATACTAGACACAACGTGTTATCCATTTAAAAAACTTATCATTACAAACTTCTTTGCTCGCATAAAATTACTGATAGTTTCAATTTTCATGTACTACCGTAATTACCTTTCGCTTTTCACCCAACCCAAAGCTCATTTGACATAACAGTATTAAGACCTATTAAGTAGTCATCTCTTACTTGAAGATTAATGATTCAAGTTTTGTTATGGACATAGATGTGGAATAAAAAGTTTGTGCCAGACGCTTAATAAAACATTATTATTTACAAATTTATTTACTCATATACCACTATTCATTTTTATTTATTTTATTGTAACATATACTAACTTTTTCCTTTTACCTCTTAACTTATACATGTTACATTTAATCTTATACTTACTTATTATTATTCTTATAAGTAGTATTAGTGCACACACGTTGTTTAAGTTTCTAAATCTATAAAAACCAATTACACATAAACTAAATATTGTTTACTTATTAAGTTAAAACCATCTTATATACAATATTACATATAGATTAAATTATTAAGAGTATGATTATTTGAATATCACCTGATACAACGCACGGATTTGATATATCTTGTTGTTATCAACGGTCATATAGAAAATTATAAACAACCCAACAAAAATAGAGATTACTCGTAATGTGATATATATATATATATATATATATATATATATATATATATATATATATATATATATATATATATATATATATATATATGGTGGTTTGTTCCTGCAGCAGAAAAAAACAAAAACATAAAATAGGTTGAGATAGTTGGTTCCCGATGCAAACGTCATGGTGAGGCTTCTCTCCGTGTTTTACGACAAATATTTAACGCTACCAATCTCTGAATCTAAGTTAACCACTGTCGCTTGAAGACACAACCACATAGTGATTGTTATTAATGGTACAACAAATTTTACATATCAATTAGATATTTATCTATTAAATTTAATTGTTATAATTTACTAGTTGTAATAAAATAAAAAAACCAAATGTAAACTATCCAATAAAATCAAATATAGTGTCAAAACGTTTAAGTCTAATATTCCCATATAAATAATTCATGTACATTTAAACCTTCCACTAAAGACATTAATGTCTTATATTTCAATTTCATATCCTGAGAAGAATATGTTATTTAAAAGCCTTTAAGTCCGTAAAAAATATAATTTTTTGCTACTTATAATAATCGAAAATCCGATAAAATAAGGTTCTACATTTACGAAAAACAAAAAAATGTATTAAAAATGCATACAGACGTATAAACATTTTCTTAAAGAAACAAGTCCATTAAAAGCATCCGAACGCAAATAAGTGTTTCTTAAAAATAATACTTTTAAAAAATAAATAAATAGTAGTGGATATGATTATTACTTCACATCAAGTTATCAACGGACATGTACATTAATCCATGATTTTAAATATTTAACTTTATAATTTAATAATTTTAAAATTACTTATAAAAACATAAAAAGTAAACCTCATAAGTCATAACCAATTAAAAGAGATAAAAATATAAACATGTCTAAGATCCTTAACAAAATATAGGATTTAGTTCATGAAAATGTATTCAAGTTGTCACCTTTTGCTATTGTATGTATCAGACTTTCAAACTTACCATTTTGTGTACTGAACCTGCTATAGCAGGTTACAAGATAATGTGGCACAGGTTTCGCTGATGTGGCTAGTTACTTGGCATATGACTTGGATTTTCATGGTTTAAAATAAATAAAAAATATATTAATAATAATTAAAAAACAAAAAGTCAGATGGAGTTTTGTAGACCTGTTCGATTCCAATTTCCCTTTCATCTTTAATTTTCTATTACATTTGCATCAGATTCAAGATTGATATCAACCACAAGTGCAAGTTCAAGCTCAAGATTTAATTTTATCTCCATTGCTAGAAGATCTGGAGTTCTTCATCTTGGTTCGAGTTTAGGGTTCTTTATCGCGTGGTTTGATCCAGATCTTCCATCTGTTCAAGCCCTACATCTTCCATCTGTTCATCTTCCATCTCCATCGGTTGTTCATCTTCCATACACTGTGATAGGCTTTGTCTGGTTCATAATCGATTTGGGTTCATAATCGTCTTGGGTTCATATACTGTGATTGGCTTCGATGTAGACCTCACAAGAACAAAGCAGGAGAACATTTAAGCCATCGATGGGTTAATCTAATTAAGGTTCGAGTTTGAATGTATAATCTATTAGGGTTCATAATCGATTTGGGTTCATAATCGATGGATTGTTCTTAGTGCTTGGTTCGATGGTTCTCTGTTGAAATCAAAGCCCCGTTTTCACGATTGATTCGTTGATGTCATCCTCTGCAGTTTCATAAGGTTATTCGTTTTTGTTCATGAAGCTGTAAAGGTAAGTCTTTCCTCGTCTTTGTTCATGAAGTTGTTCGAGTTCTTTGACCAGATCTATGCTTCAAGTTCTAGGGTTCTTATATGAACCGATTTTGGGTTTTTTTAATTCTTTACATTTTTCGTTTTCTACGAGATCTGGGTTTTAGATTAACTTCATTGTTTGGTTTTCGATTTCATTTTCTCCGTATCGATCTCCTTCACCCCGATTCTTCTTTTTCGAATTTAGGGTTCTTGTTCAGTTTTGAAACAGGATCTGGGTTTCTGCTTAACTTCTTGTTTGGTTTGATTTTCATATTGTAAACCTCCAATTTATTGTGTGAATATATTTTAGTGTTATTAGATAAAGAATTAGTGATGTTAAACCATTTGAATCTCTGCTCATGAGTATAATCTTCATGTTTTCTCAGATTTCAAGTTCATCCTCATGATAGAAAAAAAATAATTATCTTTGTTTTTTATAAATAATGGTATTAATTGACATGGCAGCATAGGTGAAAATAAGTAATATAAAAAATAAATCAAAAATAATAAAATGACTGGTAACATGATTAAAAGGTAAAAGGATACATTAACCGGTAATTTTCCAAAGTTTGATACACTAAATTGTAAGTTTGAAAGTCTAGTACACACAATAGCAAAATGTGTCAACTTGGATACATTTTCGTGAACTAAATCCTAAAATATATGGACTATTAGCCCACAGATGAGATCTCCCCATAGATATACTAGTTCAAAAAATCTCAAGTTCTTGAGGATGAACACAAGAAAGAGAATTAGTGAAGTCCACATGTCATGTTATGGTGAGTAGGAGGATAAAGTAGAAGAAAAAAGTAAGAAGGTATATTATTTTTCTTTTATTTAGTACAATGTAAGGAGTTTTAGTTGTGTTGGTAGATAAGCTAACTAGTGTGAAGTGTACATTCCTTTTCCCAATGCCAAACACACATGGTCAAATTAATAGGCTTGTTCCCTAGGCAAGGTCCCACGAGCAATGCACATAGCAGGGTTAAGGAACATAACATCTAACTAAAGTGCTTATAGTATAGCATAATAAGGTGTTAGAAAGTGTTCTCATTAACTTATGGTCATAGGTTCAAGTATCGTTGTGGACAAAAAAGTGTATAGATCTAGGTGTAAATTAGTATGAACGTGTGTTTTGCTGTTAAAACACAAGGAGAAGCCGACTTTGGTTCAAGTGGGAAGTCATTTACATGTTGATGAATCTTTAAGGGTAAAGGAAAATGACAAGGAAAAAAATGAAAGTTGTCGGAAAGGTTAAACACGGTGGAAAAACATAAAACCACGTACCTAGAACCATAATCAAGAAAAGGAAAACAAATGTCCCATGATTAAGACAATGATGAATTTAAAAAAGAGTCTACATTGTCACATTGACTTGCTAGAAATGTGGTTTTGATGTTTCAAGAGAGATTTTAGTGTTAGTAAAGGTGGTCAAACCAAGAATACCAAGGGAGCAAGCACAATTGTTTCAGTCCAAAGGTCTAAGAACCAAACCTCAAATCAAAGTCACTATTTGACTAATGAGTTTAATTCGATAAAGAAGTATGTATTATAGAATTCTAGGCTTATTATGAGCATGGATAGTAGAAAATGGTTAATGCTAAGTGGTTTATGACTTGGATTTTACTACTCATGTGTGCAAGGATCGAATATGGCTCATGACACATGAATTGGTGAATGGATCAATTTTACATATGAGAAACTAGTCAACTTCTCAAGTTAGTGGTTATGGTACTTTGATTATAGAATTGAGATCTGAAAATAAAATGTATTTACTTAAATGTCTTATATGTATCAAATGTCTTAAATAATTGGTGTATGGTGTTGTGTGTTAAAAATATGATAATTATTATGGCATAAGGACCATTTATGTAATGTGTTCTAATTCATAAGGGTGCTTATTACTTTCACTTTATAACTCACTATTCATATTTTGTTATTTGATGGACATAACAAATAAAGAGCAAGGTGATAATTTTCTTATGCGTCATTTGTTTATTATATCGAATCAATTAAGAAACTTTCCTCCCTCAATCAAACTTCATTTAAATATCACGATTGGGATCTGGTTACTTCTTCCTTCTCATGCCAAACAACATCAAGAATAAAGGAAAAACTTTGATTCAAACCTATCCACCAGGTATGATGCAATAAAAAATTTTGAAGTAAAGAACAACAATAATGGTTAGATTAATTATGGGACTTGTATGATTCAAGAATTATTTATCATTGTGTTCAATGATTATAGGTATAAAGTATAAATATGTCACACAGTTAGATTTGGGTTCTTGTAATTGGGCTTATATTTTTAGACTGACTAAATAATTAGAAGTTACATGTTTTATTATAATCTGTCTGACAAGATTGAGTCCCTACGATAGTCGTAATTCGAGTATTAATTTTGAAGTTGAATTATATTTACGGGGTGTATTTTCACTCGGCAGTAAAGAAAAGACACAGGAAACTAGGGTTGGAAGGCTTAATGGTGAATGGACAGTGGGTTAGTGATTCGAATAAAATGAAGGAGGCAGCGGAAAAACATTTTGGTTCTTTTTTTAAAAGTGCAGGTGCAAGAAAAGTGAAATTTCAATCCGAAAAATTCAAAAAACTGAATGGTGTGAATGTCAGGGAACTTGAAAAAACATTTTCGTTGGAAGAAGTTGCTGCAACAGTAAAAGATTGTGGAAGTAACAAAGCCCCTGGGCCAGACGGTTTCAATTTTTTCTTCATTAAACATTTCTGGGAATTGTTGAAAGATGATTTGATGTCGGCTCTAAATTGGTTCTGGGACAAAGGTACGATTTCTAAGGGTTGCAATTCTTCTTTTATTACATTGATTCCGAAATGTAACGACCCGAAATCCTTTGAGGAATTTAGACCAATCAATTTAATCGGATGTTATTATAAAATAATATCAAAAGTGTTAGCAAACAGAATAAGAGGGGTGATAAATGATATCATTGGAGTTACTCAAACCGCATTCATAAAAGGCAGGTCGATTCTAGATGGGATTCTCATGGCTGGGGAAATTTTCAACGATCTGAAAAAAAAGAAAAAGAAAAGTTTTGTGTTTAAAATTGATTTTGAAAAGGCATACGATAGCATTGAATGGTCCTTTGTTTTCGAGGTTATGAAACAGATGGGGTTTGGTGCTAGATGGTTAATGTGGATACAAGCTTGTTTAGAATCCACTTACATCTCTGTGTTAATAAATGGTTCGGCTTCAGGGGAATTTAAAGCTGAGAGAGGAGTTAGACAGGGTGATCCACTATCACCTTATCTCTTTCTGATTGCGGCTGAAGGTTTTAATATTATGTTACAAGAAGCGTGTGAAAAAAAGGTCTTTGAAGCAGTTTTAATTGGAAAGGACAATGTGGTAGTTTCTCATTTACAGTATGCAGATGATACAATTCTTTTGGGTAAATGGAGTTGGAGAAATGTGAGAATAATGTTTGATATGATGAAATGTTGGCAGGAGGCATCAGGATTAAAAATAAATTGGAGAAAAAGTTGTTTGATAGGGATAGGGGTAGATAAACAATTGGTGGTTGATTTTGCAAATAGATTGGGATGTAAGTGTGGTGTGGGAGCTCTGAATTATTTAGGTGTTCCAATTAATGTGAACATGAAAAATAAAGTATATTGGGAAAAGGTGATAAGAAAATTCGATTCAAAAATGGCTTCATGGAAGAAAGGGTTGATCTCTTTTGGTGGTAGATTGACACTTATTAAATCGGTTTTCTCGGGTATCCCGTTGTATTTCTTCTCGGTTTTCCGTGCTCCATGCGGTGTACTTCGTGCTTTAGAGAGAGTGAGGAGATCTTTCTTTTGGGGAGGGGATGGGAATAATCACAAAATTGCGTGGGTTAAATGGGATGAAACAGTTCGTGGATTTGAGGGTGGGGGGCTGAATTTGGGAGTTTTAAAAGATTTCAACTTGAGTTTATTAGGAAAATGGTTCTATAAATTTAAGGTAAATAATAATGATTTTTGGGTCAAAGTTATAAAGAGCATCTACGGTTTTGAGGGGGGTTTCGAGTCTGGTCAGTCGGATATTGGGTCAAGTATGTGGGGTGATATTGTCAAGTCAGTTAAAGAATTAGAGTCTTCGGGGGTCCCTTTGTTTTCGAGCTGTAGAGTCATAGTGGGTAATGGGTCAAAATTGCGTTTTTGGAAGGATAATTGGGTGGGGTCGGAGTCTTTGTCGTTGTCATGTCCTAGATTATATAGTAGAGTCCAAAACAAAGATGTAACTGTTAGTGATATGGGTCAGTGGGTTGGCTCGACATGGTCATGGAACTTGGCGAGTTTGGGTGTGTTTAGAGTTCGGGTCAGTGTCGAGTTTTATTGGCTTAAATCAGTCCTGGAGCAGGTTTCTTTACAACCTTATATTGAAGACAGATGGACATGGAAGATGAACAGCAGCAATGTTTATGCAGTCAAAGAGATTCGAGGCAAGCTAGAGGAAAAGAGAATTCAAGAAATGCAAAATGTTAAGAAGACAGAATGGTCAGATTTGTTGCCAAAGAAAATAAATATTTTCATTTGGAGATGCTTTAGAGAGAAGATTCCGGTTCGAGTAAATCTTGAAGGAAAAGGTATGGACATTCCATCTATACTATGTCCAAGGTGTAACTTAGAGAAAGAAGATGTTAGAAGAAACATGGAAGCAAGTTTTCAAATGGTGGGGTTTAGATCTGAAGTTTTGTTCAAACATCAAAGAAATATGTGAAAGTGGTAAGGTTGAATGGTCTGCAAAACAAAAAATTATGTGGGACAGTGCAGTTAAATCTATTGCTTATGCTATATGGAGAAATCGTAATGAGTTGGTATTCAAAGGAAAAGCTAAGAAGAGTGAAGATATATTCTTTGAAGCTCAGATCCTTATGTTTCAATGGCTGAGAGGGAAAATAAAAAAGAAAAGTAGAAATGTTTGTTGGGCTGAATGGTTAACATCTCCAGAGATTATAGCATCTAAAGTGGTTTAGTTTGTAGATGGGTGTTTGGCTATGTATTCTTTGACATTCTATTTTTCTTCTTCTTAGTGCACTGTAATTTGTAGTCTCTACTTCTTGTAGAGGTTATTTTTTATAATTAAAGTTGTGCTTTTAAAAAAAAAAAAAATAATAATAATAATAGATGACTTTCTAAAGCAAACATGCATACGAAACAATTATATCGTGGGAGTGGGAGGCAGTGAAGTGATTTGGTGCAAGCGACAACACAATGAAGGAGGCGATGACATGGCGCTGCGTAGGACTATATAAATTGGTGGGAGGGCCTGGCCCCACTCGTCTCTTGGACGCTAATTACCCTTTTCCGCATTGTTTCCTTGGAACACTTAAGGGTCGTTTGTTTTTCTGAAAAACGTCTTAATACATCTTAATTTAAATCAATAAGTGGTATTAAGATTTAAACACTGTTTATTTTTTCTTTTCATTAAGATCTGAAAACTTCTTAATGAATAAGAGATAAAATTACTTCTTATAACATCTTAACAAAATTTATGTTTCATTATACTATTACAATTATACTCATCACGTCAACATCTACTCCTCTCGTACTCTACATATATGGACACCTTTCACGGTCGCCGTTGGGCGCCGCAACACCGTTGCGCATCTCTCTTCTATATATTATTTATTTTAATTCCAAATATTATTATAGTTTGATATTTGTTATTAAAATAATTTATTTATAGTTAGAAAAGTTAAATATAGTAATATATGTAACAATTGAAAATAAAATATTATAAAATAGATAATTACAACCATTCAGATATTTCAAAAAACAAACAGCAAAGTATGAATAATCATTCAGACGTCAGAATCACCTCTTAATGTTCAGACATGGTATTCAGATTCAGACTCAGAATCTCTTAATAAACAAACGACCCCTTAATCAGTTAATCTACTTCCGAATCTTTCCACTATTTTTCTATCTTTTGGTTTTAAATGCGGTAAAACTTTTTTTTAATCTTTTCTTCTTTTTTTATTATGCACCGCTTATTTTATTTTCATTACATATAAAAGAGTCGGAAAAGGAAACAATTATTCATGAGGATATGTTCGCGTTAATTCAACAGCAATCACTCTTTTGACTACAAAACAGGAGCAAAAAATCCGGTTTCTTTTGGCATAATTGGGTTGCAAACCCTCTTGGTGTTGGGTCCTTGCTCGTTTAATACTTGGCTGACTAATTTTTTGTGTTATTTTGGTTGTATACCCTCCCTCTCGGAGGCTCTGTTTCTTTTTGGATTCCATAATGTGGGATCAGCCTTGTACATTTTTCTTATAGTAATACAAGTATTTTGCCTTCAAAAAAAAAAGTTACACACAAAAAATAGATTATTATAGATATTTTTTATTCAATACATTTTTTAGTGAAAAAATAATAGAAGCTATATTTTAATTGTATCATTCTGAAATTTATTAAGGTGCTTGGGGACTATAGTGGACATGGCTAAATAATTTAGGTTTCTTGTTTAGAATAACAATGTCTAAATCTAAGGAAATAATTTTAT
This sequence comes from Pulicaria dysenterica, assembly GCA_947179395.2. Lineage (NCBI taxonomy): Eukaryota > Viridiplantae > Streptophyta > Magnoliopsida > Asterales > Asteraceae > Pulicaria > Pulicaria dysenterica. Next base: position 67,437,335 of record OX359295.1, on the reverse strand, counting down.
TTTTGTATGTATCGAATAATTAGAAATGTTGTACCTTCTAATTAAGTAGTGTCGGAAATTCTTTTGATTCCCGTAAAGGTTAACATTTCTACATGAAGGTTTCTTAACAACGATCTTCCTCTAAAAATGAACCTAATACAAAGGTAGGGGCGGACTCACGGCTATCCGAGTGGTGGCTGGGGACATTATCCAATTTTATTCCCATAGTATAAATTTTGATTTTTTCAAGATGGTACTTATATTTTATAGTGTTAATTTTAATTTTTTTTGAGCTACTGCTACCATCCATTTCACTCATTTCTAATGATGCCACCGTTATATTAAAATCACGACTTTGCCACTGTACAAAGGTACGAGCTTTTGGACTCTAATTGGTGTGCACTTTGTGCTTAATGGAATGTCTCTAGCCCGATTTGATTGGATTTGTTAGCTTCTTTCTATTTCATCTTGGGAAAGACGATAAGCAGTGAAAGGTTATTTTTCAAGCGATGTTGCTCCTATGGTATTGGCGCAACCGTACCAATGTACCATGCGTGGCTGCTTGCAAGAGAACAATATAAGCCCAAGATAAGGAAAGAAGACTTATATTCAAATATCCGAAAGTTAACAACTCTTTGGATTCCTAATAGACACCCACCCAAATTGAAAATTCGATATATTGAGGTTGTTAGCATCGATCACCTGTTTCCATAAGAATTGTTAACCACATAAAAAAAACAAGAGCACAAATGTTTACACAGTTTACACGATCGAAATAATCGTGCTACCTACATCAACGAATTAGACAGATTTTATCACTTATTGTAAATACACAATCTTCTTTACAAAGATACTAAGAGATTTATTTATAGACAAACATTGACCTATTATTTGCTTGCAGTTCAAAACACACAAACCAATGACGTCACAACTTGAGCCTACGACGTGTATAAGTGTGTTGACTTTTGATATTAGATGTGACAGATGTGTGCGAGGGTGAGGTGTTATCAATAACACAAAGAAGAATTTGAAAACAAAAAAAAGTGTTTTCCAAATTTAAGATTATGGCCGGATTCAAGTTATGGTGTATGTTTAGATGTTTAAACAATGACACATAAAAGTTATGACTTGCTTTGAAATTGATATGATTTAACATTAATTTTGATAGAGAGGTGATCTTTATAAAAAAAATCTTATACTATAAGATTATGTATTATTAACTTTAACATATCATTAACTACTTTTATCATTTTATGTTTAAATAAAAACTATCATATTATCAACATAATAACTTTATATATCATCAATTTTATCATATTCGTTAACTACTTTTACCCTTTGAATGTATAACTAAAAGGGTTTTATTATTTTGTAAGAATGAGGTATGTGCTAATTTGAATGGAGTGAAAATGAGAAGTGATGAATGGCATAGGGTAGCTTGAGCTTGTGGGCAATAGGCTGAAAATATAGGGTAGGATAGGATGTGTGGGTTACTTGTACAAGTTGCTAAAACAGTTGATCCAACCATCCTTCAATTCATTCAGAGTTGAATTAAAGAAGATCTTGGATGCATACATCATATCACTTGTTTCTTTCTTTCTTTCCTTAACATCAACGGATTTGGCATGCAGGAACCACGTCTACAACTACATATCTCTTCAATATTCTTAATTTACCCGATTACTTTCTAAATACAAATTCCCATACTGATACCATACCTATATATCTCTTGATGCGTGCATGGGTCATTTCCTTTCTTAATTGCTCTTTTTTCTTCTTTTAAATACAGGCCACCTCATAATTAGTTAAATTGTAAACGTATATATATATATATGTATATATAGGTAAAAGTTCAAACGATGACTGTTTTTCGTACGAGAACTGCGAGAACCAATCTGAGCCGTCCAATTTCCCCTCCTTTAATGTCATTGCCCACCCATGAATTTCTCACATACACCCTGCCACACTTGATCCCCTCCACGCTCTCCATCCATGAACTTCCTACATCCAAGGAACGGCTGAGATTGGTTCTCGCAGTTCTCGTACGAAAAACAGTTCTCGTTTGAACCCTCCCCTATATATATATATATATAGGGTAGGGATATAGGAAGAAGGAATTAAAAATGAGAAGCCTAGGAAGCAATCTAGGCCTTTGATCAAATTTAATCTAAGGTTAGGATGATTAGTGGCATTTTAGTAAATAAAATGAACTTTAAGTGGGAGGGGCACTAAAAAAAGTGGCTGGAGAGGTATTTAAGTCATTACGCGCGTGAGTGGCAGCCACTCTCCTGAAAGGAGAGTGGGCTGAGTAAAAAAACCAAATACCCCTTCAAACTTTAACCAATCATAACTTTTATATAGTAAACTTTTTTTAAAAAAAAATTGCACTATTAAAAAGATAAAATTATGCTCTTTCATTTGATACCAGTCTTGCATATATTTTTTTATTTTTTATTTTTTTTGAACTATGTTGCACAAAATTTACACTGTGTTGCACCAATTTCGTACTATAAGGCATATTACTTTGGTGCACGCATTTGGTGCTGTGTTACACAACTTTTACACTATATACACAACGTTAATTTGTTGCACAGCTTCGGAACTGTGTTGCACGTCTTTTTACTGTGTTGCACGTTTTTTAAACTGTGTTGCATGTTTTTTTTTGGTGATTCAAAAAACTGTAGAAAGTATACATCAAGATCTATAACTTTTATTTTTTAAGTTTTTGACGAATCAAACTCGATCTTGGTCAAAATTACGGTCAAATTGTTGAAAAAATAGAAAAAAACCAAAAAATTCGTATCTTGCTCATACTACATCCTTTTTAAATGATTCGAAAAACTGTAGAAAGTGTGCACTAAGCTCTACAACTTTTATGTTTTAAGTTTTTGACGAATCAAACTCGATCTTGTTCAAAACTAGGGTCAAAATAGTGAAAAAAATAGAAAAACTGTGTATTTGATGTGCAACACAGTGCGAATGCTGTGCAACATATTAATGTTGTGTAAAATAGTGTAAAGTTGTGTAATAGAGCGCAAAATATGTGCAACATAGTGATATGACTTACAGTGCGAAATTGGTGCAACACAGTTTAATATTGTGCAACATAGTTCAAAAAAATTAAAATATGCAATACTGGTATCAAATGAAAGAGCATAATTTTATCTTTAAAGTGGTGCAATTTTTTTAAAAAAAAAACTTTAGTATATAAAAGTTATGGTATGTTAAAGTTTTAGGGGGAAAGACACAAGATGGGGACATGTGTCATCTCCTCCTTGCTTCCTAGACTTCTCCCCCAAAAAAACTTCTTCATTGATCCACGATCTATATATATATATATATATATATATATATATATATATATATATATATATATATATATATATATATATATATATATATATATATATCATAAATGTCAAGTTTCATATAACATGTTTTTTTGTCTATAAATAACCTTCCTTTTTTTCTTTTGCGTTATTATTTTAACCCCCACTCTTTCACATACAGGACATGTTACATCAATTAATTACAGTTTTGAACACTGGTAATACACTCTTATACGTTACATCAACAAGGTAAAATTAGAAAATCTATAAAATTCACTCTTCAATATATAACAAGCCAAGTGTAATCACAAACGAATGTTGGGTTAAAATATTGTATTTTTTTTAATGACAATAAAGATTTCTATTAACAAAAGAGCCAGGTTATAAGGTGAGACAAAACAGCCTCAAGACGGAGCATACAAAATTTAAGGCCCTGTAACCACTTGGAGCGGATTTGTTATCCATATTTTCCTAGAAACGACTTTCTTTTTGCTTCTGTTACGAATCCACAATTATAAATCTAAACTTAAAGAATCAACGCTTGATTCCAACTAATTATAAACTTAAAGAATTAAACAGTCATCTAAAGATATATTAATGTTACATATTTTTTTAAAAGATGTGGAATCTTGTTGTGCTCTCGCTTTAGAGGGTCCGTAATGGCAGTTTCTCAAGCTCCTCATTGCCCCAAAGTCTCTATCACAACTCACAAGCGACATGTCCCGCTATAACCTTTGTGGACGCTCCGTTACTGGCGATTTATCAATTGCATCATTGTTCCTGTCACAAACTGGAATGCTCGTCAACCCTTTTTTTTCTTCTCTTTTTCACCTAATATCTTTTTTTAAAGGTAAATTATAATCATAATAAAAGTGTATGTATAAAATGGTTTTTCAGAAAGGATTTTCACAAAAAATTATATAAGATAAATAATTATGTCTGATTCCAGTAATTGTAATGATATATGTTATGACATGTTGTTATTAACGATTTAAATATCACCGTTAATGATGAAAGTTGTATTAGTTATAATTCTAGATATGAGGATACGCCTATCGCCTAGCAAACAATTGACCTTTTGGGGGATACTAATTGAATTAACGAACCCTTTTAATAATATATTTGTTTATAAACCAAAATTTGTTTTGTTCTCCCAACTAACGTTGCACTTTGCATATTTGGTGGTTAGCTTTAAATATTATGTTTCCCTTTGGTAATATTAATTTACTTAAAAAAAGATAATATTAAAGCAAATGGCTCGTCCACACCAACCATGAGAGGTTTCTTAAATAGGAACATCTCCCATGAGACATGCATTTGTGTGTCAAAATCTTCTTCTCATCTTGGACGGACGTACGTAGTCAATATCCCCCACACGCATATAGTTTAACTTCCAATTACTTGTATATATATATATATATATATATATATATATATATATATATATATATATATATATATATATATATATATATATATAGGGGAGGGTTCATGCGAGAAGCGTTGTTAGTGCGAGAACCGCGAGAACCAATCTCGGCCGTTCCTTGGATATGGGAAGTTTCATGGATGGTGAGCGTGGAGGGATAGAGTGTGGCAGGGTGCATGTGAGGAATTCATGTGTGGGCAATGACATTGAACGAGGGGGAATTGGACGGCTCAGATTGGTTCTCGCGGTTCTCGCGCTAACAATGGTTCTCGCATGAACTTTTGTCTATATATATATATATATATATTTTAAAACTAATATTTTGGTATTCAATCTTTTAAAAATTAATTTATTTAGTTCGATTTTGGTCTCTGTTGAAAAAATATATCCTAACTTGTGTGAAATGATTTGTTAGTTTTGCAGGCTTTATGACTTTTCTTTTAAAAACTGGATACATTATATCTTTTATCTACTTAATCATGTTATATGTTAGTAAACGAGATTGTTATTACTGCGCTTTGCAGCAGAGCTTTGAATTTACAAAATATCTAAATTAATATCTAAACAGAAATATATAAAAATATCAGGTTTTTTCTATATAACGTACATATGATATGTTATTCTTTTATAAGTATAAGTATATATTTGTCATCCACTTATTTTTATCTATATTTCGATATAAATAGTAACATAATATTATAGGTACCGAACGAAATGCATTTTTTAGTATTAGATCTCGGAAAATATATTTTTAAGATAAATATCATATTACAATACAATTACATCAAAATGTTGATTTATAAGTCTAAGTATATATTTGTCATCTACTTATTTTTATCTATATTTCAATATAAATATATAGTAACATAATATGATAGGTACCGAACGAAATGCATTTTTAGTATTAGATCTCTAAAAATATATTTTTAAGATAAATATCATATTACAATACAGTTACATAAAAATGTAGATGAAAATTAGAACGGTTGCAAATATATGTTCGTATTTATACAAAACATTATATTATAAAAGTTATAAAAAGAAAGTCAAAAAAGGAAAAAAATTAATCACATAAATTTAATAATAATAAATCTAAAAAAATGGTATGAAAGTTTGCTTTGTATAAAAAGAAACGAAAATGAACGTAAATCTAAAAGATAAATGGAATTAAAGTTTGCTTTATTAACGTGGCAAGCTTCGAACATGAGACCACCTGGTTAGTAACATGTGAGCTTAGGCTACATCAAATTAGTGTTACTTACTTGAGACTTTATATATATAATAACAAACAGTGAACTGTGATTTCCTGTAAATTGTTATTATATATAATATTTAGGGAAGAGTTTAAAGTTTAAACAAAAACTGTATTTATTAAGAGAATTACGAGAATTAGTTTTGGCTCTTGATTAAAATACTCAATGTCTAATAATTTTTAGTGACTTATTAATTGCTCTTAATCATGGGTTTTTGGGAAAATCGAATCTCTTTAAATAATGACTTATATATACAAACTTTATTCACAGTTAAAGAAATATATTAATTAACAAAGTAACTTTAATAATGATTTATTAGCGGTGTTACAAATGATTCTCAACAAAAAAAAAATTTATTTTAATTTCTCTTTATATTTATATTGGGCTAATTTTTCTATTTTTTGTGTGGCCAATTTAGGATTTAATTTTTGGGCTAATGTCAAAAGGTCGAATTTACGCACCTAACTTTGATAGGAAAACTGAAAACCAATACATTAGAAAACTAAAGCCGACTAGTGTTGGGTTATTTAAGCTAAACTTCTCGGTTCTGGTTTTACTTCTATTAGTTTAATACTCGTGTATAAATATGGGGAATTGTTAATGTAAATCTTAAATATTATTTTTGTGTAACCTTCAATATATAATAAATTTGTATATCGATAACAAATCAATAAATTTTTAAGAAAATCAGAATACGAAGATAGAAAATTGATATACTATAGATTTCCATCAATAGTTAGTGAAATTAGGAATTTACATGAGATCTTATGGTTGTTGGTGGATGTTGTCCAACAAATTTGCACTAATAGTTGAATATGGAGTTAAGGATTCATTGAAGATACTTTTAAATGACACGAGTTCAATTAAGAAGATGAATAACCCGTTTTTACTTCATATCCACACCGACTCAAAATTCACATTTTTTGCCGTAATTTTTTTTTTCATTAGTTAGCCGTTTCAAAAAATAAAAGATGATGATTACTTCATTAGTGGGAAAAATCCTAAAAATGAAATGATGACAATATAACTTTTTTTTAATATATATTAAAAATGTAAAGCTCATTCAAATTAACACCGAACAATAGATACCCTCATACCCCTCACTATCATGTTTTTTAATTGTTGGAAGTTACGTTGTAATCAAATCTATTGTTTAAAAAATTGTTTAGGTAATCCCAAAGTATATTTTGTGTAACCCAACACTTAGAGTCGAATTGATACTTTAGGAAAGTGTTGTAGGCATGATCTAATGATTATCCAGCTCCTTTTTTTTTCATTTAAAAACAATAATTTCATTTAGTAGTGTAATAACAGTACACCACTGTAGGACTCGTATGCTTAATTCAACATGCAAATACGAAATGTTTAAGGTGACTCGATCGAGGTAGAACTTGTAGGGAATTTTTTTTTTATTAATTACATTTGTGAAGATGAAATTCTCTGTTGTATGTCTGATTTTTTGCTCAATATTTAGTGTAATGTGGAATCTTCCAAATAGTTATGGGACTCCCTTGAAATCTAAGTATATCGCAGTAAAGAAAATGCATGTATAGTTTCTTGTAAGTAGTGTTATATATACTTGGACATCACTTTAGGAACAACACTTGAAGTTGGCCTTTTCAATTTTGGTTTCAAGTGTAATTGCCAAGTTCTGAAAATATTTCAAGCCCATGCCAAAAATAAGAAGGAAAAAATTGTCTTTGCTAGCTAGTTGACTTTGGTAAAAATAACATTTTCTAGAAAAATAACGGTTGGATATATATATATATATATATATATATATATATATATATATATATATATATATATATATATATATATATATATATATATAAAGATCGTGGGAGGCATTGATTCTGTATATATACATTATTCACACACACTGTACTTATTATATATTAATAAAACATCTATAGAGAGGCACTGACATTAATAAGGAGATACTTTTTTTAATTTAAATCGTCGATTACAATTTAGTTACTTTCTTAGGTTTCGTACACAAGTATGTGACGAAAAACCATGTGCTATCGTTAGTTAATCAATACTACCAATTTGATTAGCTAGAGTAATATAAAAGGATAAATATTTGTTTAATTAATAAAACACACCATAGAAATGTTCACTTTTCTAGTTGGTTTTAGTTTTATTGCAAGATGTTTGACCAAAATTAGTAGCGTAGAACCATAACATGCAACATGCACATGGGATCATGCATGCCGATGCCACCCCTCTACTCACACACACACTTCTTGTTCTTTATATCTTCCTTCTTTTAAATATTTTTATATTCACACTCATGTAATTTGAAAATGCTGATTCATTAGTTAATAGAATAAACAGTTAATTGGAGTATAGTTGATTCCTCCATTCACACATGTATAGGTTTGACCAAGTATCTAGTTTGACACTTATCCCTACTTTTTATTATACTTACCATACTACCACGTTAGCTTTCTACTTCCATTACTCGACTTACCACTCAACATCATAATAATCGGTTCTTACTACACCAAAATCTAAATCCCTCGTTGTTTATTAAAATCAGAAAACTAAACACTGCAAAACAAAAACAAAAAAGGGAATAAAAGAACAAAGCTATCTGCATTGCAATGGCCCACCACCACACTACAAAAAAAAAAAAAAAAAAAAAAAAACTTTGACCGAAGGCTCACCCATCGCCTCACCTCTGCTTGCGGTCACCCCACCATGGTCACCACGGCGAGATGCTATGATGTGGTTGAGAACTCGACGATGACAGGAAGGCGCTAACCCTTACCGACCCCATGACCATAGTGTGTACTCTTATATTATGTTTTTTCATTTTCAATATAACAATTAAACAATTGAATCTTTAATGATGGACTTTTGTTCAAATTTCTTAATTGTTATTTTATATCTTTTTGCATCGGTATATTAGGGGATATGTGGAGTTTTAGATAGAAACAAATACTCTTCAAGTAAAATAAAAAGGTTAGGGGTTAAAGTTGTTGAACATCTATAACATTCTTTCGATATTTCACAATGGTACATGAAGTTTTTTTCACATATAATCAATAATGTTTATAAAAGTGCTCATAAGTGTAAAAGACAAGGGGTATACTGAAATGTTTTTTTAAACATTAATGAGTATAATAATATATTTGTGAACACTAAGGGACATTTGAAACATTTAAAACTTGATTTGTAGATTTGAGACAAAAAATACTTTACGCTATCATTATAGAAATTTTGGGACAACTGTCATGCTATTTAGCAAATAAAACCTTAAAAATAGATACATAAACATTTTAAAATTTTACTTATACACAGTTTATCAACTAAAAATCATATATGAGTAACAACACTGTGAACTCACGAATTTGCACTTAAAAATACACAGAAAAGAACAAACACAATACATTTCTGTGAAGTAGCTATAAGGTAATTCTAAAAGGGTAAATTGGTAATTTGGTATCATCCAAACAAAGTTTCTTGCGTTTAAGCCCAATTAGGTACATTAGTGAATAGTCCACCACTTGTAGTGGAGTGAATTCGGTCCACTGGTCCGCTAAAACGTCAATTTTGATTAATGAAAGAGTTGCCCCTTATCCTTATATATCACAGCCAGCCCAATTTGTTTCTTGGACCACAAAGGTGTCAACAGCTTTAGTCTTCACTCTTCAGTAACAAAAATGCACTTTCTATTATGATATAAACTTTAAGAAAAAGTTCTAAGTACGTATTTAATCATAAATCACAAATTTAAACAGGGATAATTAGGAAAAGGAGTACTGCATAAACTGGAAATCTAAAGCAATTCATACATTCTGTTTTCTTCCATTATTATTTCTATTAACTTTGCTTTGTTATATCATTGCAGATTCAAATTTTATGTGGTATTTATGAATTCGTAAGAAGAAAAAAACACATAATTTGATGTTTTTCTAACCTTTTATTTTACGGGTCTCTTTAATCGAACAATTTTAACCATTAATTAATTTGATTTATTTTTATTAGGTATCAAGATTGGTTTCTTGCAATTATCGTAATAAAACGGTTCTCAAATGAACTCCCCTAACACCCTCTCAAACACACCCTTGTTTAAACTAGCAAGATATGTTGGATAACCAACTTACAAGAAAGTACGTATAAACCAATATTCAATTATTAGTTATAATATAACTTAACTTTAAAAGCAGATGCTAACAAATATTCATTTAAGTTATTCTCGTTATAGGTAGCATGTCAATTTTATTATATTGAGTAATAGGGAGAAGTTTAAACGAGAATTGTTTTTCGTACGTGAACTATGAGAACTGTTTGATACATCGTTAATGACTCATTAATAGAGATATTTGGTAATTTATATATTTATCCAAACGTGAATTGCGTCCGAATTAGTCGTCATAAATTTTGGAGGCTTGACTTTTCCAAAATACCCCTCATCAATGTGTCATCAATGAGACATTAATGTTTCATTAATGAAGCACTAATGAGCCGCCAAAATTTCTTAGCCATTTATTAATCTTAATCAAGGCTAAGATTGGTTCTCACAACTTTTGTACAAAAAACAGTTCTCGTTTGATCCGTCACTTAAGTAATATTATGTTCAATTCTACCATTCTAAATACCAGTATATTTTTGTTGTATATTTTACTTTGACATTAAGTAAGTTAATACATATATACTACACACATATAACATACCCTTTTAACATTTAGTTACAATCAAATCATATCTTACAAAATGAACAAACTATCCATGCTCTCAAACCTGGAGGAATACTGAACATGCAAAGCAGCCCACTAAAATATCTAAATACCCGAAATTTAGGTCAAACTGTCGGGCCCAAAACCAACGTTTTGAGTTTTAGTTAGGTCTGGAAACTTTATTTTTTTCTTCTTCTTTTTTTTTTTGAACAATGTTAGGTCTGGAAACTAAATGAATGTTTTTGAACCATATGTGAAATTATTATGTAGGAACTTCATTATGTTTGTTCGTTACTTCAACAAATAAATATAAATAAGATTTTCTGTTAATTTAAGTAAATGAATGAAAAAACAAAGTTCTCATTCGTTTATTTATGTTCATTAATCTTTAGTTATCTTTTCGTTTATGTTCATTTATATTATATATATAGTGTTTATTTGTCTTTGATAATGTTGGATTTGTATTATAGCATGTGTTATTTCGTTTACTTTTGTTTATCATTTAAAGACGGACAAAAATGTATACGAACAAACCAATATTTTAAAAAATCAACACAAATGCTCGTTCGTTTATTGTTAGTGTTCACTTATTTGTTCGGATATTGTTAAACGAATGAACATGAACGCATAAATCCGTTTGTTTATCCATTTGTGTTTGTTTATTTGTTTAGTTAAAATTAAACAAACGAACACGAACAAGCCCCCTCCGTGTTCGTGCGATTCGTTTATAACCCTGCTTTTGGTCCCTCGATCTTATTTTAAAGAAAGTTTCTGCATAAAGAAACTATATACATAGTATAGGAAAACGGTGGTGATGTACAGAAGAAATATGTTCATGCTATTATTATGTATTATTAATTTATACATATGCTTTTAACGACTTATACATATTGTATGTGGGAAAATTTCATTATGTACAAACAAACTTTCATAAAAAAATGCTAGTTACAACTAGTAATCACCTATAAGATTCTAAATAGTTTGAGGTATGGATCAAGACTCGAGTCTTAAGAGTCATGACCAGGAGCAATCCAAAGTGGTCCGGAATGGTATCATGTGTCACTAGTCAGATATGGAAATTTTCGAGACTTTTAACTTGATGATATTAGTTAAATTTTGGAGTGTCATTAGCAAATTTTTCATGCTACAATAACTTGACTAAAATTCTAAAAATATTCTATAAATACAATAAATCATTGTTACATACATGTTTTTTGTTTGTTAAATCTATTCTTTTGTGTTTAAGTATTGGCTATTAATAGTAATATAAATTTGGTTGAAAACTTGAACTTTAGTTTATAAGACGGTAAAGTCCACTTATATATTTAACAATATAAAAACCATAGTAACTAGGGGTGTTCAAAATAATCCGAATCCGAACATCCGAATGGATTATCCGAAAATCAGATCCGAAATTATCCGAAAATTCGGATATCCGAAAATTCGGATACCCGAAATTCAGATATCCGAATTTTCGGATCCGGATAGTTTTTTTTGAAGTTTCGGATATTCGGATATCCGATATCCGAAAAATAATTTTTATTTTTTATTTTTTTATTTTTTTATTTTTATATTGCTTATTTATTTAGTTTTTTTAACATATATATTTTTATATACATGTATTTTTTCATTTTGAAACATACTTGAACTATTTTGGTGATTAAAGTTTAAAAAATGGTTATTTAGTAATTATATATTTTATAAAAACTATATAAAAAATAAATTTTTTGAAATTTTTGGATATTTCGGATATCCGATATCCGAATCCGAAATTTCGGATTCGAATACTGAAATCCACTATCCGAAAATTTCGGATATCCGAAAATCCGGATATCCAAAAATGAACACCCCTAATACTAACTTGACCCGAGTTACGGCAATCCAAATTAAAAATCTCAAATTTCATTTGTTTTATTTCTATGATTCTATAGTATCACTAATCATCATAAATCCCGGGGCATTGGCATGACAAGCGTTGAAGTCACAACATTTTGTATGAAAAGATTAATACCGTGAAACGGATCGATCCTTCGTATCAGTACAAAGTTATAAACTGAAATACAAAAGATATGGGCTGAAAATAAAAATGCTAGAAACTGAGCTGAAAACTTGAGAACGGATCTTTAAAAACACACCTTTTTATTGCTGGAATATCATACAAGGGAGGGAGAGTTCGTCGTGCTCTCCAAAATATTTTACAAGCCTATATATAGGCAAACAAACTTACAAGCATACAAACCAAGACCAATAATGTCACGTTACCCACCACGCTTTTGCTTTTAGAGTCGGCCCCTCCGAGTACCTTCTGTGTCTGGACGAAACTGCTTTATCGAATGTAGTGAAAATCATCCCACCCGGGATCCACTATTACTTATTTATTATTATCTTCTGCGTCACTGCTTACGTCAAGGAAAGGTCCTTGTACAGGGTTATTTTTGTAATGGGCTTGGGTTTTATTGTACACACTTACTGGGAATTCTTCTGAAAGTTGGGCTTGTTTATTGGGTTTGCTAGATTTGGACTCGGCCCACATCATTGCATAATGTTTCGATCTCAATAAGGATTCTTCGTATTTCTTTATTTTGTCTTTTGAATTCAGGCCAGTGATCACCCCAGTGATTGTCTCTTGTTGCTTTTGAGATACATACTTGGGCTTTGAAGTCCAAAATGGCATGGAGGTTTCGTAATGCTGTGATATCTTCTTCTGCTGCTGTTCGTTCCAGTTGTTGTGCGACTCCTGCATAGGTACTCGATTCTGCCATTGATATTGGAATTGTGTTGGCTTTGATTTGATAGTGCCTATACAAGGCTCCTGGTTATTGGAAAGCGAATAATCTATTATAAATCTTTGGCAGAGGCCGGAAATCTGGGTTATTTGTTCGTAGTCATTCTTCATGTTCTTTGATTGCGCAATGTCTTCTTATAGTTCCTCTGTAATTTGAAGACTCTTTATCATGACTTATCTTGCTTGAACTTGTTCTGTACATCCTGCAAAACAAAGGTTTACTAGCGTGAAAGGGAATCGGCTAGCACATTTTGTTTCCCATCAATGTGCTCTATGTTTATCTTTAACCCTGTGCCGGTTGTTATATCTACAAACTTTAGCCATTTAACTCTAGATGCTTTGTTATGATTAGTTTTATTATAAAAACTAATGATTGCTTGGCAATCTGTTCTCAGAGTTATTTCTTTCTTGTCTAGGTAGTATATTTTTAGCTTTTCCAAGGAATTGATGCATGCGTTAATTTCCGCATCTATTGTTGATTGCATGCCTTTGAACTTTCCACTGGCGTAAGCACATACTTTCTCATCCTTCTTAGGATCTTCCTTTTTCTTCTTCCATTTGCAAACTCCTCCCCATCCTTCCATGCATCCATCAGTTTCAATGATAATATAAGCTTCTTCTGGGGGTATTTTCAAGTCTGGTAACCTTTGCACCTTTTGTTTGATCGTTCTGACTATTTCATAATAGCTTCATTCTTTTATCTCCATAAGGATTTGTTTTCTCATAAAGGGGGGCGAGCAGTAAACTTAGCTTTGGAATGTAATTTACATTCCTTGCATAGTTTAGTATTCCTAAGAATGATCTTAGGCCTATCTTTGTTTTGAGCTTTTCCTCATCAAAGTCACATATTTTCTTGATGATATGTGGCTGCAACTTTATTTTACTTTCCCCGATTATAGCTCCCAAGAATTCAATTTCAGGTACTGCTACTTTCATCTTGGTTGGGAAGAGAATTAGCCCTTTTTCTTGACAGATGTTCAGCATTATTTTCAAGTGCTTTTCATGATCATGTTTATTTTCTGAGAATACAAGGATATCATCTATGTAGACTGCAATGAACTCCTCAGTGCCTCTAAAGGACTTATCCATTTTTCTCTGAAAGACTGCCGGTGCATTCTTGAGCCTAAAGGGCATTACAAGCCATTCATAAAGTCATCCTGGTACTAGGAATGATGTCCAGGGTATTGATTCTTCTGTCATAGCAACTTGATGGAATTCTGATTTGAGATCAAATTTTGAAAAGATTTTGGAATTCCCAATTCTTTTCAGGAGTGTGTTGATTCCTGGAAGCGAGTACTGGTCTTTGTAGGTGTTATCCTTTAGGGTTTTGTAGTTGAACACCATTCTTTCCTTTCATTTTGTCTCTTTACCAGTGACTGGGTCAATAGTTGTTCCTGAATTGACGATCATAGCCATGGTTCGATGTCTGCTGTTACTTGGTCTGATTACTCCCAATTTAAGCAATGCATCTATATGCTTTCTGAATGATGCTTCTAAAGCTTGGGTCACATGCTTAATGGTTTATCTTGTATTGTGATATCAGGATTTATGATATCCAATTTACAAGTTTTACCATTCTTCTTCCAGTACTTCAAGGGTTCCTCTCCAATATATCCTTGTTCCTTTAATCTTGCCAGGATTGGTTTGAATTTTTCCTTTAGCTTTTCTGCGTCTTCCTTTGAAAAGAACACCCTTTGTTGTAATTCTTGATTAAATTCTTCATTGATCTCCAGTTTTTCTATGGCTGGCACTGCTATTTCTGTTGTTGGGGTTGTCTTTATTCTTGTTACCTTCTTGTAAAGTGTTAATTCATCTCCCTCTATCCTTATTCCTCCATTCATAGATCTTGTGAAATTCGTTCCGATAAGCATGTCTATACCATCACTGGTTTTCATGTCCAGTGCATATACTAGTGGTATTCGGAACTTATTCCCTTATATTCGGAAATTGCTTGATTTGACCTTTTGGTTTGATGGCTGTCTTGAATTGATACCATTGAAATAAACAATCTTGTTCATTTCTTCCAGCGCTTCTTTTGGTATTGCTGATTTGCTGACACAGCATGATGTTGCTCCAGTATCAATGATTGCCTTCACTTTGAATAACCTTATGCCGGGTATATCGAATTCTACCTCGACATTATAGAGTTGGTTATTGATCTTTTTTACCCTTGGCGCATCAGTGTTGTTCTCGTCCTTCATAGTGACTTGAACTTCATCTTCAATTAAGGCCTTTACATGCTGATTTCCTAGGGGGGAAATCATTTCTTCAACATCCTTTTCTTTTACTTTTCTTTGTAAGTATTCATTTTCTTGTTGAAGCTCTGAGATTTGAGCCTTCATAGACTCTGTGATTCTCAGCATTTCATTTAAGTCCTTCATTAGGGTCTGTCTTTCTTCTTAAGCCTTTCGTCTTTCACTTTCAAGTTGCCCTTTTAACTTTTGTTCTCTTAGTTTCCATTCAGCTGACTCTTGGGCTTGATCTCTAATGGCTTGCCTCTATTCGTTATCCTTCTGTATATACATTTTTAAGATAAAATCCTTCTGCTCTGTGGCTTCTGGTTCCTTGTGCCTTTTCACCGATACCGTTCTTCCAAGGTAATGTGGTGTACAAAGAGCACACGCAATGACTTTGCATTTTGGGCAATGTATTCTGGACATATCTGTGGTGGCAATTCCACAAAAATGACAGAAAGTGAAATTTGTTATTTTATTCTCTTGCCATTTATGCTCACAATTCTTGCTTTGCTCAGGGAGCTCTTTGTTTGGCTTCCTTGATCCTGCCTCTTGGACTCTTCTGTGAATATCTTCTTGACTTTCTGGGTGGAACATGAAACGTGTTTCTTTAGTCTCGTCTAGTGATGGCAATGGGGCGGGGATTCCCCGTGACCCGTGGGTACCCGACCCGAACGGGGAGGGTATTCCCCGCCTTAACGGGTGATGGGTCGGGGATGGGGATGAATTGGTGTACCCGAAGCGGGGATGGGGCGGGGACGGGTATAGTACTATTCGCCCCGTTTAAGACCCGATATATATAAACATATATATAAATATAATATATATCAGTTTATAACTTTATATAATAGATCATTTATTAAATACACTGGGTAGACATTCAATGAATAGTTATAGTTACGAGATTTTATGGTGAATTGATGATCCGCTGGTGATGAAGATTGAAGGCGAAATGTTTTTTTTACGATATTAAGAACTTGTCGTTTTTGTTTTATTTACTTTTCAAACTTGATAATATTGTCATCATATTTTTTGGGTCTTGTCATCGAATATTGTTCGTATTTTAAAGTATTAATGTTTATCGATGTTTATTTTTATATTTTTTTCATATCAAAAATTGTCATTATGTAGTAAATGGGTACCCATCGGGTTCCCCATACCCGGTGGGGATTATTTCACCCGAACCCGTTGGGGATTTGGTGGGGCCGGGGTGGGGATGGGTCTGGGGCTGGAGGTCGGGGATGGGGATGGGTATTGTGGTCCCCGTCCCCACCCGTACCCATTTACATCACTAGTCTCGTCCTGTGTTATAACAAATGTGTTTTCCTCTAAAGGGGATTCTTCAACCATTGCACCAATGTTTGAGAATGTAGCCCCCCCTTCCCCTTCAGAGATATTGTATACAATATCTTGATCACTTACATCTGCTGACACTATGTCCCAGTCTTCTTTGAGATCTAAATTGTCAACGACAGCCCTTCTCGCCATATTTCCTGTTTGACTTTTGCAATCTCTAGCAAAATGTCTTTCTCTTCCACAAATATAACATTTGCATTTGCCAACTCGGCCTCGATCATCTTTGTACTTTCTTTTAAAGACTTTAATGTTCGTCTTATGAGGCTTTCCTTTATAACTTCTGGATTTTCGAACACCATATCGTTTTCCTGATTTATAATACCCTGGGATTGGTATGGCAGAGCAAAGGGATAAATCCCTTAACTCCTTTTGCAAGGTTGCTTTGGTGCATATTTCCGTGATGTATGTGTGAGTGAATTTGATTGCAGGAAGTATTCCTGCAGTAACCCCTAGATTTTTGTTTCTAAATGCCTCTTCAATCTTTTTTGAAAGTACTGGTGGAAGTTTTGTGAAGAACTTCTTTGTTGTGGCTGGGAAGAATAGTTTTCCTGATTTACATGCTAGAATTCTTAATTCATTCAAGAATTTCCAGAGATCTCTTGTATTTTCACATGTAAGTCTTTCCAGATCTCTGTAGGCTCTATCCTGTTCCTCAGTTGATCCTGTGTAAGGATCTTCTAGGAGGATTATTTGCCTTATTTGCGAAGTTATATTATGAGGGTCATCAGCAATTGCTTCTAGTCGTTCGTATGCATCTGGGTAAGTTGTTCTCCATTGTTGCCACATCTTCTTTTCATTTTCTCCAAGGAGATTCTAGACAAAAGTCAGTTTTGACTTATTGTCCTGCCAGGTGGTATCATTTAGCCTGTTAATGGTAATTGATTCCCATCTTGAGATTACATCTGGCCATAAGCCTGGATCCGGCGGTAAAACGAGCATCACACCAGTTTCTAACATTGCCGAAGGCAATGTCCATTGAAAATTATGGTATGTACCAAATTCTCCCCTGAAGTGAGTACTTCCTCTTGGGAACTGATAACTTGGAGTGTACACACTTTGTACGGATCCTCTTGCAGGTGGGTATACTGAGGGACCAATGATTGGTTCATTTGGTAGATTGTATACACTTGCTCCATCGGATGCAGAGGGGAACATCTGATGCTCCTTTTCAATTTTATGAATAAATTCCGTAAATTCTTTGAATTTTGGATAATCAAGCTCATCTTCTTTATCATTGCTATGTTCAATCGTTGCATGAAATACTTGGTTATTACTTTCACAATTAGGTTTGATTGATAAAAGCTGAAGCATTTCTACAGTTTCTTCCATGTTATCTTCTTCTGATGATGGCACATCTTCTTCTTTGATGATTACCTTTCCTTCATCCATGTTATCTCTCCATAAATCATTTTCATAATCATCCCATCCTGTTGCTACGATTTGGTCTATAGGAGTTGTTTCATTAGGGGCATTATAGCGGACATAATAATACCATTTGCCTGAGTATTCTCCTAATTTTGACCAATTTTCCCATTTCTTTCGCTGCTTCCCTTTTGGTTTGTTACCTTGTTTAATTTTGTTCAAAGGCTCATCTTGTATCTTTTGGGCATCTTCTAAGCATGATGTACAAAAGCATACATCTATGGGAATATGAGGCACTTCTTCTTGGATACATGTACCAATAAACTGCTCCTCATCTTCCGTTAGTCGTCCATTATCATGAATTTCTTTATCATGTGAATCAACAGAGAACCTAGGTGGCTGAGGACTGTTACGATATGATCTGAACCTTAGGCTAGTGCATCTGTCTAGCCTGTGATTCACCTCCACCCTGGCTGGTATTCTAACTATAGTGACTAATGCTGGTCTGAGATTCCAGTTCATGCCTTCAAGATCTTCAATACTTTGCCTTTCACCTGGGATTGCTGTAATCCCATTTGTAGCAAGGTGGTCCACGACGTTTTCCACACTATACTCAAAGCCTGTATAACTTGTGTTAGAAATTCTTCCGATTAAGCTTATTGTTACCAGTAGATTACTTTCTCCGTTCTGCCATTCGTTATAGCCATGAGTTTGTATGGCTACTTGAATATGATTGTGGAAGTCATCTATACTGAGCACCATATCTGGTACCATATAGATGAGTTGTGTTCCAGCTGATAAGTCCATCTCCATGGTTCCGATGATTTGATGTTCATCTCCCCATCTTGTATCCCGTAGAACAACTAAAGCAGTCGTTCCTGCTCCTCTTCTATGCAGGGTATGGAGTCTGATCATGAACATCCCGAGGTGGATATGTTGCATTCCAGTGTCTCTGAGCCTCTGATAACTTTGAATGTTGCAAAGCCTTAGGTCTACTTGTGTTTCTCCCATACAAAGTATTCTTTGTTCTGAATAATGTTGATAGACCTGGTGTTGTACAGTTTGTCTATTGCTTCCATATTGGACTTCTGCAGGAACTAGTTCCGCCCATCTTTGTCTTGAAATTTCCAGTTGTCTTTCTGGACTGACAACTAACTCAAGGCTTTGATTGTAATTTCTTCCAAGTCTTTTTCTAAGTCCTCGATTAAAGTTGTATCTGTTTCAAGCCATTTTTCTGTAACCTCGTATCTGATCTTCTTGAGTGGGAAGATCCGTTTGAGTCTGTGTTGTTGATCTACTCAGGACACTCGGTCTCTGTCCTGTAGTCATTTCTTCTTCTTGGTCTCTCTTTCGTATTCTTCTTTAAAAATATGATTTGGATCTTTAAATACGTAGATAGGACCGTGCTTCGCCTTTGATGGGGCTTTTCCGTTTATTGTAGACTATCTAACCTCTTTGTGAGACTTCCGATTGAATCTTCAAGGTTGGATGGCTCTAATTCACGTTTTCCTATGGCTTCCACTCCTCGTCTTATCTTTTCAATTTTTTCTTCAAATTCTCCTAGCTTTTGAGCTTGTTTTAGCAGGAGAGATATGAGCGTATTGTTCTGCTTGATAATTGCTGAATTTTGGAGAGTGACAGGAGATTTGTAGTCTGATGGTCTTACAAACCCAAGCGCCGGTGATTCAATTTCTTCGGTTGCTTCAACAACTTCTAGGTATTCTGAGCTAACCTTTTGGTTGGTTAGGCTCATTAACCTATTAAGGACTTTATTTCTTTCAAAAGATGTTCTACCTTATGGATCTTATGATTCAGATCCTCATATAGTTTTAAGGCCTGCTCTTCTACTAACTTTGGCTGTTTTGTAATCTCTTTGACGAGATCAAGGACTTCCCTTTTAGTAAGGGGCTTCGATTCCTGGATCTCAGAGGATATCTGTTTGAGGCCTTTTGTGGTTCCACTCTGGGTTTTTCTAATATTTTCCTCACACTTTTCCAGGTGATGTTCTAGTTTTTCAAAGTGTTGTGTGATCTGATGGAAGTTTTTGATTGAGATTTTAGCAAATAAAATTAACTTATCGTAGATACAAGAGACGTTATTATAAATATCAGGAATTTTTGGGTTTTGGGTTTTAGAAAGATTTAAAAATTCAAGGTTAGCGGTACGGGAATGATCATACCAATCTCTTATAGTTTGCTCAAAATGATCAGACATTAGAAAACATTTACTTATTATAAAACTATCTTACCAAGCTTTACCAGTCCTATTAATAGATACAAAACCTTTAATGCCAACCCCTTACTCATTTTTCCCAAAACACGACTCTTGTGTTAAAAAAAATGGTACTCAGCCTTTTGCAAAGGAACATTAAATGAATATCTTTCACAAGGATAAAGGAATAAGATAGTTATACAAGTTCATAAAGGTTTAAAAATGTCTAAATAGTTTCAAAACAAACGACAACAGATTAATACGATCTAACCCTTCCGTTAACCCTGAGTAGGAGGCTTAACCTTCCATAAGAAAAACTTTGTTTACAAGCTCTGATACCAAAAGATTAATATCGTGAAACGGATCGATCCTTTGTATCAGTACAAAGTTATAAACTGAAATACAAAAGATATGGGCTGAAAAATAAAAATGTTGGAAACTGAACTGAAAACTTGAAAACGGATCTTAAAAAACACACCTTTTTATTGCTGGAATATCATACAAGTGAGGGAGAGTTCGTCGTACTCTCTAAAATATTTTATAAGCCCTATATATAGGCAAACAAACTTAGAAGCATACAAACCAATGCCCGACTTTAAGAAACAATTTTTAAAAAAATTCATGATAATATATATTCTCTCACTATTATACACACAAAAACAATATTAGATAATTATAGATTTATATTATGTTTTATTCAATATCCTTTAGTTATATTCTCTAAACCAAACATTAACAAAAATGTTATCACTATGTTTATTGGTATTTAAATTGTTCAATCATATGTCATAATTGAATAACCGATTATCCGACCCATATATGATCCACCTCATACAATCGATGACCTCTTAAATAATTTCCATAAGTTTCAAATTTCCAACTCTTTTTTACTAAGGCTGTTTTATAAAATAGTATTATCATATAAAATAATTAATTGTATGTTAATTGTTTTTTAAAAAATTTTCATAATGTATAGAGTAAATATATATATATATATATATATATATATATATATATATATATATATATATATATAATCCATCGTTTTTAACTTTATCTATATTCTAATATAAATTATGTAATCATAAGATATTATCTAAAAATAAGTTTTTCAAATGGTAATACTAAACTTTGTCGTCAGACGTTACTGTCTAAAATATGAGTTTTTTAAAATTTAATACCCAAAATTTCTATCATATGATATTTATTTTAATACTTGAATTTTCAATTTTCTATCAAAATTTCCATTTATGTTGAATTATTGATCAAAAAAGAAATTAAAAAGTAAACGTGGTTGGTGCGAATCGAAAGACATAAAACCATTAAATAGCTTTCAACTTTTTTTAATTTATCCATTGTGGCACGTCTACTTATTTTGTTACACACGTGGCCAGCTAACTTATAAAAACGTGTTAATGTGTCCATTTTATTTATTTTGACCTGCTATAGCAGGTCACCTTTCCCCCCTTTTCTTCTTCACCTGAAAATCGAAACTTTAAACCCAAAATTCTCCATTTATACTTGATGAAATTTAATGATTCTTGAGTCTATGGATATAATCGAGTTGTCTATAATATAATACAAAAAATCCGACAAAAAACGAGTCTAATATGAGTCAAATAATAAAAAAACCGTAAGGGTGCTTAATGGGTCATACCCGACTTTAATTAACATTTTCTTGAACTATATTCGATGAAAATTTATGAATTTGGTGTTTTTTGAAAGCTACTAAGATTATTTGTAATAATCTGTAAAAAGAATTATGTAAAACGAGTAAAAGTTGAGCGAAAAATAAGTTTTTTTTCTGCTTTGTTTTTTAAATGAAATCGAAAAACAATCTAACACTTTCATCTCGAAATTCTCCATTAATACATTATGAAAATTTATGATTCTTAATCCTATGGAAAGGTAATCGAGTTATCTATGAAGTAGTACAAAAAAGGGTCAAAAACTAGTTTAAAATGAATCAATTCTTTAAAAAACAGTAAGATGGTCTTGAATAATACATAACCGACTTTAATTAGCAAATTCTTGGCCTACACTTGATGAAAATTCATGAATTATGTGTCCTTTGAAAGGTAAAATGATTATTTACAAGGTTATGCCAAAAGAATTAGCGAAAACGATCAAAAATAGATCCAAAAACCTGCTGGACAAGTTGCGATGTCGAATTTTGACACATTAACACGTTTTTAATGACTTGACTGACCAAATGTGAAAAAAAACAGACATGTCATAATGAAAAAATGGGAAAAGTTGACAATTGTTTAATGGTTTTACCCCGAATCTAAAAGAGTTGATGAGAGAATGGATTTGCTATAACAAGCTACTATATCGATCGAAAGCCTATGATTGTATTTCTTGACTATGTTTATATTATTTGTTATGGTATAATACGCTATTGATGACGTATATCCTATTTTTTAAACTAATTCTTGATATTTCATAATGAATTACAATACACATTACTAATTAAGTTTATTATAATTAAGTAATTCTTTACATTTTGTTTTTCTTTCAGAATGCAGGGGCTACTCGATCATACCTCGATAAGATATTGTAATATCTATATTTTAATTAATTTATTTGAAGTGTCCTAATTTATAGATATGCAGCTCACATGAGAGGTACTGCGTGTTGTATTTATGAATTCCCCATGAAAAATATAGTTTAAGAAAAATGTAAATCTGCTAAATTAAAACCGCTAGCTGTACTCGTTTTTTAAAAAGTTTGCTTGGAATAAAGTCCATTTTTACTATCTTTAGTTCCGACTTTCTCTTAGGAAGGAATAACCAAAACGCTTTCCGCAAAACAATGCTTTACAGTTTGCCTCCGTTTACTTTTATTTGTTCTGAAAGCCAAGGAAAATGCACTTCACAAAAGACCTTCAATACAACTATCATGACTCTTTCTTTACACGTTAATTAGAAAAAACTATATATCCAAAAATAAAAAATAAAAATCCAGATAGTAGCATTACCTTGTAATTTAACTATAGAATCAAGACTACCATTTATCGAAAAAAAATGCCTTTATAAAACTTTAAAGTTGGATGGATATAATGTAATTTAAACAATTACAAATTCTCGGATGTTTTGAATCAAAATTTTCTGTTAATATATAACAGACCACAAAAGCTCCACTAATTAATTTTTGTTCCAAAAAATAAGCAATAATACGTTTTGTAAAAGAAAAAAAACCTTTATATTTAGTTGTAAATTTAGGCATTTATGAACTTCTATGTTTTCTAAATAATAATAAAGGGTGAGGTTTAAGGGAGAATCCTTTTAAGACGCACGACAATAAGAACACGGATAAATTTGTAATTTAGTATTTCATTTTTACGTTCGTGACTGTTTACCCATAACTACCCAAAAGTCAACATTACATTTCAATTCTTAAAATCAAAATTATTTCTATAATATTAACAATTTATAATTTTGTATGCATTGATACATCAGACAACATTTTTGTATGTATTGATGCATCAGGATTATAGTCGAACATATTATCAAAAAAACTTTGTATGGCTAGAAATAATCTATCACGAATAATATCTTCTTAAACCAACCGATCAATGAAATCAAATGCCAAAACAACATGACAGTTCTTAAACCATCCGATCAATAAAATCAAAGGTCCAAAAATATCTTCTCTGTTCTCATTTTAAGAGTGTTCTCATTTAATCTATCACGAATAATAAATACGTACAGCTACCAATAGTTTAGGTTTGTTGTCGCGTATGACTTACCCCTTCGTGAACAAATTTAATTATATCTAGTAACCGTTCAAAAAAATATAATCAACTAAATAAATACTAATGATCTCTTAGCCTAGTGGTTAAGAGTGAGGGGGAGGCAAAGCCTTTTTTGAGGTCCAGGGTTCAAACCTTGGTAATTGAATTTAATTCTAACTTAGTGTTACTAACTTACTAACAACTAACTTTGCCGTTAAAAAAAACTAAATAAATGTTCCAATAATAAAAGATGCTCTTACACTTTCTTAATAAAATCTTGTGATATGTTCTGAAAAACAAAGAAAATATATGATGGGATCGATGAAGATATGACGTACGGCGTCATGAACGAACGTATATAAGCAATAACTGCAAAATCTATACAATCACAAAAAATAAGTTGGTAAAATATATATCATTATTACAAGATATCGATTTTAACCCAGAAATAAAAAAGAAATGAAAAAATGAAAATAGTTGATGAAAAACAGCAGAGTAGACACAGAGGCAGCCATTGATGAAATTCATAATACGACACCTCTGTAAAACAAACAGATCGATCGAGTACAAACAAGCTCAAGCACACGCTTCTCTTCTGCGTGTCATTGCAAAGAAAATCTCAATCTCCGGTGACTGGAAATACCCATTGGCCGGCGGTTTCCTCTGCTTCAACTGAACCGCCTTCTTCTTCTTTGGCGCCGCCGGGCACTTCATCGGAACACGATAGTATTTGGGTGTGCGGCAACCTTCATCCGACGACCCGTAACCACCGCCGTCCACCTCCATATTAACAAACAATATGAAATTAGATTAATCTGAGTGAAATTAATGATTAGAGGGTTTTGGATTAGAACTTAGAAGCAAAGGAAGAGGGTTGGTTTTATATTTATGGATGATTTGTGGCTTCTTCCGGAAGCTGCAATTTGATGACTTCCTTGAAGCAATGGAGGTAAGGTTATATGTTATTGTATGATCCTACGTGGATATTAATATATTATTATTATTATTATTATTATAGATATATATATCTATAGCAGACAATAAAAAAAAGGTAGGAAATTCCTCAGATAGAACACGTGTGACAAAAGGAAGCTTCTGGGACGATAGACGGAATTTATTCGAATATATGGGCCACAGGTTTCTTTTCCCGCCTCTTTTTCCTTTTTATAGAAATAGCGATTATCCTCTTTTTTTTTCTTTTACCTTTTCTTTATAAAAATAATTAATTATATATTTTTTAGAGTTAACTACAAAATTGGTTAGATAGGGCTCTTTTACACGTTTGGTCCTTTAAGTAAAATTATTGCATTTTTAGTTCTTTAAATGAGAATTTGTTACATAAATGGTTCTTTAGGCTAACGAAGTTTAATTTGACCGTTAGTTAAAGGGTAATTTAGTCTTTTTACATGTAAAGGACCAATTTTGTAATTAAATCTTGGCTTTATAATTTTTATACATTTGTAATTTTTAATTGATTGTTTAATAATTATTAATGTGCATTAATTACAAATTAATATTTTGTTAATTACAAACAAAACACACACATTCTCTCTCTCTCATCTCTCCCTCTACCACTGCCTACCGTCCACCAACACCACTGCCCACCTCCGTCGCTGCAATCACCACCGCCACCTCTGCCATCGCACCTCCTAGGTTTTCCCTAGCAACCACCACCACACACTTTCAGATCTAAAGAACAAGAAGAAGAATCAAGTGGGTGTTTGATTTTATAGATTCAAAACCAAGAACATGAACTATATCACCACCGCCCACCTCTGTCATCGCACCTCCTTGGGTTTTCCTCCGCCACCACCACCACCACCACCACCACCACACACTTTCAGATCTAAAAAACAAGAAGAAGAATTAAGTGGGTGTTTGAGTTTCTGATTCAAAAGTCTAGGGTTTTCAAACAATAGCAGCCACCGCTACCATTTTCTGATTCGGTGGTGTAGATCTAGGGTTTTCAAAACAATAGCAACCGCGCCACCACCACCATTTTCAGATTCGGTGGTGTAGATCTAAGGTTGTGGCGGTTGGAGTCGGTGGCGGTGGTGGCTGGTGGTTGAGGTGTTGTTAAGTGACCGTAAGTGACCGAGTGAGAGAAGGAAATGAGGTTGTGGCGGTGGGAGACGGCGGCAGTGGTGGCTGGTGGTGGAGGTGCAAGAGGGAGACCGAGAGAGAGAAGGAAATAAGAGAGTGATTGAGGGAGATATGGAGAGAGAGAGTGTGTGTGTGAGAGATAGAGTGTGTGTGTCTGGTATGTTTGTGAGGACTGAGGAGAGAGAGAGAAAACAATAATTTCTAATTAACTCTAAATCAATAAAATATTTATAAAACTAATTAATTAATAATTAAAAAAGGATAAAAAATTATAAAATCAAATTTTTAATTACAAAATTGGTCCTTTACTTGCAAAAAGACCAGATTGCCCTTTGATTAGCAGTCAAATTTAACTTCGTTAGCCTAAAGGACCATTTATGTAACAAGTTCTTATTTAAAGGACTAAAAATACAAGAATTTTACGTAAAGAACTAAACCTGTAATAGGGCCCTATCTAAAAGGACCAACTTTGTAATTAACTTTTTTTTTAAGTATAATTCCTCACCTCTATATTTCCAAACTTTGTATTTAATCATTGCCCATGGTTTTAAAAATCTAAGCTAACCCTATAACTTTTGACCATGTATCTTAATAACTCGTATTGGTTTCGTCATGGTTCCATCATGACTTTAGACTTAATCATGCCGCCATGACATGGTCCAATGGTTGGACGTAAGTTCTGGCGTATGCTAAGGTCCTATTTAAAATGTTTGTACTTGTTATAAACCGTGTTTTGTTAGTGTGTTAGAGGTACTGAGCAATATGAGCCGAGTATATATAGTTATTCAGTTATAAGGATAGTTGGATGTACCGAAAACAAAGAAAAAGATTGATAAACTACGTTATAAACCTATAATCATGTGTTTTTAATATTTTTGTATAAATTTATATACATAATTAGTATTTACATACGAAATTGCCACCTTCAATCGCCCCTTTTTTAAACGACGTGGCCTCGTCATGACTTCAAAACTTGAGGCTTGATCTTTCCGTCACGCCACGCTTCACGTGATTTAAAATGCTTTAGATTAACTTAATTTGTATCTAATAAGAGTATCTATAGTCATCACTTATCCCCATACTATATATCATGTTATCATTGCATTCTCACCGCTCAACGTTACAAAATAAGATTTTAAGCCACTCCCTAATCTATACTGTAACACCGTGATTTTCAAGTTTTACCTCTTACAAAAACTTTTAAAATAATAACGAATACTTGCAACGGAAGTCTTAAACCATTAATAAAAATAACTGTCATTGCCGAAAAGGCAAAGAAAACCAACCATAAACAAACCACAGTGCTACTACCGCAGTCTTTCGAAAACCGTTACAGAATTTAAAACCGTAAATCAATTAAATAAATAAAATATTTGTTGGCACCAATCATTAAATCAAACTATTGTCTACGACTACCCTCCTCGCATAACCCGCAAACTCTAAACCACCTGCACGAGTACAAGACACATTTCAACGAACAAGTGTCAGCTTACGCCTCGTGAGTCAATAGGAGTTAAAACCAAAAACCATAAAAATATAATCGTAAGTATAGATATGACTTTATAGCTAATACCATACCCGACCCATCGTGTATTTGACCCGTACCCGATAGCCAGCAAATCATATAGCATTGAATGGGTCAAATATCCTCAAATTAAATCATGTAATCAACCGCACGTAATCATAATTCATACCGCATAATAACCGCATATGCATCAATAAGGTGTCCTAATGTAGAGTCTAAACCCACACTAGATACCCAAGGTTCGCTAATCACGTGCCCGGCCAACCTATGCACCAAGTGGGGCGCGACTCCCACCCGAGAGCATAGATCCCGAGAGTATCGCCGCTTTCGCTACTCCGACAGTGCAAGTACAAGTACTGCGTTGTCGTTCAAGTGCAAGTACAAACGAAGCCGGCCGCAATTTCAGCTTCTCCTCACACCCTCGTGATGCATGATCTAACCCCGCTGGCCTGCATCACTCCAGTACTTGAACACCGAGGTGTCCGCATACCATGTGTCACTATAGCCATCTAGAAAGACCAAGCGACCCGCATTGGCTAGCACTTTGATCCTAGAAGGTCAATCATACCTACTAGGCCCGCAATCTATAAATGGGTAATAAAGTATACTAGCCCCACCCGCTAAGTTCAAACATGCATATAATCATAAATAATTATATATAAATCACAATAAACCACAAATAATTATAGCATGTGTATCACGTGTTTAAACATATATAAAACAAGTATTTGACTTTAAACACGTAACACGTATCATCAATCAACATATATAACCGTTTATATATCCAAAAATTAGGTTTTGTCTTTGTACTCGGGTTTTGTAAATTCTACTGAACTCACCTGAAATATCGAGAGAATAAACCGAGAGGATCACCGCAAAAGTTCACCGAGCAACCTAACGAAATAACGAGTCCTAATAAGTATCTGAGTCGTATGATCCAAAAAAAATTGTTACTACAATTAAGACTTACAACACCTAACCTCCAATTAAAAGTTACCAAACACATAACATTAACAATTAATTCCTAACTAATTATTGTTAATTGTCAGCCTACTAAATTGCTAATTACGGCCCAAATTAATATTATTAAGTGTAATTTTATCAAGCTATTCCTTTCCACTCCAAATGTACTTATTTGCATGCATGTAATTAGTAATCCATATAAAAATACCAATTGTAGTTACCTGCTCTTTAACAATCGTAGTTCACCAACTTCAATTATAATTCCACACAAATACATGAATTGTATTTCACTGCCCATTATAAATAGCAGTTGACTATTATTACTTGTAATTTGACTTATACCTCCACCTGCAACAATCGTAGTTCAGGACTTGATATACAATTTTAACCACATTTCGAACCAACCCATGATAAATCTCATGCTTCTCTTAACCACAAATCAAGTGACATTAAGTCTCAAATCAACCAGATATTCAAACCCAAATTGCATGTTGATTAATATAACAGTTAACTTAGGAATTGTAGTTTGATGTAGCCAAAGAAGTTTAGTCAGCAACTCCAGCTCATCAAATCATGATTCATGCCATCAGATAGTGATTTTAGCCCATCAAATTGCAACTTTCAGCCGATAAATCATGAATTACAAGTGCAAGACTTCAACACCCTCCAACTTAAATTCTGCAGGCCATTGATCAGATGCAAAATCGTAATCTAAATCTTCAACTAAAATCATAATTTCAAATCCTATTACTCATCTTTAACGTCATGTATCCAACCCCTAGTAGCAATTTCATGTTTAACCAGCAAACCCATTCAATCTAAAGTTTCAACATCTACCTACAGTCCCGCAAATACCATCGGTGATCAAAAGAAACATATACTTTTAGGATTAAGGATGTTTACCTGATGGTTTACTTCCCAAAGTCGAGATGAAATCGAGCCTTCTTCTACCCTCTGTTTGTTGTCGTCGTTAACCCCTGCGACACCTCAAATTGCCGCCCGAAGAACAACCCCCTTTCGATCGATATTAGCACTACAACCCCACATAAACTCGACAGTTTCATAGTACCCATTAAACTCCTATGACACTTCTTCACGTAAACACCATGATTTCCTTGTTCACTTTTTAGTCAATCGAGAGAGACCGTGCGAGACCTTCAAGAACTGCCGTGAACAACATATGGGCTGCCAAAACATGATTAAAACCCTAATAGAAATTAATCCTTTAATCCCCTCTTAATCCTTAATGTTTTCCTTAATGACCCCTAAGTCCCTATTCTTTTCATTTCAATATTTTGTGTCCATCACGCACTAATTGTACATAAAATCATATAACTCACTTACCGTTTCTCTAACAGCTCAACAGTATAAATTAATTCCTCAGTCGTCGCATAATTTATCATACTAAGACTAACCGAGAATATATATAAATTATACAAATTACTCCGAAATTCTGGTCGTTACATATACTACTATATAAACCATTTAACACTCTATCTCCTCTTAACTTTTAAGAACTTCTTAAAATTATGTCAATCTCTAATCTCCACTCTTCTTTTTATCTAAATTAATCTCATCCACTTAATTTTTAACCATTTATCTCTCCTTATAAACTTTAACTTTAAATTTATTTAAAATATATTACCCCACTAACATATCCACCCACATCAATATAATTTTCAAATCTTATTAACTTCACTCCACTTATTTTGTTAAATATAAATCTTTTTTAATTTTTTAATGTTTTTTAGAATTTATTTTTAAATTAATAAAATAATTGATAAAAATATAAGATAAATTGAACAAAAAATCGGACATGTTGCTGAATTTTTTTTCATGGCATTGAATTACGCGTTACATCCTTGAAAACGACATGTTACAAAACAAAGACTATTTACCGCCGCAGCATTACGCGGATACACTGCTAGTTAAATTGAATCCACCATGCACATGTGTTATGGCACCATGTAGTGGATTATCTTATAGCAACCCATATATACCCCTTCTTGAAGACTTGACTTGTTCCCAGCTCCAAATCCCTTATCATTCCATGTCAAAACAATTCAGATTCGGCAAAAAGAAAAAAGAAAAATTGACTACAAGTAACATGTTTAAAAAATATACGATTATAAAGATAATTTGACGATAAAATATAATTAACTAATACCGAATTAAAAATAACATCCGTTAGAGTCATGGTCATAAACTCATATTAATAACGACCCCTAAAAAATGGGTATCCTTGTATAGTGGTGTGTATTGCACTTGATAAAATCACCCACTACAATATTACAATTTTTTCTTCTTCTTTTTTCTAACTAAAGACAATTGTTAAAATTGTATACATTTGATAAGAATTATATATAATAACAAAGTTTATTTGAATAAACATTTATATATATGGATAGATAAAATATATATATAGATAGAGGAGATCGTTAATTTGAATAAAATATTGAAAAAAAAACAAGAAAATAATTAAAAATAATAATTTGGTGAGATAGAGCAGAGGTGGTTGCTTTATTTATTCGATATAATATTGTTAGATGCTTATTCTTCTGTAGTGGTGTGACCCATGCATGCATTCTTTGGTTTGGGACCCTCGAATTTGAAGGTGACTCAGTTTTTGTTTGGTTTATCCTCATCCCCTGTACGTCCTGCATGCACCCGTCGGTTCTACGTACACAATTAATTAGTGTTAATTAATTTCTCAGATTTTAATCCATCGGCTAGCTAGCTAGTTTCTGTAAAGTTAAAAAAAATATATATGATCACAATATATATATATATATATATATATATATATAGGAAAAGTTCATGCGAGAACCTCGAGAACCAATCTAAGCCGTCCAATTCCCCCTCTTTTAATGTCATTGTCCACCCATGAATTACTCACATGCACCCTGCCACACTCTATCCCTCCACGCTCACCATCCATGAAACTTCCCATATCCAAGAAACGGCCGAGATTGGTCTAATTTAAAACTATGTATGCAGATGCAGAGTGCTTCCTGGCCTTGATCTTGTCCGCGCTTGGACATCTGTGACAATTTGAAACAGTTTATATATAATTTACATCTGTACGTTGACAATCATGTAAATTATATACTTCAAGTTTTTTATATGTAGTACATTAGTATATCTGATTTACTACTTCTATAACCATAAAGGTGGCTGTTATTACAAAAATTATGAAAAAGAATATAAAATCACATAATTAAAAAAAGGATTGGCCTTTTTATTTTTTTGCAGAGATATAATCGATTTTATCTTTTGGGAGAAAAACAGTCGCTTTATTTGTCCGAAAATGTGATTCGGAAAACTCACCGAGTGGGCCAATTTCACTTGGTCCCAAGTACACTGTAAAACACTGGAATTAAGCTCAAGTATAAAATTTAAAGATAAGAGTAAAATCTAGTCGGTGGTCAATGTCTAGGGTTGAACACTTGAACCTAGATTACCTTAGCAAAAAAAATTTATATATATATATATATATATATATATATATATGGGAGAGTTCAAACGAGAACTATTTTTCGTACGAGAACTGTGAGAACCAATCTCAGCCGTTCCTTGGATATGAGAAGTTCATGGATGGAGAGCGTGGAGAGGATCAAGTGTGGCAGGGTGCATGTGAGGAATACATGGGTAGGCAATGACATTAAAATAGGAGAATTGAACGGCTCAGATTGGTTATCGCAGTTCTCGTACGAAAAACGGTTCTCGTTTGAACTTTTGCCTATATATATATATATATATATATATATATAGGGGAGGGTTCATGCGAGAACCGTTGTTAGTGCGAGAACCGCGAGAACCAATCTCAGCCGTTCCTTGGATATGGGAAATATCATGAATGTAGAGGCAGGGTGCATGTGAGGAATTCATGGATGGGCAATGACATTGAAAGAGGGGGAATTGGACGGCTTAGATTGGTTCTCGCGCTAACAACGGTTCTCGCATGAACTTTTGTCTATATATATATATATATATATATATATATATATATATATATATATAAATACACACAAAATCAAACCAAGAAGAATGAATAGTCTTTTTTTTTTGTCTTTTTTCTGCAAAGATTGTTTGTATGTCTATATATTTTAAAACGGCCGAAGATATAACCAAAGTGTTGTTTAGATGGAGTGGTTGCCATAGCCTCGATCATGAGTTCGAATCTTGGATCCTTTTTTTTTTAGTCAGTCTCCTTTTATTTGTTTCCTCCCTTTATTTGTCTTTTCTTTTGCAAATTCTTTTTATATTGTTTATTTTGTTTATGATTATCAATATTAATTTAATTAATACTAAATATTCTAGTGAAAAATTAGGAAGTTTGTGAGTTATTTACTTTTTTTTTTCTGTTTGAAAAAATATATTTTTAAATTATTTAGTACTAAAGTTTATTACAAATGTCTTTTGCACCTTATTATATATTATAACCTATAACAATCTATATATTTGGGTAAAATCAAATCTGGTTAATAAATATATTTCATCTATTTCCAACTTTTATTGTGATATATGGAATCATTCTTATTAATATAAGTAGAATTAGACTTTTACTACACGTTACGTATATGTTTTATATTGTAACACAACTTACAGGAGGTTTTTACATATATATAGTTGAAAACTATAAATTAAGTTAGAAATTAACTCAAATCTAATTCTTCATCTGTTATGTTTGGTTATTTAACTAACAACTTGAATTTGAGTATAGTTTCATCATCCTACTACCACCTAGGGGTGTTATTTAGTCGGATTATTTGGGTTTTTGGGCTGGGTTAATCGGTTATAGAATATTAAAATCAAAACCGGTAACCAAAGCAAATAAGATTTGGGGTTATTAGAGTTTCTTTTCTAAGCAAACCAAATATATTTCCTACCCGTAAGCTAAATTGAGTAATATAATTATAAATCAGGTAATCGAAACAACCTATCTGAAAAACCAGAGTATGTCTACCCGATTAATCCGAACTTGAAACGGATCAATTGGATTATACAGGTTCAATTACAACATGACCTTATAAACCTAAAATCTAATTAACTTGAAGTTTAATAATTTGAATTTTGGATAAAGTTTATAATTTAAAATTTAATTTGATTGACCCGATTAATTAACAATCCTAATGAGAAGGATAGGATTAACAGATGAAGGAGAAGTTTGGTGGTTGACGAGAGGTTTTAAATACATAATAAGCCATGTGTCTTGTTTTGTACGTCCTTTAGTATTTCTTTTCTACTTTTTAAAGTACCGCAATCTTATTTGAAATGATTGTAACCTTGTAGACTATTTTTTAATTAATATAATACTCATATTTTTTATAAATATATTAGAAGGATATAATAATGGTTTAGTAGGTGAATCAAGAGTGGCTTCGAAGATACAACACAATATAATGACTAGTAATTATCTCAGTACTAAATTATCGACTAAATAAATTACATACTTACATATAGCATAGTTCAAATAAGAGTTAGTTTTCATACAAAAACTATAAGAATCAATCTTAGTTCTTGATTAAAAAGTTTTGGAGACTCATTAATTAAGGGTATTTTAGTAAAATCAAGTCTAAAGTAATGACGGCGCACTGAAACGTAATTCACGGTTGAGTAAGTATATAAAGACCAAAATACCCTATTAATAAGTAATTGGTGGTGTCACAATCAATTTTCACAGTTCTCCTTTGTAAAACCGTTCTCGATTGAATGATTCACTATGTATCATGTATGAAGAAGTTCATTTTAGAATCGTTCTTATTACGAGTACCGCAAGTACCATTTGTAACCGTCATTAATGCTCGTTAATAGGGGTATTTTGGTCTTTAAATATTTTCACAACCGTGAATTCCATCAAACTACAGCGTCATTAAAAAGTGGGGCATGATTTTTTCAGAATACCGCTCATTGATATATCATAAATGAACCGTTAAGAAGACATTAATGTGTCATCATTTTTATTGGCTATTGATTAAGCAAAAATTCCAGACATTTATTCACTGAACCAAATCCAAATCCAAATCCAAATCAGAATTCAAATTCAAATCAAAATCAAAATCAAATGTACATAGACAAACGCTTATTATGAATTTGCCCCCCATACACACGCTTGATCTCAAAAATTGAATCCAAGAATCTACATTAACTTAAATATGCACATACAAACAACCAAACTCAATTTTTTAATGTAGGGAGAAACAAATTGAACTCGAAACAAGAAGAACTCAAAAAGTCAAAAGGAAGAAAAAACTCGGAACGAGTCTCATCCAGATACTCATATCAGAATCATAAGGATTGGGTGGCGAACACAAAGACCCAACTTGAAGTAGGATAGAAGACTCGGAATGGTGAGTCGAAGATAGGCAATAAACAAAGGAATGCGAAAGTCAACAACAGAAGAAGCAAATGATGGGAAGACAGGAAGGATAGAACATGCAAAATCATACTCGTAAAAAAAACCCTAGCAAACAAAACCTTTTATATAAAAAAAATTAGTAAAAAAAGACTTACAAAACCAGAATTACCCTCTTTAGGTCCATAATAATGTTACAAAATCTCTCTGACATGTGTAACTAATGCAAATCCTGACAAATCAAATAAATTTCCCTGGAGTTTGATCTTGTAGCTTTAGGTCTCAACCATGATGACTTCCTAAACAAAGGCTTGCATATCTTGAACAACTCTACAACCACCAAACATTCAAAATTAACCTACCTTTGCTTTCAGAATAGATATGAATTTTGTAACAAATATAAAACAAAAATACCTTTTCTATTTGTGGTGGTATGTGTATTAAGTTTTAATCTTGTACCAAAATGTAACACTTTCTTTTGGGCACAGAGAATCAAGCATTACCTTTTGTATCCTCGCTCTCTAGAAGCTTCACAATTAGGTGTCCTCTGGCTTTGAGTACACCAGGATTTTCTTTCTCAGGTTTTTCCTCTGTTTGACCACCTTCCAGGGGCTCATTCGGTAATTTAGCTCCACCAAGGGCCAAATCAAGCGCCCGCATACCTAATTCCACTGATAAAGCAGCATCTCTCGTTGTGATACCCGAAACAAGTGGACACATATCTGATAATAGAACTGAAAACCCTTTTTTCTGCCAATATTAGAGTACAAAATATGAGAAAACAGTAAGTGTTTTGTTAATTTTTAATGATTATTATGTGTAAATAGTTAACTTCAAAGATGGAATCTTATCATATATTTGGGGATTTTATAAATCCGTACAGTACCTGAGGGGAGAGGTTTAGGACTTCATCTTTAGGAAGGTTCATGACATCCGCACAGACAGTGGAAACCCTTGAATCGCAGTGAGTTGAAGGAACTTTCACCTTCTGTTCTGGATATTTTGCACCGCAAAAATGAGGTCAAACTACTCTTTCATGAATCAAATAGAAGAACAACAAACGGCGAATCACCTTAAGATCAATGCCGACAACCACCCCACCATTTTTCGAAGGACCAAGGCTCTGACAAGCTACCTGGATTTCAAGGAAAAAGATCACTCACCATCTCCAATAACTCAATGAATACAGATGGAAAATTGGAAATATTTTAAGTATATTGGCTTCTCACAAGAAAGTGTATAAAGATAATGAGACCTCGTTTAAAATAAAGATATTAATGTCCAAACGCACATAGTGGCGAAACAACTAGTAATTAAACAGGCTCATCAAAAAGATCGGCTGTTGGGTGTGTGAGTGTGTATTCTTTGAAATGAAGGACATAGAAGAAGTCCCAAAGAAGAAAAACTGAAAAAGAGATAAGAATGAAACTTGGGGAATTAGTTTCTTCCTTTCACATTCATGATCTCATTAGGCGAGAGTATGAGCTCAAACCAGCCACTGCACATCTCTAATTTCTTACTATCTTTTATGTTTTCTTAATGATTTAGGTTCATCAAGACCAAGAAGTGTATATAGAGATGATGGGTTTTTGATTGATTACATGATGATAAGAATGAAACTTATATTGTATGAACCCTAAACCCATCAATAAACATCAAAGTATGAATAACCCATCATGTAATCATGTATGAATAACTTATATTGTTTGCTCATGGTTAATTGAAAATATGGTATATTGGTATCAATTACCACACATGTTGTTTAGTTGTCACTAGACTAATTTCCTAATGCTTTATTTGCATCATAGACTTAAACAAATCGGAAAATGTTTTCAAGATGCGTATATTACCATAAGATTATTTAACTGTTTCTTGAGACTGTAACCGATAACAGAAGTGAAATGAACTATAATTATGCATGTGATTATGGCGAGGATAGCTCCTATAATGGCTAGTAAGTAACCAAAAACATCATTAGATTACACAATTAGAACATAAAAGTCATTTTGGCAATTGACATTATTAAAATCGATCACTTGGCGATGGAAACTGTAAATAGGTCTAGTTCCTTTCTTCAATTACAAGTCTGGGTTACTCCATAATCCTATTCTACTTAGCATACCACCATCATGATTAGTCCATTCTATTGCTCTCGTCTATCATCTTGATTCTAGGTTAACATGCCTGAATGATGTAATGTTACCAGTTTTCACTTTTCACATTTGATTAGGTTTAAGATTTTAAGTGTTCCTTGCTACATAATATAGCTTTTATTTAATTACAATTTCTTTTTAGAAAAGAACACAGATTTAGAAATTATATTCCGTGATACTTATCCCTAAAATACACTGGGTAAATGTGTCTGTATGTGTGTAGTAGTCCTATTATTAATTGCTATGGTCTTATTATAAAAATTACACTTAGACTTTACACACCGTAGGAAAATATGTAAAGTCCTAATTTATTAACATTTTTAACAATTACTAGACCATCCTTTATCATTTAACTTTTGTTTGGTTGCTTTTAAGGTATTATAAGTATTTGGTGGACAAACCTTTATCTATAATTGCTTTTTGCTAGGTTTGAACAATTGATGTTTGTGTAAAATGATCTACCAAAAATAGACTCATGTGATCATAAGAGGAAATTTTGTAATATACTTTCATTTCTACTCAATTTTGGTAACTATATTCCTTTTTATCAATTATAGTAATTAAAAGTTTAAAGAGTAACCTTAATATAGAATAAAGCAAAAATAATCATGAAATCAACTACGTGATACATGTTCACAATGACACATTTGTAAAATTGACTATGGCACACTCTAATGGTTAATTGAGGTCCAATTTGTCCCTGCGTTAGAGGTTTCATGGTAGGGGATGAAGACATAAAACATTAGATATAGGTGTATACTCATGGCCCTATGTTCTCTACCAGTGGTTTATATGATTTACCTCTCATTTTGGTCTTGGAACTGAGCGGTAGGGGACTCCTTGGGGTGGATACCCCCAAAAGAAAAACATAGGTCCAATTTTAGTCAATTTTGATTGATAATACATTTATACCTCCATATAAACTATCACTGATATATGTGCAACTAAGAAAAAGAGAACTCAAAGACCATCCAAAATATATAAAGAGACGATCTTGAAATTATTAGGGCACAGTACAGGCTCTCATCAAACTTTGTGTAATACAGATGTACCTATAAATAAATATAAAATTGAATTTGTAAATGTTTTTATTGTTGAACTTATTATGATTATACTTTTCTTAAAGTATTTCGAATTATGATCAGGTTTTGTTATGATTTTTATACATACTTAAAAAAGAGTTGGGTATAGAATACAACTTTCACATATAAGCATTTTAGGATTCCAAGCTCAAACCAACTTTGAATCCTCCTCAAGCCGAGCATAGCACTAGCCTGCATCACAAAGACTTGTCGTTTTACACGCCAAGCTCTAGCCCTGTCACTCGGCTAGGCTAGGCTAGGCTCGACTCATTTGCAACCCTGATCATAGTGTGATGGCACAAAGAGCCACCAGGTCTGGTTATTCATTTTAAATTTTTAATTAATTTGTTACAGAGACTGTATTCCATGTACTGATACATCAACGAACTCAAAAAAAGGAGCGGGATAAAGAGAGACCTGAAGCCAAGCACCAGGAGCACAACCAAGGTCAAGGACAGACGAACCAGGTGTAATCAATCTGTATTGTTTCTGAATCTGTAGCAGCTGCTCCTCCAACCGTAATCAAACCAGAATAAATGAAATCATAAGTACTCATATCAAAATTTTGTTAACACTGAAGTTACTACGGAGTCCGGTCTACACACACATAATATAGTGTTCTTAATATTCAAATCAGCGAAAACCGAAACCCTAACATTAACAAAGAGGGAATATAA
This sequence comes from Pulicaria dysenterica, assembly GCA_947179395.2. Taxonomy (NCBI): domain Eukaryota; kingdom Viridiplantae; phylum Streptophyta; class Magnoliopsida; order Asterales; family Asteraceae; genus Pulicaria; species Pulicaria dysenterica. Next base: position 67,398,118 of record OX359295.1, on the reverse strand, counting down.
CCTTGAAGGCAGAGCGGGCAACGTAACCAAGGCGCTGAGCTTCTCTATAGAAGAAATCTGCAGTCCCGCCACCGCTCATCCTTCTTTGGTTTCCTATTGAGAGAAGCAAATCGCAAAAACCCTCCTCCAACGTACCTCTCTATGTTCGGGTTTCGAACCCGATTGTTTATCGGGTCTCCACTCAGTTAAATCATCAAAAATGTATAATCTTATAAGCTTAAATAAATTTTTAAACGCTACAGCCTACAGCAGCATTGTGAATTTGTGATGCTATTAACATAATCATTTTCCTTTTATTTATTGTAAATTATCTTTCACTTGTTATATAAGAGAAATGTTCAATATGGTCCATAGTTAATGCATAGTTCTAAATATAAATTTTAGTCTTTATATCAGGGTAAAGTTCAATATAGTCCATGTTTTTTGTGTAGTCCTGAGGGATAAATCTCAGCCGTCCGATCAACAAAACATTTTCTGGCGAACCCACCATCGGATCATCATGATTTTTGGTGAGGTTGATCGGTTTTAACTCCGCTACAAGACTATGGAGCCTGATCGTCCTCACGATCCTCCATTAACGAGAAATCGAGCAAAATCCGACCATCATGGCCGCCGCTGCAAAATCCAACCACCACGGCCGGAGTTAATGGTGGTGGCGCACATGGTTCAACTCGGTTTGATGAGAGGAGTCCAGATCTGGTCTCGGATTCGTCATTGGATGCTTAAAAAAAGATCCGGAGTTTTATGTCTCAGATCCGGCGCCGACGAGGCCAAATTCGCTGGCTGCCGGAGTTGTTCAGGGTGGGGATGGTGGTGGTTCAACTCGGTTTGATGAGAGGAGTTCAGATCTGGTCTCAGATTCGTCATTTGATTCTTCAAAAAAAGATCTGGTCGGCGGCGGCGGTGGTGGTGTCCGACAGTGTGCAATCACATGTGATTGTGGATTCAAATCACATGTGATTGCGTCGCCGGAGGAGGTGGCCAGAGGTGATGGTCGGTGGTGGTGGTTGGCGGTATGCAATCACATGTGATTGTGGCGTCAATCACATGTGATTGTGGCGGCCGGATGTGGTGGTGGCCGGAGGTGATGGTCAGTGGTGGTGGTTGGCGGTGTGCAATCACATGTGATTGTGGCTTCAATCACATGTGATTGTGTCGCCGGAGGTGATGGTCGGTGGTGGTGGTTGGCGGTGTGCAATCACATGTGATTGCGGCGGCCGGAGGTGGTGGTCGGCGGCTGTGGTGGTGGCCGGAGGTGATGGTCGGTGGTGGTGGTTGGCGGTAATCACATGTGATTGTGCTTCAATCACATGTGATTACGGCGGCGGGAGGTGGTGGTCGGCGGCAGTGGTGGTGGCCCGAGGTGCTAGTGGGCATTTGAATTTTTTCTGATCTTGTGGCTGAGCTTTGTCTCTTGAGACTACACAAAAACTTTGGACTATATTGAACATTTCACCTTTATATCAACACCATCAATATTCCAGATTAAATTTTAAAAATTTGGGTAGAGTGGTATTTTCGTAATTCACATGTGATCATTCTACAATCACATGTGATTGTATACTGAATCACATATGATTAAATATTAAAAATTTATAATTATATTTTTCTATAAACTTTATTGAATACAACTCTATTACATAAGGATGAAATGTTTATTTTATGTCTCTTACTCCTATATTTATTGTTTTAAGAAAAATCTTTTCTTCAATCGGGAGACTTATCAAAAATTCTATCTATACATATTCTCTTATTGTTTTTTATTTCTATCGTGGAGTCAGTTTGGTTCACATAATAAATATAAAGAATTAGAATTTAACCAATGAATTAAAATTCATAGAAATTTAAATGCATATGAACTGAAAACAATTAAAAACTATATCTTTTTAGTTAGAAATACTTGAATTGAAATGAATAAAAAATAAATTAATTCAATATGTATAAACCAAAACAATATATATTATCAACCGCCAACCACCCCTTAACCTCTCTGCCACCGCCACACCTCCTCCGACACCCTACCCCACCCCTACCCTCACTCTAGCACCCTACCATACCTTCACCCTACCATACTGACCTACCCCCAACTCTGTCACCTTACCCTACCCCTATCTTTATCTAATTTTACAAGAAACAACAGTCCACTTTAATTGTTTTACTCATTTACATAACAATAACTGGTATGATACATGTGATGTTGGTTGGGAGAGAAAGAGGTAAAGCCCACTCGCTGTTAACGTACAGAGTTTGTGTTGATGGACTGAGAAATTGTCCCCTTGGTGTTTTTGTGTTGGTGATGCCCTTAAGTCCATATGATTTTAACCTTAAGTAATTGTCTCTAAGCTATTTTGTATTCAAACCGAAAATATTAAACCTAAATAAATTAACTTGTATAGAAAATTTTTAAAATATTTTATTGAGTCAGTTCAGTTAATAATGGGACTCGGTCTGGTTTAATTGAAGTCAAGTGATTCACATGAAATGTTTTATGGTTACAGTAACTAATCCGCGCTTATCTATTAATAAAAAGTTGAAAATATAACCATAGGTTTTGGAAAGCTATATGTTAGTTTGGTCGACTTAATCAATTAAATCGCTCTTTCTCTTCATCCCTATATTTTAGGTTTTATCTTGTAAAGAAAAAGTTTATAACAACTGAATACATTGAAGTTTATGTGATATTTTACTTTTGGAAAATAAATTGAATAATTATAATACCATACGATTATGGGAAAGTAATTTTGCCATTCTTTTCACACAATAACCATTTCGTTATATAACTGAGAACAAGTAAAATTAATAGAATAACATTTAGATGGGTCATTTAGAAAAATGATTCTGGAACGCGTGATCTGAAATGATTTTTCTTTCATACATTTTTCTAGTTTTATTTTCTTACATCTATTTGGTTTTTATTTTTTAACAACATCCACGCTTTTTGTATCTCTTCATAATAACCCTTAATTTTAACATATTTTACAAAAAATATATTTTTATTATAAAATTTTGCTTTTCTAGAGACATAGTTTGAATAAAGTAATAAGAAACGTTTTTTCTACTTTGAATTTGAAAATTTCCATTGATAAAGTTAGTCATGTTTTATGAGTTGTTTTTAATTGTGTTAAATTTTGCACCTATATAACTATAACTAAATAACATATATAACATTAAGTCACACAAAACCTTCTAAATGCAAAGATTTTAAATTTAGGTTTCTATCAATATTTCGCTGAATACAATTTTATTAAATCCATGTTGCAACGCAGGGTAAAAAGATCATACTTTATAGAACAATACGGAAGCTTGTTTACCTTTGGAAAACATTTTTTTAGAAAACACGTTAGATACATATTAAAAGATATCACATTATATAATATATACATTTAGCGGGAAGAATTTTTGTCGTTTACTACAGGAACCTTATATATATTATATGTTAAATAGTACCTACATTAAACACACGTGGCCTTCACCGGAGTGGTTAGAGCTTATGATTTTCTCAATGAAGGCCTAGGTTCGAATCTTATTAGCTGTGAAATTCTAATTATTTTTTTGCTGCTTTCTCATTATTTTTCTTTTGTATTTTTTAATTAAGACGTATTTTATTATCTAATTTCTTAAAAACATAAATTCTGATTTTTTTAACACTATTTAAATTCGCTTTAATATTTGTATTATTTTTAACCCTTTTTCAACTTCTATGTTTTAAAGCATTGTATCTACCTTTTTGTTTTTTTGACTTGATGTAAATTTGATATATATGCGTTTTATAATTTTATGCAAATAACAATTAAAATATTTAATGATTTAAGAGTTTTGATTAAGGTTAAAAATAGTTTAAACTCTAATTCTATTAAACTCTTAAACTTTTTATAGTATTTTTACTTTAAAGCTTACGCTTATTTGGTGTAACCATTAACCTTTATTCTTGAATTGTTTAAGCATTAAAGTTTAAGTTTATTCTTATTAAACTTAAATTTTGTGATGGATTTTACATAGGTATATATATATATATATATATATATATATATATATATATATATATATATATATATATATATATCATATTATAGTTTGACCGTTAGGTCAGGATGTGAATATATTGTTATAGAACAACCGAAAATTTTGACGTTGCAGCATCTACCTTTTTAAATAAAAAAATATTCTTCAATATGTGTTATTAATTATATCTTACAGACTAGCAAATAAGTTTTTATTAATATATTATCATGTAGATCAACTAATCCTATAATTTATAGTGATTAAAGAATTTTAGATATATAAAACCAGCACAACACGTGAGCTACGCAAAAAGGATTCTTCGCCCATAAGTAATTAGCTGTAACCAGAGAAAAAAATTCAACTACAAATAGGCGTTCATCATGCCATGAATTACTAAAAAAATATTATAAAAAGGTAAAAAGGAAATATTATAGAATGTGCCTATTCGGATTAAGGCCCAAACTCCACTAAATCGAAAAAGTTAATGTAGTGATTGAAGTCGAGGTTAAAATTTCAAAGTCTTATAAATTAATTTTTATAGGATTGTTTAGACGAATTTTATATTATATGTTAAATAGTACCTACATTAAACAAACGTGGCCTTCACCGAAGTGGTTAGAGCTTATGATTTTCTCAATGAAGGCCTAGATTCGAATCTGATTAGCTGTGAAATTCTGATTATTTTTTTTGCTGCTTTCTCATTATTTTTCTTTTGTATTTTTTTAACCCTTATGACGTATTTTATCTTCTAATTTCTTAAAAACATAAATTCTGATTTTTTTAACACTATGTAAATTCGCTTTAATATTTGTATTATTTTTAACCCTTTTTCAACTTCTATGTTTTTAAAGCATTGTATCTACCTTTTTGTTTTTTTGACTTGATGTAAATTTGATATATATGCGTTTTATAATTTTATGCAAATAATAATTAAAATATTTAATGATTTAAGAGTTTTGATTAAAGTTAAAAATAGTTTAAACTTTAATTCTATTAAACTCTTAAACTTTGTATAGTATTTTTACTTTAAAGCTTATGTTTATTTGGTGTAACCATTAACCTTTATTCTTGAATTGTTTAAGCATTAAAGTTTAAGTTTATTCTTATTAAACTTAATTTTTGTGAAGGATTTTACGTAGGTATATATATATATATATATATATCATATTATAGTTAGACCGTTAGGTCAGGATGTGAATATATTGTTATAGAACCAAAAATTTTGACGTTGTAGCATCTACCTTTTTAAATAAAAAATATTCTTCAAGATGTGTTATTAATTATATCTTACAGACTAGTAAATAAGTTTTTATTAATATATTATCATGTAGATCAACTAATCCTATAATTTACAGTGATTAAAGAATTTTAGATATATAAAACCACCACAACACGCGAGCTACGCAAAAAGGATTCTTCACCTATAAGTAATTAGCTGTAACCAGAAAAAAATATTCAACTACAAATAGGCGTTCATCATGCCATGAATTACTAAAAAAATATTATAAAAAGGTAAAAAGGAAATATTATAGAATGTGCCTATTTGGATTGAGGCCCAAACTCCACTAAATCGAAAAAGTTAATGTAGTGATTGAAGTCGAGGTTAAAATTTCAAAGTCTTATAAATTAATTTTTATAGGATTGTTTAGACGAATTTTATTAAAAATTAAAGTAGCAATATAATTTTACAATAGACGAGATACTATTTTTACCCCGTCGCGAAGCGCGGGTAATATTTACTTGTTAGATACATATTAAAAGGTAATTTAATAACTAATAATTTGTCCACCGACGCATCATGCAAGGAATTAAGAATTCTTATATGTCAATTTAGAGCTTACATGTAAATTTATTTTATTAAATACACAGAGCATCTTCTAATACAAATATAAATAAAAGATTAACATGTATAAAATTATTACTCGATTTAGATTATTTAATTAAAAATAAATTTAATTGTTCAATCTTAAACATTCCTTTAATCAAAATTGGAATTACTATTTTAACTTTTGTTAATATGACTCTAAATCAAAAGATTATTCAAATTTTATTTTAATATGATATAAGATATTATTAAAAAGGCAATATTGCATGAAAATGTAATAAACTAGGATTTTTATAGCCCACGCGTTATGCCGCGTTTTGTGTATATATATATTTAAAATTTTTATTATCACATTAAATCATAGGATTATGTGATATACATGATAATATATTAATAATTTTATAAAAACACATACAAAAATAATAAAATGGGTGATCAAAAAATAATCAAAAGATTAGGATTCTAATATGATGCAAGAATAATAAAACAAAAAAGAGTCAAAAGAGATCTCAAATCTCATAGATAAAATATAGACTTTTTCATTAAAAAAATTATAACCCGTGTTATCTTAGTTTTATATTTAAACAATATTTTCGTCATAAAAAACTAAGCGTTATTGATTTAAACCTTTAAATTTTTTCGAATGGTTTTACTTAAGTAAATGTACATATTATTAATGCACGAAGTTCATGTGGTCTTTTGTTTGGTTAATAAAATATATTATTAATGAGTTAGTGCAAAGTTTTTCTCAAATACATTTGTAAGTTAAACTTTCTTTTTGAAAAAACGTATTTGGTAGTGGGTAAAATATAAATAATAACACATATTTAAGAATATTTTTTACCCAAAAAGACAGAAGTAGCAACGTCAGAAATTATAGTTATTCTATAACTATGTATTTACATCTTGACCTTACGATCAAATTATAATATGATACATACATATATAAAATTAATTATAAAAATAAAGTCTAACGGTTAATTTAAAATAAACTTAAACTTTAATGCATAAACAATTCAAGAATAAAGGTCAATGGTTATACCAAAATAAGCGTAAGCTTTAAGAATAAAATATTAAAAAAACTTTAAGAGTTTAATCGAAATAGAGTTTAAACTATTTTTAGCATTAATCAAAATTCTTAAATAAATATAATAAATACTTTTTACGTAAAAATATAAAAAACATATATATGAAATTTACATTAAGCAAAAGAGAATTTAAAAGAAGATAGACACTGACGCTTTAATAAAAAATAAGTTAAAAAAGAATACAAAGATGAAAACGAAGTTAAAAAAGAGTTAAAAATCGGAGTACATGTTTTGAATAAATTATAAGTTAAAATAGGCCAAGAATGTTTAAAAAAATACAAAGATAAAAAAGAATACAAAATAGCATAATAGAAATTCACAATTTGTCAACACCTAGAGTCGAACCCAAGTCTCCTAGGTACCTAGGGCTTGTCTTACCAATTCGCCAAGCCCATGTTTTGTTAATAAACGTGTAACTTCGTATATATTAAGATAGTGTTTTTTTCCTGACAATTGTATGGTATACTAATTTTATCTTAGTTATTATTGTATACAACAAACTTTAAATTTTAAAAATAGTAAAATTAACTATCATAACTTCCATAATATATAACAACTTGCATAAAATGTGGGATTATAAAAGTTGGTTGTTCTATTTTCAAAAAATAAAGTTGATTATAATAATGATAACTAAGTAAAGGTCATTGCGTTTTAATAAAAATTGCTTTATTAAAAAATATTGAAGTATTTGAATACTTGATTAGATGCACCAAAATGTAATGAAACATGCACATTTTTATATTTTGCATAACGAACTAAACTTTATTAATATTAATACAATAAACTATCAAAAAATTACATTATGTCTAATAACCTGTAATTAGGAGATCACCTTGATTTTTTTAAAAATTCTATTTTAAATTTTAATGTTTTACTATTTTATTGTTATCGTTACTAAACCATATTATTATTATTAAAATATTATTATTGTTATTATTATTAATTCTTCATCATCATTTAAACCTAAATAGAATATGCAAATCAAGATTAACCGAACACCTCATCCTTCAACTTCAATCACCCCCACCCCCACACCTGCTTCATCTTCTACCACCATCACCGTTACCTCCGTCGTTTTCAACCACTTCCATCGTCTTCAACCACCTCCATCACCGTCCCTCTTTCCACTGTGCGCCCACCGTCACACCAACCATCACACATGTGAACCAAAATCATCTTTATTCGGGAATCATCTTCATTTGTAAACTAAAAACCGAAATAAACTCTAATCTTCATTTGTAAACCAAAAAAGAAGTAAACTCTACAAATCGATCTATAAACTAAACACAATCTCATCCTTGACTTGTTCATTCTTGAACATGTTTCACGATCGATGAAAACCCTAAAAACAAACCACAAATTAAGATTCTTGAAATCGATGGAATCTACTCTTGAATGAGATGAAGACGGCGGCAAATGAGGTAGTGGCTGAAGACGGAAAAGCAGAACAATTTGCAAAAAGTAATCAGAATACATCTGCATTTAACCTTCATCATCTTCATTAATGATAATAATAATTATTATTACACAAAATACAAAATAATAATAAAATCAAAGGTGACTTGCTTAATCTTTGATGACAAGAAACGTTACACACAATATAATTCTTGAGTAATTTATTGTTTTATACTTTACAAATTTAGTTCAATAACATAAAATATGAAAATAGATATAAGGTAGTAAGGTACTACATTTAGGCGCGTATAACCCTACTTTAATAATTAACAATTTTTGTAAATTCAAGCATAATAAATATTACGTATTTCATTGTGCTAAAAGCTATCTTATCCAATTACTATTATTGTTATTATTAAATTACGGGTATTATATATACTTTTTAAACTAATTTTCAAATTTTAAACAATGTACAATACTCCCTCATATCAAATTCAGGTCCTCGCTATTAAATTATTCGAAGTTTATGTTTGCAATTTTAAGCTATCAATTGTTAATTAGATACAAGACACCCTCAAAATTCCTCTTTATATTAATGTTAATTTAATTAGGTAGTAATGAAAGTTGTATTTTTAAGCTATCTTAAAATACTATTAAATACTAATATTATGTTAGTGATTAATCGTCTAAAATAAATAAAATACTACTCAACATCAAATTTATTGATCAATCTTGATCTTCCATAAAAAAATATCATATTTAGTGGTTATGGAGTAATGCCCCCTCTAAAGAGGTTATGGGTTCAAGTTCGGTTGTCATTCAAAAGAATATTAAAATATCATGTTTGTCCTCTCTCATTTAGAAATAACATATTTAACCTTTATATTATTTCAAAATCTCATATTTAACAAAATCTTAACTTTATCATCTTAAATATTGGGGTTAAGATCTTCTCATGTTTGGGTCAAACATGACTAGTCATGTTCTCACACAAACATAAGAGTGTGTCCCTTATTTTAGTCAATGATTGGTCCCTTTTGTAGGGTCCACTCTCATAATTTATGAGAGAACGTGATCAATCATTTTAACTCACCATGAGAGGATCTTAACCCTAAATATTGTATACTCTTAATAAACTTATTTAAATTGCAACTAATAAAGATTTAACCTAATTGGTCTAATTATAATAATAATGATTGATGAAAGATACAACGATCTCTTTGGATTATAATAAAACATTTTTGCCATCATCTATGCCTCAATCTCGTGTCAACACATCCATCGATGGTCTAGTTGTTGTAATTGTCTAGTCTATTGCCATTCTTTTAAGTTTTAATTCTCATGTTTTATAATTATTTGATATCTTTTATTAATATTTAAACATTTTCATATTCTAAACCAACCCCTATCACATAGACATATAATCTAGTATAACATATTAGGCTTCTAAAAAGTTACAAGTTACATTGTTATTGTGATCAATCATCGACATAATCTTTATCTTAATTAACAGAGATTATCTTTTATCTTTTATATCTTAATATATAAACTAGTATGGTATCTACGTAAATTTTAATTTATTTTTAGAAAGATGTGAATACCAAATAGAAAATTAATTTCAATTATTAGAAAAATTAATCTATTTTGGAAGGTTTATAATTGGAAAGATGTGATTAATTAAGATAGGATGGATGGTTAGGATGCAATATTAATTGAAAAATGAAATTTAAGAACTCTTTAAATTTGAGAAGAGAGAATGTTGCATGTTTTATAAAATAGATGAAAACGAACAATTTTCAAACCAACTCATGTATCATATTAATATATTAATTATCCTCCTACTCATAATGATCAATACAAGTGTCAAAATCAATGGATGAGATGAAGAAAGAGAATTAGTGGAGTACACATGTCATGTTGTGGTGAGTAGGAGGATGAAGTAGGAGGAAAAAGTAGGAGGATATATCATTTTTGCATATTAATATATAATCTAGTATTTCTTCCAAAGAATCAAAAGTCCAATTATGCTATAATATCAATATTGAATTTAATTGCTTTTGACTAGTCAGGCCATCACAAAGTTCATTGTCTAATAATGACACAGACATCTAATTAATGCAATGTTTATCGTCTATACACAACAATGACTGAGGCATTGGAGTGTTTCAATAATTGTATGCCTTTTTCGATACTGAACACATACAATCGTCTTAAACATACTTCTAAACATAAGACTTTTTACACACAGCAAAACTAGAACCCATAACTATGAAAAATATTTTTCCGGCCTTTTACTCACAGCAAAACAAAAACCCATAACCATGAAGTATTTTTTTCCAACATATCTGCGACCGCCGGGATAGAGGCGTTTTAATAATTGTAGGTGATGTAAACCCTTTAAGTTAATTTCATTTAATTTGTAGATTTAAACGGTCCATTATTTATACACCTGACTATTAACACTCGTTGCAGTCGTTTGCATGGGATACGGTATACCACACAAAATTTAAATTTATAGCATGAATCATAAATTTTATAAAATTTGACAGAATTAAACTGTTTTAATGAATTGCATTTCATTAATCACGATGAAACTAATACACAACTAAACCTAAGTTACTCTATTGCTAATGAACCAATTCAGTTACAAGACCCACTATGAACAATGAAAGGTTATTCACATGAAAGCATATCTTTTTCCCATTTTTACAAAATTTGGTATTGATTTAATATGATCAATGTAGTAATGGAAGTTGATATACATACCCAGAGAGGCAGAGACTATGAGGGCTGTCCTTGAGGCACAGACATGGATGCTTCATTTGTCAAAGTTCCAACAAATTCAGTATAGCCAGTAGCACACTCAGGAGCAGCCGATTTCCTTTTTACTATAGCCTGCTAACCAAACAGAATAGAACGTGTTTATATATTATCTTTATCTTACATGATTAATGATTTTAGTTCCACATAAATAATTCTAAAAAGAAAAACTTATTATAGATAACCAAATGATATAAAGTACCATACGTTCTAGAATCATGACGAATTCAAATGCATGATGAAGAAGTATCCCATGATCTCCCTGATAAACATATGCTTATTAAGCAGGCTTCCAAAAAGATAGTGCATATATAATGCGTCCTTTCCACCCCTGCAACATCCAATGACCATCCTCATCAATCCCAAAGTCTCCGTGGTAGCATGATTTTGCTCTCTCTTTAGCCAATTTCAAGATTTCTTGATTAAGTGGGAGCTGCCGAAATCCGACCCTCAAGTTACGAACCTGCCACTGTTTGTATGTTTCGGGTCTCTCTATTCTCTCTCCACCTTCACAAGCTATGACATTCATTGCTTCTTGTCCCCAAAATATTTTCTCAATCAGCATTCTTTCCTGAGTCTCACGAGTTGCATTTGCCTCGAGCATATCAAACAAAGAAGAGAAGAAAAACAAAGCTTCTCTGAACCTTGTGATAAAGAAAGGGGCATTGTAGGAGCCATTAATAACACCCTGTATAAAAATAGCTGGATTCATTTTCCTAATGAGATTTAGAACTTTATTCCTTGGACTATCCACCATGACTGTCTCATCAAGCAGGTACCTAAACCTATACGCGCAATTTACAACTAATGTTTCATTATTATCAAGCTCAAGATCATCGATTGTGATTGTTTCCCACTGCTGAGCTATCGCTTTGAATTTGAATGGAACATTAAAAGTTTCTGCATAATTTTTTAGCCTGCTTCCCGTCTCCTCAACCCTTTGGGATGGTCGAAAACCAGGACACGGGAAGTCAATCCCAGTGATTCGAAGTTCTGGTGGACCACCAGGCCTTTTAGAGAGACGTTGTATAAAGCAAGGCCATTGGAAGCCATAAAGAATACCAAAATCTACTATATGTAGCTTCTTTTTATTCTGGGCTATATGCAAAATAGTCTTGTTAGAGAAAAAATTTGAGATTTTCAAGAAAGGGCAGCAACTTAGATATAAATGGTACGCTTTTAGAACATCCACTCCTGATGTAGGCCTGGAAAGAAGCGCTTTGTATATCTCTGTTCCTGAGCCAGCCATTCGTGCTTCAAGACCAGCAGAGAAGTAATGGGCCAATCTTTGCATACCATCACCTGTCGGTGAAGCATGTTCTCTTATCTGCTTCAGTAGATCAATTGCACTCCTTTGGTCATTGGCTGCAACAGCTTGTGCACAGAGGCTCAAGAGAGTTCTCAAATCCACCACATCTTTTTTTACACCTTTTTTACCACGGCCCTTGCCCGTGTTAGCCTTGTGTTGTACTCTATTCACCCCATTGTGGATAAAATTACCTTGAGGAAGGTTTTTCCCTTCACCACAAAGCAACACATCATCAAACATCTTGGACCTCACAGTTGGCTCAGTATAAGCTGCAGACTGCTTGGAAATCCTCTCATATTCAACAAGATCTTTGGAATAAGTGTTTTTCTTTCCTCTTGATTCTTCTGGGATGGAACTAATTTCATGTTTCTTCTCAGCCTTCAAACTCACATTATTAGCCTCTTTTGTCCCCAGTTGATCACTGCAGAAAGGGAACCTAATTGATTCTCCAGTACCTTTTTGAAACTGCGTAACAGATACACTTAGGATACTCACAGGGGAATCCGCATAACAATCAACAACACTACTATTACTGTTCGTCGAGCAGTAAGATGACTGAGATCTCGACTGTGTATCTAGATTCACAGAAACACTTGGTACAACTGAATCATAATCACTAACATCACAGCTAGCTCCTGTTCCACTAACAAATGTACTGCCATCAAAACAATCGTAGTCCCGGGTGGTAATCCCATCCCTGGCATCATCATCATACAGAGGTACTGTAGCGTTGGAACTACAAAAAGGAGGCTCATTCACCATAAGAGCATCATAAAATGATTTCTCTGCAGCTTGAAGAGCAGCAGATCCTTGAAGCATACAGGTCTTCTCCTCTATGTCTTCTTCCATAAGCATCTGATTTATGTACTTGAAAACTACGTCACTAAGGTCAAAATCCTCATGTAGGTGGTCACCTTCATGACTTGAGCTGGACGATGGACTAAATTTTTTAAGGCACATATCAGGAGACTCTGGAGTATGATTCGCAGAATTTCGGTCTAAAGTTGTTTCACTGAGATTCATGGGACTGAGAAACTTGGGATCTGACAGCACCGTGGGAGATCCATCGAATTTTAAAGAGTTCAAATTCAAAACGCCGTAATCCGCCTTCCATCGCCCATCCATGACCATCTATCTACCAGAATGACAAAAACAAATCAAAATCAAATCAAATAAATGGAAGTCATACCACTTACATTTTTCAGCATTCAGATCGAACAAAATACGTCTTCTTATATTAAAAAAAAATCAAGTTTTTGTGGAATAGACAAAAGAATTTGTGGCTTTATAGGATCAATAATAGTTGAAAAGAGGAAGGACTTTTAACATAAAAATGAAATTGCGTATTCAAATAAGGTGATTATGCGGGAAATAGTTAAGCAAATCAACATGTACTAAAAAAGAAATCCGTTGATAAGAAGAAGAAATCAACAACGATTTAAGTCTACAAGAACATCATGAATTCTGTCAAAAGAATTGATTTGAATTGCACATGTCAATAAAAGCAAAGTTATAATCGAATCTAATAGGCGGGCAGCAAAATCACATAAATTAACACATAGAATAGAATGTATCCAAGGGAAAAATGAAAGATGTACCTGAACAAAAACCCTAGAATAGTATGCAGCAAGAGAGAGACGTAGAGAGAGAAAGTGGGGAGACGCGAGGGAGTCAGTCTGTGTGTGTAGAATATGAGGGAAGACCGGAGGGTATTGACAATTTTAATGGAATTACAGGGAAAATCTCGACCGTTCAATATAAAAAGAAATCGGATAGAGCTCAGTTCAGCTGAGCTTTTAAAAGTAAATCCTATGTATTCTTAGTATACGTGTTCCAGAAAGCACCGATAACTTTTTTAAATGTCGCAATGTATTTATATGTATTTGGTACATACTAGCATCGTACCCGTGTAATGCAGCGGCGGTAATAGTTTCTGCTTAATAATGTCGTTTTTAAAAGTGTAATGATATATTATTCGTACGAGTCGAAATCACTAAATAGTTATTATTCAGCAACATTTCTGTTTTCTTCTATTTTTTTAATTCTATCAACTTTCTATTAATTTTTAAATAATGTTAATATAAGAAATAATTTATCTATGAAATAAGGAGAGGAAAAGTAATAAGATCTTAGGAATTGTGTTATTTGGTGAATAATTGTGTTGATATGAAAGAGAATATGTTAGTAGAAGAGTATATTTAATTGAATAAAAAGTTAAAATAAATTAGGAGATAGATTGAAATAGTTAAATATTAGGTGAATGAGATTAATTTGAATAGAATGAATGGTCAAGATGTTGCATTTATTGAAATTTAAGAAGTCTTAAAATAGAGGAGGAGATAGAAGGTTAAATGGTTTATATAGTAGTATAGTTATAATTTGAGCTATTATATTATTATGTATTTAAGAGATTATTTCATTTAGGCAGACTTTTTAGTATCGTTTTTAGGGTTGCTTTTGAACTAGAGGTATTTTTATTAAAAAAATATTAGGGTAAAAATTGTTATTTTTGCACAGTTAGAAATTTTAGATCAAAGCAAGGACATAAGATCGAGTCCAGAGCTTATGAAACTCGATGTAAGGTAATCCTTCCAAATGACTTTTTTATCTTAAGATTAGGTTACCTACGCTAAGTTCGTTTATCTTTATCAAATAACATATTGTCCATTTTGATTCTCGTGTACTTGTAATCGTGGTCCGAGTCGTTCGGCTACAAATGCTTCATATTTTCATGTAGCTACTAACTATATATATGAGCAAATATGAGTATTTTGATCATGGATTGGTTTAAATTACAATCTTGTTTGTGGTATTGAATAAGAAATTCATCAAATCATCTAAGTTAAAAAGACCTTGAACACTTAAATGGATTATTTCATTATTTGGTAGTAATAATAAGATTAGGTTAGATCTGTGGTAGCGAGTAAGAGTCCAAAAGTGTCATTTTATCTAGTTGTATACCTAATAATTCACTAAAGGCACAATCTGAACATGTTCATAATAAGCTTTACACTAGAAGTTGATTATGTGGTTTCTAGCTAATTCATTACAATTGACCAATTCGGTAATTAGTCACTAGGGGAGGGTTCATTCGAGAACCGTTGTTAGTGCGAGAACCGCGAGAACCAATCTCAGCCGTTTCTTGGATATGGGAAGTTCATGGATGGGAGAGCGTGGAGGGATAGAGTGTGGCAGGGTGCATGTGAAAAATTAATGGATGGGCAATAACATTGAAAGAGGGGAAATTAGACGGCTTAGATTGATTCTCGCGGTTCTCGCACTAAGAATGGTTCTCGCATGAACTTTTTCCTTGGTCACTATACATTGAGATAACTTACAGTTGGCAAAGCTTGACTGTCGACATCGTGAAACGGATTGATATATCCATTTGAAAACTCAGAGATGTAGATGATGTATAAAGTGTTTACTTTGTATGTATTAGCTTAATTTGTACTAGGTTTATTGTTTTATGTTAGTTTTCTATTTCTTAGTTTATATATATACACTAGCATAGTACCCGCGCCAATACGGCGACGACGAATAGTTTTGGTCAACAACTTGTCATTTTTAATCATTGAGTTATTTGAATTTCAAAAATGTTTATGAATTTAGGTTATAGGTTATTAAAATTAATGAGTCTGTTTATACACATTTTCTAATAATTAAGTTCAACTATTTATTATGTGATAAAATATTTATAATGAAATGTTTAGTTGGTAAAATATTTTTGTAATAATTAAGTTAATTGACACTGACTTGATGTTTTAAATATTTTCTTATAATAGAAGATTTGTTCACTAAAATGGTATACATGAATCTCATAAAATTCATCTAATAGTTATTTAATTTAACAATTTTCATTAACTTTGATTTAAGGTTAGTTTAGAATTTTTAATCTACTTAAAAATTAAGAGTTTTGAAATTTATAAATGTTTTATAATAGAGTAAGATATCAATCATGTTTCTAGGTTGACTTTAATCAAGCTATCAAGGTTTGTTCTTGAATATATACCATATGTGGATCGATCTTTATTACCGATGTTGTGTTATAAATTATGGGTGCATGTGTTATTTCTAGTATTAGTTGGAATTTGCTTTATAAATATTTTAATATTTTGAGAAAACAATTACGATAATAAGCACATTATGAATAAAAAATCAAAAATAAGCAAAAATAAATGAAATTGCAAAAATGTACCAAATTTTCGCTAATAAAAGTATCAATTTTCGCTAATACATTCTAAATTTCGCTAACCAACCTGGCCCGTATAATAAACCAACCAGAAACAGCCACGTATATGTTTTTTTTTTAAATTTCCCTAATAAAAGGTGGATTTTTCGCTAATGAGATTTAAATTTCGCTAATGGCTCTGGTAGCGACACGTGGCGTATATCTGAACTTTTTTTTTTAAATTAGTCAAATCAAGTCCCATAGTGTTGTCTTGTCATTGGGAAATGGATTTTATTGGGAAATGAAGGAGAAGTATTAAATTATATTTATTAGGTAGGTAAGATATTAATATATTAATATATAGTATATAGATTTGTAAAAATGTGGGATAAAAAAGTTGAAGTATTATTTCTCAAGGACCACAAATTCCGGCCAAGTTCTCCGGCTAAAGGCAACGAAATCCGGCAACCAGCCACCACATTCGGCCACCACATCCGTCGACCAATATTTGCGGCGAAAACGGAGAAAAATCCGGCGAAAGACAAAGTATTCCGGCGACCAATTTTTTTGACGGAAAAGAAAGCCGGCGACCAGCCACCATCTCCGGCGACCAATTTTTTGGACGGAAAAGAAGGCCGGCCGGCGACAAGCCACCACCTCCGGCAAACAAGTATTCCGGCGAGATTATCTTTGTAGACAAAAAAAATGGTAAACTTTCTAATTTATAAATTAGTTTTATATGTATATGGTACATTGTGTAATATTTATTAACTAGAAATGCATGCACGCGCTTTGGTGCGTGTAAATTCCGGAATTCGTTTACACTAATTTATCTATATTTTTTAATATACAACATAAATAAATGTTTTTTGTATACTTTTTTTTTAAAGGCTATGGTAATTACTTTTTAAAAATTCTATTTCCGGATTTAAACATACTATGTAATATTAGAAATTAAGTTTTGAAATATCTTAATCAATAAATTTATTTAAAAGAATATGAAAGGAAGTATTAAAAATTAAGTAAATGAAATATACCATATTTAGATATATATTAACAATTTGAAATTTTACTGTGATTACTACTTGGTGTAAACTTTTTTATTCTCTTAAAACTTGAGGTTGTATGTTCTTTATCTATTACGTATAAAATAATTTTATTGTCGTTTGTAATGCAAATACAAAATGTTACTATTTTAGTACAATTCCATATAAAAAGACTTCATTTTGCCGTTCACACTTAAATTTTAATTAAAAACGTAAGTCATGTATCTATGTTACATTATTTATCTAATAAAGAAATAAATGAGTAATTTAACTCATATATAATTTTAGAAAAAATAAGTTGCATGGAAATTCCATTTTAAAAACTTGTATTATAAATTCGCTACTAAGGTCTTAATAAGTTAATAGGGAAATAAGCCTAAACTTATAAGTTAATATAAACAATTTTACTTAATAAGCTCCCTTAATATGCTAATGAAATAATAAACTATATCTTAATAAGCTAATTCAAACATTCTCGGGTACATTTGAGATTTAGAGAATTTAGCAGGAATAAAATTATGAAGATATAGCATATCCTAGTTTTTATTGACAAAAAGTAATAAATTTGGTGAAAAAAGAAAGAAAGAAGGAAATGTTGTAAATATATATATATAAGATTGTATAAATATATATAGATAACAATATATGGATGAACACATTTTCAACACAAGCTTCATATTGTCAACATTACTATCAACTCATTGTCTCCTAATTAATGGAAGATGGTAAATCAATAGTGTATATTTTTTGTATAAATACCCTATCTTGTAATGAAGAAAACACACCTCTTGTATGAACTTTTATAAGTTATACACTTCTACTTCTTCTCCTACTTCCAATTATCTCAAAGTTCTAAGGTTGTCTTGTTAATCTTTTATTAATCTTGAGCTAAAGTTGTTAAAATTATAACACGTTATCAGCACGAAAGTTTCTACTTCGTAATCAAGGGAAATCAACTACAAGAATCAGATCTTAAACAAGGTATGTATTTCATAAATGACAAGTTATAATATGGAATAAAAACTAAACAATACTTCATAAACAAAATAAGGATAAATGACTCATTATTATGGACATTCACAAGTATATTGGACTACTAACAATCTAACTTTCATTTATGTTACTAACATTTACTTTTATGCAATTAACATTTACTTATATGTTAACTAACTTTTATTTATGTTACTAACATTTATTTTATGTTAACTAACTTTTATTTCTGCAACTAACATTTACTTACGTTTACTAACGATTATTTATGCATACTAACGTTTTACTCTTATATATTAATGTTTATCTATCTTGATCTTTTTATTTCTATAAATCATTTATAAAATATTTTATATATATATATATACAACGGTCATATAACCGTTGTAATGGTTACATAGCCGTTTACAACGGCTATATCCTCTCCTATAAATTGAAAACTATTAATCTCATTTTTCACAATAAACAGATTATCCTTTTTCGAAGATCATTCGAAGCATCTTTCAAAAATGATTCACCCGTTTGTAATTTTCGTTATTGTACTACTTATAATATCTGTCATCTCGATGGTGATTCTACCAACTGACGAGTTTGATTTTTTCTTACAAATACTTGTAATCATTATCCTTTCGATGTTGTATGTTGCTTTACAAATGTAGTAATATATATATATATATATATATATATATATATATATATATATATATATATATATCGATTATAATATTTTGATTGTTAAATCTTAATAATTATAGAATGTCAAAGATTACCAAGATCGAATTTCCAGCTTTAGAAGCATTTGGGAAAAACTATATGACATGGTTCACTGATATAAGAGCATATCTAGCATCGTTGGGTATTTTGGATACTATAAAAGAAAATAACGAATGCTCATCACAAGAGAAATGGAAGGCAATTTTTATTTTTCGTAAACACGTCGATGTTGGTCTAAAATTTGGATTTACAAACATAGAAGACCCGTATATTCTATGGAAATCCCTCAAAGGAAGATTTGATAATCAGAAAAGAGTTTTACTCCCTGTTGCTAGGAAAGAATGGAGATCATTAAGATTCCAAGATTTTAAGCAAGTGTCTGATTATAGCTCTGCATTGTTCCAAATATGTTCAACACTGGAATTTTGTGAACAACCTGTAACAAATGAAGATATGTTGGAGAAAACTTACTCTACATTTCATGCACAAAATCTTACGTTGCAAGAGAATTTGCGATTGCAAAATTTCTCGAACTATTCTGACTTGCATGTATATCTTCTCATGGCTGAGCAAAATAATATGTTATTAATGAAAAATCACGAGACCCGTCCCACAGGATCAGTAGCACTTCCTGAAGTAAATGTTACCGAAAACATTTGTCCTAAAAATAATACACGAGGACGAGGACGTGGTCGTGGAAGAGGACGTTTTGATCAAAGGCGCTCTTCTGGCCCCAATCATTTTTCTAATCGAAACCATAATTATGGTAGAGGAGGTTATTCTTATGGTCGTGGCCGTGGCCGTGGATGTAACCAAAGAAATAATACTTACTATGCTCCATGCAATAATAAGACCCAACCACAAAATAAGACCACAAAACACGATGAAACAAGTACTTCTCAAAACCTTGAAGGTTCCTGTTTTAGATGTGGTAGCACCGATCATTGGTCAAGAGCATGTCGCACGCCTTCACATCTTTGTAAGCTTTATCAATCTTCACTTAAGGAGAAGGAAGTGAATTTTATTGATCAACCTAACTATGAAAATACCGAGCTAAACGCTATCGATTTCTTGAATGACGTGGAGTGATTTGGAAGTTGATAACTACTTATGTCTAAAGTTTTAATTATGTTTCTGTTTATCTTATTTATTATTTATCTATGCATTTTCGATCGGTAACTAGGATTTCCTTTTTCATGTAATAACTTTTCTAAATCGTATTTATAATAAGTTTCTTTTCTCTATCTTTCAAGTTTGATATGAATTCTACTGGAGCACGACAACAAGATTTGGTTGGAGATCTATGTATTTTAGATAGTGGTTCCACACACACTATTCTTAAATCTAAGAAATATTTTTTTGAATTAAAACCAACAAAAGCAACCATAAACACCATATCTGGTCCAGCAAACTTGATAGAAGGTGTGGGAAAGGCTAACTTTATACTACCAAATGGTACAAAAGTTTTGGTATACAATGCTTTATTTTCCCCAAAATCAAAGAGAAATTTAGTAAGTTTCAGGGACATATATCATAATGGATATGACACACAAAGCGTAACTACACATGTTGAGAAAATCTTGCACATTACTAATAAAAGTCATGTATTGGAAAAACTACCATTATAAATATGACAGAATCACACATGGTAGTCAAAGAAAAATGTCATAATCCTAGTATATCTAGTTTATGGCATGACAGGTTAGGACATCCGGGCACAACGATGATGAGGAGGATAATTGAAAACACACATGGGCATCCACTAAAAAATCACAAGGTCTATCATACAGGTAAAACGACTCAATGTGAATCATGCTCCCTTGGTAAGTTGATTATAAGACCTTCACCTGTTAAAATTGACATGGAAACACCCGTGTTTCTTGAAAGAATCCACGGGGATATTTGTGGACCAATTCACCCTCCATGTGGACCATTTAGATACTTTATGGTCTTAATAGATGCATCAAGTAGATGGTCTCATGTTTGTCTATTATTAACACGTAATGTGGCATTTGCAGAATTTCTTGCACAGATCATTAAACTAAAAGCACACTTTCCCGATCATACTATAAAAAGAGTAAGATTGGATAATGCTGGTGAATTTACATCTCAGGCATTCAATGATTATTGTATGTCTGTAGGAATCATTGTTGAACACCCAGTTGCCCATGTACACACACAAAATGGTCTAGCTGAATCTTTGATTAAACGCCTTCAATTAATAACTAGACCATTAATAATGAGAACAAAACTCCCCGTGTCTATATGGGGTCATGCTATTTTACATGCTGCATCATTGATTCGCATAAGACCAAGTGCATATCATAAATACTCTCCTTTACAAATTGCTTCAGGCCAAGAGCCAAACATCTCACACCTTAGAGTTTTTGGTTGTGCAGTATATGTTCCTATTGCACCATCACAACGTACAAAAATGGGACCTCAAAGAAGGTTGAGTATATATGTTGGGTATGAAACAAGTTCCATCATAAGATATCTTGAACCTTTAACATGTGATGTTTTTACAGTACGCTTTGCAGATTGCCACTTCGATGAGTCAATATTTCCAATATTGGGAGAAGAAAAGAAAAACAAAGAAAAGGATGTATCATGGTGTGAGCCATCATTACTATATCTTGATCCTCGAACTAGACAGTGTGAAAAGGAAGTTCAAAAAATAATGCATTTGCAAGAAATTGCAAATCGATTGCCTGATGCATTTACTGATATGAAAAGAATGACAAAATCACATATATCAGCTGTTAATGCTCCAGCCCGGATTGAAATACCAAATCAAAAATCTGGTGATAAAGCCACTCAAGAGTCTAAAACACGTTTAAATCGTGGAAGACCAATTGGTTCCAATGATAAGAATCCTCGAAAAAGAAAGAATGCAGAAAATGCAAATGACCATAAAGAAAGTGTTTCTGAAGAAACACAAGATATTGGAACTCCTTCAAAAGAGGAAATAAATGATGTTAACAATGAGGTTTCCATCAATTATGGTCAAACAAATATATTATGGAACCAAAATGAACTAGAAAATATTGATAAAATAATTTCTTATGCTATTGCGTGTGAAATCATGAATGATGATCCTGAACCAAAGTCTGTCATTGAATGTCAAAATAGACATGACTGGGGTAAATGGAAAGAATCCATGCAAACTGAATTAAATTCGTTAAATAAGCGTAATGTTTTTGGACGCATTGCCATTACACCGAAAAATGTGAAACCTGTGGGTTATATGGGTTTTCGTACGAAAACGAAATGAGAAAGACGAAATTATAAGATACAAAGCTAGACTTGTAGCTCAAGGTTTTTCTCAAAGACCATGAATTGATTACGAGGAAACGTATTCCCCGGTTATGGATGCAATAACTTTTAGATACTTAATCAGTTTTGTGGTATCTAAAAATTTAGAGACGCGTCTTATGGATGTTGTTACAGCGTATCTATATGGATCACTTGATAGTGATATCTATATGAAAATCCCTGAAGGATTTAAAATGCCTGAAGCATTGAGTGCTAAACCCAAGGAGATGTATTCGGTCAAATTACAAAGATCTTTATATGGTTTGAAACAATCTGGACGCATGTGGTATAAACGTTTAAGTGATTACTTGGTAAGTAAAGGCTATACCAACAACACAATTTGTCCATGTGTCTTTATTAAGAAAACAACATCTGGTTTTGTGATCATAGCAGTTTATGTTGATGATTTGAACCTTATTGGAACAAATAAAGAAATCAATGAATCCGCTATGCTTTTAAAAAAGGAATTTGAAATGAAGGATCTTGGAAAAACCAAATACTGTCTTGGTTTACAAATTGAGCATATGAATAATGGAATACTTGTCCATCAATCAAATTATACAGAATTTTTTTTGAAACGTTTCAACATGGACAAATCAAATTCATTAAGCACTCCAATGGTAGTTCGATCACTCAATGTTGACAATGATCCATTTCGATCTCGTGAAGAAAATAAAGAGGTTCTTGGTCAAGAAGTGCCGTATCTTAGTGCTATTGGAGCTCTGATGTATCTTACTAATTATACTAGACCCGACATTTCTTTTGCAGTTAATCTGTTAGCAAGATTTAGTTCAGCTCCTACAAAACGACATTGGAACGGGATCAAACACATTTTTCGATACCTTCGTGGAACTGTTGATCTAGGTCTATTATATTCTAACTCGAAACAAGAGTTGGTTGGTTATACAGATGCACGTTATCTCGCTGATCCTCATAAAGCTAGGTCTCAAACGGGATATGTTTTCATGCATGGAGGCACAACTATTTCATGGCGATCTCAAAAGCAAACGCTTGTTGCAACGTCTTCAAATCATGTTGAAGTCATTGCACTACATGAAGCCAGCAGAGAATGTGTGTGGCTGAGATCCATGACAAAACACATTCTGACTTCATGTGGACTAGAGGGGGAGAAAAATCCGACTGTGATTCATGAAGATAACGCGGCTTGTGTTACACAAATGAAACAAGGGTATATAAAGACTGATAGAACAAAGCATATACCACCAAGATTTTTCTCATATACTCAAGACTTGATAAAGGACAATCAGATTGAAATGAAATATATTCAATCCAATAATAATTCAGCAGATCTTTTCACAAAGTCACTTCCTACTACAATATTCAGAAAACATGTTCACAATATTGGAATGCGTCATCTTCATCAGATGTGATGGTTATCTACATGAGGGGGAGTCAACTATACACTGCACTCTTTTTCCCTTCGCTAAAGTTTTTATCCCACTGGGTTTTTTCTTTAGCAAGGTTTTTAATGAGGCAGTACTTCAAAGTTGAACTCCAATTTGATAATGTGTCATCCAAGGGGGAGTGTTGTAAATATATATATAAGATTGTATAAATATATATAGATAACAATATATGGATGAACACATTTTCAACACAAGCTCCATATTGTCAACATTACCATCAACTCATTGTCTCCTAATTAATGGAAGATGATAAATCAGTAGTGTATATTTTGTAGTATAAATACCACATCTTGTAATGAAGAAAACACACCTCTTGTATGAACTTTTATAAGTTATACACTTCTACTTCTTCTCCTACTTTCAATTTTCTCAAAGTTCTAAGGTTGTCTTGTTAATCTTTTATTAATTTTGAGCTAAAGTTGTTAAAATTATAACAAGAAAAATATAATTCTAATAAGTAAAGTTCTATGTCAAGTTGAAAAGAAAAATAAACAAAAAAATAATATTGGAGGAGGCTTGGTGCTGAGAAATAGGAAAAGAAAAACCAAATCGAATAATAAAGTTGAACGTTTGCATAGTAATTAATGAACATGCACATTTTAGCTAATCCCTTTTGTGAATAGTAGATCGGCGTAAGTTTGATGGTTGCCAATTATATATATTTGTAATATGTATTTTGTTGACATGAAGTTTAGTGATTTTTTATGTATGTTTAACATGTTTTTAGTTGATGTATATTTAGTGATACAATGTATAATATATTTATAAATTTTTATTGTAACGTTTTATAAAGTTTAGTGTTTATTTAGTATATTTAACACGTATTCTTGTGTTTTTTTGACATGTATTTTTAAAATATATTATTATGATTAAGTGATTGTATAATTTGTATTAATTGTAAGCTCACATGAAATTTAATGTTTGTTTATTGTTTGAAATAAAAATAACCTTGTTACCTTTTTTTTTAATTTTTAATTGTGAATTACATAAAAAAAAATATTTTGTATATGACAAGTTTATATATTTAATAGACTATAAATGTAATTATAAAAAAAAATAAAAAGTCTTAATAAATTATATAAATATAATAGAAAGATTGACATAATTATAAAATTATAAAATTAAAAAATCATAAAATTTTTAAAATTACATTTTGATGTGATAGAGAAATTAATATATTTAAAAACTTATATCCTATAAAAACATGATAGAAATAAACTATAAAAAAAAGTAAGCATTCCTTATAAATCATATAAAAATAATAGAAAGATTAATATAAAATTATAAAATCACATTTTGAAATGAAAGAGAAGTTAATATATTTATAAACTTATATTCTATACAAAACGCGATAGAAATAAAATTTTAAAAAATAAGAAATCCTTATTAATTATAGAAAGATAATAGAAAGATTAAAAAAATTATAAAATCAAATTTTGAATAGAGAAATTAATATAAACATAAACTTCTATTATAAAATTTCTAAAATAGATTTAGACGTGATACAAAAATTTATATAGTAATAAAATTATAAACTTATAAAAATCTATATATATGTGAAATAGTTAAAAAGGTTTAATAACTTGAGTTAAAATGGTAAAGGTTTTAAATTATTGAGATAATACACATGTTTATCTAATATTACTAAGGGTTTAAAATTTTTAGTTATTTATCAAAGTCGTATATAATAAAAATCATATAAACTCGTTATTTTGTAGGAAATCTAAAACGCAAACCTAACTTGTCGGAACAAGTTAAGTATGTCTGGAGAAATCAAACAACGCCTAAGCGAAAGGCCTGATAGTTTATATTTATTCCGTCAGACTTGTTTCGGGCCGTTTCCCAATGTTAAGGGGCCCCAGAACGATCCTATTGTCATACACGCTCTGTTGTGTAGACAGATTGTAAACGAGAGAAACGATATGGAAACATTAATTTTCAATGTGGGTGGCCACCACATTACTTTTGGGCGGCGAGAGTTTTATCTGTTTACAGGACTTCGATTCGGGCCCGTAAACTTTATGGAGCATCTCCCCGATACACCCTTTATGAGGCGTGTTTTCCCGGAAATTGATTTGGGCCGGTTATACGTGCGCCACGTGCGTGGTATGTGGGAGAATGCAAACGACTTTGTGAACTTACGGGATGATGACGCGGCGCGGGTAGGTTTACTAGTGTTGTTATACCATGGTATTTTGGGGTCCCACAATGACGTTTTCATCCATATTGGCGTTATACATCTGCTGGAGGACTTCAACGCGTGGAATGCCTTCCCATGGGGGTCGTTGATCTGGTCATACACGTATGGCCAGGTTTATAATGCTATAGATGAGAACCGAGTAGCGCGTCATGCGGCGGGAGGCGTTCCCCGCTACTCTCTTTACGGGTTTGTATGGGTCCTAAAGATATAGTAATACATTGATAAATGATTTAATAATATTCATATATTATTAAATTTGTTTTCTAAAATAGTTTGTTTCTATATACCATAGTTATTTTACAATTTTTTTATTTCTACCTTTTTCATTTTTTAAAATTTGTAATATTTTTTAAATTTGTAATATTTTTTAAATTTGTAATATTTTTAAAATTTGTAATATATATTTTATTTAAATAATTATAAATACTTATTTAGGTAAATAATTAAAAAAATCACTCTGCACGAACTACAAGGCAACCAGTCATTGGGACCCACCATTAGCGAAATTCAGAACTTTTATTAGCGAAGTTTGACTTTTATTAGCGTAATTTGACTTTTTATAAGCATTGGGGGATGTGAGCTGTCAGCGAAAATTACACCTTTTATTAGCGAAAATTACACCTTTTATTAGTGAACATTTATATTTTAAAAAAATAAAATAACACATGCCTTTTTTTTAGTGGTTAGCGAAAATCTGGCCGTTAGCGAAATTTATTAGCGAAAAATAGGCATATTTTTGCAATTTCATATTTCTTTGCTTATTTTAGAAAATTGTATGTTATTTTTGCTTATTTTAGTAAAAGGCTCTATTTTGAGTGGCTTGATAATATAAACATATGTACGTAAACCAAACGGATCTACTTACGGGGTTGGTGTCTCTAAATATGATTTTGCAACTTTCTTTGACAAATTTCTATTGGCCATTTTCCGATCATCGAGGCCAAACATGTCGATCGAATTAGGAAACGATTTTGCATCCTTATTTCTTTTGTTAACTTTGCATCCTTTATTTAATTGAAATGTTTATGATTCTGTACTCACTAAAAACCTAATGGCTTTACTAGTTTAAGGTCTGTTTAGTTTAAGAAATCTTTTAAGGCTTTTACCTTATTATATTATGCTTTTGGGATTGTGAACGAAAACAATGGATTCTTAAATTTGTTGAAATCGATGGAAAATAAAGGCATCAACTTTGCATGTAGGAGTTGAGAAAGGGATCAAATCAGATTCATGATCCCAATAAGAAAGTGAAATTAGATTCAAAAGTTAAGAGATAATATGAGATTGGCAATGGAAGCAATGATGTTTCAAGATTTAATGAGATCACACAAATGATATCAAGAGTACTTAGAAATTTACATGGTGTTAAATTTAGATAGAATCTTTTTTGAATTTCAAAAACTTTGACTAAGATCCATTTAAGTATTTAGATATAAAAAAAGTTATAATTATTGGAGACATTTTGATTTGATGATAAGGTTTATATATATATATATATATATATATATAAGAAGCTTTTTCCGAGAACCGTTGTTAGTGCGAGAACCGTAAAAACCAATCTCAGCCGTTCTTTGGATATGAGAAGTTTATGGATGGAGAGCGAGGATGGGATAGAGTGTGACGGGGTGCATGTAAGGAATTCATGGGTGGGCAATGACATTAAAGGAGGGGGGATTTGACGGCTTAGATTAGTTCTCACGGTTCTCACACTATAGATAGTTCTCAAATAAATTTTTTCATATATATATATATATATATATATATATATATATATATATATATATATATATTAAGGTTTTCAAGGACATACATATTTCTATATACTCTTATTCTCTTTTCTTAATAAGATTAATAAAATACTAACATTTATTATTTTAATTATCTCATATCCTCATTTAGTCAAAATTTAAAATTATTATTTAATTAGGAAATCAAGGCCATTCATTTGGTCTAAACTAAAACTCATATTTAACTCTAAATCAATATATTATTTAAATTTAATTTAGTATGAGTCAATGTAAAAAGTAAATAAAATATTACTTATGTTTAAAAATAGCATAAATATATTACACAATATTTAATTAGTTAAAAGTCAATTTCATTTTTTATCGTAGTGGTTTGCTGAAAATTATTGGTTTGGTTTTTAATTCCGCAAAGTTACAAGTTCTATTTACATCAAAGTATTTATCGTTGTCAGGTAATACATGATACAATTAGCTAGTAAAAAATACAAGGTAGTTCTATATTGTTATTGAATTTAATTTACATATCATTATAACATCTAGATTAAGACGTTATGCAAGAGAGTATGATAATAAGAAAGAATAAATATTGTTTCAAAGAACGACGACCACACATATTAAATTCAAAAATTGCTGATATAAAAATAGTTAAAATTAGTGGGGATGGGGAATACTTAAAAATTCGGAGAAAACTATGATTGGATCTCATGATTAATATATTAAAAGATATTTTTAACTAAAGAGGAGCATAGGCTATATAATTTGCACCGGATCTTCTCGAGATATTCCGTGGCTTTATATGCATAGCTGACGCTATACATCAAGATTCTCTATTATTTTGTCATATTATATTTTAGAACTTTAGCAATATAAAAAAGAATCTATTTTATGGTCTTCTCAAGCGGTACAAAAAATATATATAAAAAATTAAAATCTGTTTTATGTTATTATCATTTTGTCATTGTTTAATAGTAAGAGGAAGAAATTATACTTTTAAAACACCCATGGTCATGACAAAAGTAAAACATTCATTATTGTTATAGTTAATTACATACATGATCCATTAAAAAATTAAAAAAGGTCTGTACTTATAAAATAAGAGTATAAATTAGAAATGTAAAACTATATAAAATCAGGAGATCAAGAAAAACGAATAAAATGGTCGATACTTATTTTATTTGATTATATAAGTTATTTAATAATGATTGTAAATTTTGGTTATATATAAGTTCTACTTATACATATTTTTTAATAATTAAATAAAATATTTATTATATGATAGAATATTTAAAATGAAAGGTTTGATCATGAAATATTAGTAATTAAGTTAAATTGTATTGACTTGATTTTTTTAAATATGAAAGGTTTAGTTACAAAAATGAAATATAAGAATCTATTTAACTCTATTCGGTAGTTGCTTCATTTAGTATTTTCTATTTAGTTTATATAAGGGTTAATTTAATAATTTCAAAATACTTAAAATTTAAAAGTTTAAACAAAATATTTAAATGTTTTATAATATCGTATATATATACACACACACACACAAACATTGTACCCGCGCAATGTTGCGATGGCCAAATAATTTATGTTTTGCGAAATGTCGTTTTCTAGAATGTAATAATATGTTATTCGCACGATTTTTCACGAAATTTTTTTTTTTTTTTTTTGTTTTTTTTTTAAAAAAAAAAAAAAAAAAAAAAAAAAAAAAAAAAAAATTTCTACAACATGTCCAAGTTTTTTCAAAATTTTTTGTTTATTTGCATCAGCTATTTTATTAATTTTAGAATAAACTCTAAAAGACATTAAAATAGGAAAAAAGATTTATATTTATAAGATATGAAGAGAATAGTAAATAAGATTTTGAAAATAGTATTGATGTGGATGAATAATTATGTTTATGTGAGAGTATGTATATATTAGTGTGAAAGAAGTATATTTTAAATAAATAAAAAATTAAAGAAAATTAAAAATAACTTAAATAAAGCTTTTTGAATACATTCAAGACTAAAACCAGAATATCAGTTTACTTAAATGTTAAATCATGCGTTTTTAAGGAAAATTATACGAGGCAAGCTTGCCTACCCATATGCCTACCAAGACCAAGGAATAAAAGAGGGAACATGTATTTGTTTTAGTTTACGAGTATTATGCAATAGTAAAACAGGAAAATATGAAAAATAATGGTAAATAAAAAATTAAAAAACATTAAAAAATTATACGGGTTAACAGTTGACGGGTCAATTTGAAAACACGTTATTTAGTTAACCCAAACACGATCCATTAATTTATACCACTTATTTACGAATCAGGTTGAATTATATTTCTATCGTGTCGATAATTGAAACAACTACATAAAATAAAGAAACTAAGAAAGTAGTTAATTTGATGATAAAATGAGAGGGAACCATACACCTTCCCCTCCACTTTAAGGAGGCAGCTAGTGGATGAAGAAAGTTTCCCTTTTTGGTTCATTATTTATGGAGCATATCAGGTTAATCTTTTATGGTGGTTGGCTGTCGTCCTCTTCAAACCTTTTATTTTCTTTATTTTTTTTAGCCATAACATAATTACATCACCATGTGTGTAGTTCAGTTAACCTAGAAGAAATATGTCACCGTTTAAAATATAACATTATCAACATCTTATAACTCTTTTATTTATTTTTTATATATAAGTATTACATTATCTTTCTTTTACTGTTTCAATCCCCACCATCTTCTCTCCCAACCCTTCTCATTATTATAAAAAAAATCTTAAAAAAGCCACAGAGAAAAATAGAGAGAAGAAAAAGATAGTAATGAGAGAGAGAAAGAGATTTCGAGGTGAGGAGCCATGAAAAGCTTCAAATTCTAGGTTGAGAGTGAGTGGTGTAACGGTGTTACTATACAACTCGTGTTATCTCTTGTCCTACGTGCGAGACGGATTTTAATATCCTAGCATCTAAATTTCTATAAGTTTGTTTTCTAGATAAAACATATGGTTAGATTTTTGACTTTTTTATAAAGTAAAATACTTGCACTTATTTTTTGATATAAATTAAGAAACGGATTTCAAAATATCAGCTTTTTATTTTTCAGTTAGAACTTTGAACACGTACACACCTTCACCGCTTCAATTTTCTTTTAGGCTCCGTTTGGTTTGCGGAATGTAATTGATCGGAATTGGAATTCGTTAAGTAATTGGAATTGGTTCATTCGTGTGTTTGGTTCGCGGAATTGAATCAAATTTAAAATTTCAAGTTTTGTTTGGTATAACATACCTCGAAGGTTTCGTTTCTCGTTGGTCGAAGTTGGGACTGTGAAAGGCGGCTATAGTCTCGATCTTCGAATGTCGGACGGTGGAGGGCGAAGGTCGACGGTGGATGGCAGAATTCGATGGCGGAAGGGGATTGGTGGAAGTCAACGGGAGCGTGTTTGCGTAAGAGAATTCCGAGAGAATTGTTATAATTCCTTTGGTTTAGTGAAGGAATTGTCAAATCCTTTAATCTAGGAATTGAGGGGATTTGGAAATTCCAATTCCTATACTTTTTTGAACCAAACATGAGCAAGATTTAGAAATTCTTAATTCCAATTCCAGACAATTCCGTCCAATTCCTGCAAACCAAACGAGGCCTTAGTGTCTCGTCTCTTACTAGTTACTACATTTAGGCAGGTTAACCTGGTTGCTTCTAATTGTTTTTGTGCTTAAAGAAATTAGATGGTTAGTAGTTGGGTATTATAATTAATATATGTAAATAATTAAAATTTATAACTATTTTAATTTTACAACTAGATAATATTTAACCGGCCAACGACCACATTAAACGCCATGGACGGGGCACCGTCACCGCAACGGGATGCGTTAGATACGAGATATAAAATAAGCACGTAAGAGATGCACCATATGATGAATACATTTAAATTAATTGAATAAGATTCATTTTTGTTAAAAATTAATGTATGTAATTTATTTTTTATTATTTAAAAATAAATTATCTGCTTTGTGGTGATTTATAAAGTAACAATTTGAACTTTTCAATTTAGATTTTAGCCCTACCTTAAGTTCCGACAATTTAATCACCACCAAACCTTGATAGTCAGTCCAAAATTCCTTTCTTGTAGTGATAGCGGATTGGCCTCCGTTAGTTATCGCTGCTAGGGTGACTACATTGTTGCTATTTTTTTTAAATACAACAACGATGGCCAACCAGACTCCAGTATTCCACCATCACCACCATGAAAAAATTATGTTTTGATTACCATAGAATAAATTATCTGAATAATAAAAAAGTCAACTCTTTTGAAATAGTAAAATGTTATTCCACGGCATTAACTAACCTTGATAATTGACATAATAACATCAACTTGTAAATAAACTTAATTAGGGAAACATTTTGCCACTTCGGAAATGTAAGTATTTTGTTAGGTTCTTTCTCCCTCCACACTCCACACCTTTCTTCTCGTCATCTTTGAACGATAACATTCTTTTTCTTTTTTTTCATTTTAATTATGCCTTGAAGATGTATTTTAATAAATTCCCTGAAGCTATTGTAAATATATCAAATCAGTTCTTGTGGTCATTGTTGCTGAACCACAACCGGAAGTCACCACACCTACCACTACCACTACCACCCTCGTCCTTCTTGTAGCTTCTTTTTCTCTTTTTTTCTTTGATTGTGATTTTCAATCTGTTTCTTTTCCTTTTATTGTGTTTTTCTATCTGTTTCTTTTTCTTTCTTACCTTTTTGTCATTGCCTCTAAAAGCAGTAACTTTGTCTACATCATATATAAATCATGCATCACCTTATCCAACATTGTGTAATGTTGTTACAATGAGAAAGGAGGATATGACCTTTTAACTCGCGAATAAAGGTAATGAGTTCAAGTCTCGTTAAGGGCAAATTGGTGTAGATTTATTAGGAGCCGTTAAAAAAAACGCGAATAAACAACAAACAAAATCTGTGAATTAGTGAATACTTGGAAGGAAATACAAGTTATAAATAATTAAGCTCTAATATAAAAGTATTAGAATGCAACTTTAAACTTGATCGCCTAATTAACTTTGTATGCATGCGAGATGAATCGTTTATCATATTATTGTGCTATTATAATTAAAAAAACAATTGACATCGAAATTAACATACTTATAACTATGACAAAATGAAAATTCTTCTATTATGCTCAGTTACATAAATAAATTCCAGTAAATATTAGATAATCATTGATGAATATATATCTAATAATAAAACTCGGTTGTATCTCTAATTGAATTGTGGTCTGCTAACACCTTAAAACGCGGCGACTAGGTTCGTGTTCGTGCTCGACTGCTCGTCTCTCCTCTCCTGTAAACCAAAGCATATGTATATTTGGATATAATAATTTATGATCGTATATATATATATATATATATATATATATATATATATATATATATAGGAAGAAGTTCCATTGAGAACCATTTTTATTGCGAGAACCGCGAGAACCAATCTGAGCCGTCCAATCCCCCCTCTTTCAATGTCATTGCCCACCCATGAATTCCTCACATACACCCTGCCACACTTGATTCCTCCACGCTCCCCATCCATGAATTCCACTTATCAAATCAACGGCTAAGATTGGTTCTCGCGGTTCTCGCAATAAATTCGGTTCTCAATGGAACCCTCCCCTATATATATATATATAGACAAAAGTTCATGCGAGAACTGTTGTTAGCGCGAGAACCGCGAGAACCAATCTAAGCCGTCCAATTTCCCCTCCTTCAGTGTCATTGTCCACCCATGAATTCCTCACATGCACCTTGCCACACTCTATCCCTACACGCTCTCCATCCATGATACTTCCCATATTCAAGAAACGGCTGAGATTGGTTCTCGCGGTTCTCGCACTAACAACGGTTCTCGCATGAACCCTCCCCTATGTATATATGGGAGGGTTATTAGAAATTGTGATGTGATTTTAGAAAAAAGGTTAAAATTGAAAAAAGTCCACTAGTCTAAGTAACTTTGATGGAGTGGACTTTTATAAGTCATTTGGGCCCACACGGCTTTCCTGTCGATTTTGTCTGGGCCATACCAAATCCGTGTTTCTTTCACATACTCATTCTGATTGGTCCAATTTTCGGGTTTATTAGCCATTTTTTGCAATATAAATTACGTAAGCTTGTTGTGAATGTGCGTTTGAAAACAAATCCCGAGAAGGACGGATCTTTCTTATTTTTTAGTCGAATTATATTTTATTTTAATCGAAATAAGCAGACTCGGATTACGATTTAACGCATTGATAGAATGTTTAACTCTATTAGTTACATATGATAACTAATAATAAAGCAGATATATCTTATGAGTTTAATCAACACTCGGGATGAGAAAATTTTAGACGGGATTGGGCTGTATAAATGATTATGAGACCAGGTATGAGATTTCTTTTAAAAAGATTTACAGGTTTGGGCGTATTACGATTTTAGTCAATCTACGTTAAATTATTGGATCTCATTTACCCAACTAACATTTATGTTTTTATAATTTATAGTTCTATTACAAACATATACTAATTTAAAGTATTATAATTTTAGTTAATTACGTGTACGATGTTGGCAATGAAATTATATATTTTACATTAGAAACTTTAAAATTAATTATGTGTATCTTTTAGTTATTAATTTAAATAGAATTTTTTCATTGTTAATTCACTTTTACAATTATAGAAAATTTACTTAAAAAGCTTTTCAACTTATGAAACTATTAATGTCTGTGACTAGAGTAATGAAGATTAAAAATATTTCATTTACTTTTTATGTAATGATTTGATTTAGCATATTAAGAAATGTAGATATTATATATAAAACACTGAAGAATGTTCAATATAGTTTATTTTTAATTTATAGTTATAAGGGTCTAATTTTAGCATTTGGATCAATAACATCAATGGTTCTGATTGTTTTTTAAAAATTTGGTTGGAGGGGTATTTTTGTAATTCAAATATGATGCTTTACAAATCACGTATGTTTTTATCTAGAATCAACTGTAATTGCATGTTAAAATTTTAGGACTATATCTTTTATATTTACTTTATTAAAAAACCTATGTTACTCCCTTGGTTCAGTGGCTAGAACCAATTCTTTTTGAACTTGCTGCTTTCATCTCTTCTTCTTTTTCATTTTTTCCTCGAACATATGTGCCACGTTCTGGTTGAGTTTTATTATTATTATATTTTAATAATTGATTTTGTGTGTTATCTATTTTATTATAATAACTTTTAATATATGATATATTATGTAAATAGAAATATATAGTTATGACCATCTTAAGTTTATCTATATTTTAATTTAAATTTTGTTGTTATATGATAATAATCTAAAATAGTATTTTAAGTGAATCATAATATAAAATATCACTTAATATTAAATTAGTGATTAACAAAGAAAATTAATATAGAAGGTAGTTGGTGACGAAATAATGATGGATTTGTCGAAAAAAAGGGCGAGTTGAAAGAGTTAAGTTTCGAGAACAAAGTATATCGGAAACCGGTGACTGTATTTTAATTACAAGATATTTGAATATTTATATCTTATTCATACATTATATTATATGAAGTAGTTTTTACTACACAAAATATAAGTAAAGTTTACGATAAATAATTAAAAAACTTAACCTAAGGACTGTAAATAATACAACATTAAATATTAATCTTTCTATTTTGCTTTCCGCCGCAACGCGCGGGTTAGTCATATCTAGTTTTAAATGTATAAGTGGGGATGATTATACTCATCTCACATAATGTTTTTGAGTATGTTAATGTAGTTAATGATTAAAATTATTTAAAAAAATTACTCAATTTTTTAATGTGAACTCGTTGGTTATTAGTAGTCATGTATCCGGCGATAAGACCGGGCTACTCCAAATAAAGAGACTAGTGAGTAACAATTCGACTCTAATATGCAAGAAGTCTAAAACCGAGAAACACATCACAACTTTCGAACGGATCTAACCAAATAGATTTTACGGTCTTTATGTAACAATCACAACTACTAGTTATATTTTTTTTTAATTTAAAACTTATGTAGTTTATTTTATTATTATGTAAGGTTAGATCATTAGTTTAATTTATAATTTATAGTATTTTATATTGTTTCATGTAAATTTTTATACAATTAAATTATTTAAATTAATAAGAGTTGTAATTTGTAAAGAAATAAAAAGATAAAAGATGAGAAGTTGGTGTGAAATGAATATGAGGGCAGATTATGTGATAAAATCAGATAGAAAAAAAGGTGATGAGATGCTGATAATAAAAAAGAATTAACATGAAATAATGAATGATGATGGTTAGGTACGCCGTACGCCCTTAACTAATGCGTTGTTGAGGCTCTATGATCATAATTAATTGAAGAGTTAATTACAAAGATGGTCCCTGTGGTCTTGTCCAAATTTCACATTTAGTCCTTTAAACTCGAAAATTACACTGATAGTCCTTATGGTTAACGTTTTGTTTCACTTTTAGTCCTTTTGACTAACTGGTGTTAAAGTTGACCGTTAGTCAAAGGGTAAAATGGTCATTTAATCATATTATCCTTGTTACCAAACAAGATGAACCTATTAAACTACTTCCAAACACACTTATTTAAGAGAGTTCTTCTCTATTTGTTTCCAAACACCCCAACTCTCTAATACCCTTATCACTCCCCCCCTCTCTCTCTCATCTCTCATTCTTTCCAGACTCAAACACCGGAGTTAGAACCCCCACCGCCACCGTACTCAAACCCGTCGGAGTTCAGACCACCACTGCCTCCGTCGGACCATGAGTTCAGACCGACCACTCTCTCTCTCTCTCTCATCTCTCATTCTTTCCAGATCTGAAGTACTCACCCGTCGGAGTTAGAACCACCACCGCCACCATCTGAAGTACTCAAACCCGTCGGAGTTCAGACCACCACCTCCGCCGGAACATGAGTTCAGACCGCCACTGTTGCCTTCATCCATCGCGAACCGTGATGGTACCACAGGTCGCCGCTGTGCTTGAAAAACATATCTGAACCACAGATTCGAGCCGCCGCCGCTCCACAGATCTGAACCGCCGCCGGCCACCACCGCACGACTAGGGGTTTCAGATGATTAAAGGTCGATGATTGAAGGTCGATTAGGGGTTTCAGATCTGATTATGGGTTTAAATCAACAGGTGAGTTTAAGGTTCAGATCTGATTAGGGGGTTGCTTGTTTTTCATTGATTCCAAATATGTTTTTCATCTTGCTAATGTTGAATAATCAATGGTTCTGTATCATATTGTTCTATTTCTGTTTGTACGATGAATAATCAGTGTGTTTTGTATCATATTGTTCTATTTCTATATCATAGTGTTGAAGAATCTGGGTGTTCAATCTGGGTGTTTTTTATTAATTTTAATAGAAAAGGGTAAAAAGAATCTGGGTGTTTTTTATTAACAGTTTCGTAAACGGGGTGGTTGGTGGTGGTGGGTGGTGGGTGGTGGGTGGTGGTGGGGGTGGTTGGTGGTGGTGGGTGGTGGTGAACGAGGAAACCGGTGGTGGTGATAAACAAACTGTTAGTAATAATTATTTATTTCTAATTAACATTTGTTATATTGTTTAATATAATTAAATAATATTTAAATAAATATATATATATCTAATAAAGGAGTAAATGGAATTAAGAAGGGTAATACGTAATTAACTCTAATAAATAATAAATAAAATTATAAAGAATATAAAATTAAAAACCATGTTTGGTAACAAGGATAAAGTGGGAAAAGACTGAAATACCCTTTGACTAACGGTCAACTTTAACACCAGTTAGTCTAAAGGACTAAAAGTGAAACAAAACGTTAACCATAAGGACTA
Organism: Pulicaria dysenterica; assembly: GCA_947179395.2. Taxonomy (NCBI): domain Eukaryota; kingdom Viridiplantae; phylum Streptophyta; class Magnoliopsida; order Asterales; family Asteraceae; genus Pulicaria; species Pulicaria dysenterica. The sequence continues at coordinate 67,360,242 of OX359295.1, read as the reverse complement.
CCAGTGTAATTTTCGAGTTTAAAGGACTAAATATGAAATTTGGGTAAGACCACAGGGACCATCTTTGTAATTAACTCTTAATTGAAACCCAACGAATGGGTGTCACTAATTGTTTATTGAGTTAATTACACAGATGGTTCATGTGGTTTATATATTGTTACTGATTTGGTCCTTTATAATTAAAAATTATGTCCATGGTATCTGTGGTTGACATTTTGTTTCACCCACAGTCCTTTAGCCTAACTTCTGTCAACTCACTTTCTTTCCAAATCATTCACTTTCTCTCCGTAAATATTGTTCGGGAACACAGCGGTAGTGAAGGGTATTTTTGTCCTTTCAACTATTAATCTCATTTCCAAACACCAACACTTCTTCTTCATGATATATCATCTCTCCTACCTCTCTCTCTAACAAGCAGCCATAACACCGCCGACCACCACCACTGCTCCACCACCTCCGTTGCTCTCTCTCTCTCTCTCTCTTCGATCTACACTAGCCACCACCACCACTCCCTTGGCTGTCGGCTACCACCACCACACAACCCATCACGATTCCTGCAAACCCTAACCGTCGGAAAAATGCAGCCGGGAAAACCCTAGTGTTCACGATTCCTGCAATCGGACGTGATGGGTTTTTAAATGGTTATGGAATCGTTTGCAAACCCTAACCGATTTGTGGTGGTGGCGGTTGTTCACATCGGAGAAAAGTAAGGATTCAGGGCGGCGGTTGTTCACATCGAAAACCCTAACCGTGGCGGTTGTTCACGGCGGCGGTTGTTCTCTAATCCGCTCCGCCGTAGATTCGTTGTCCACATCTAGTTTGCGGCGGCTGAAGAAAAAATGCATTTTTATATCAGATCTGAAGATCGGCGGTGATTAGGCGGTTTGTCGATGGTGGTTGCAGGGAGAAGAACGAGGAAGAAGGTCAGCGATTAGGGTTTTGCGATGGTGGCTAGGGTTATCGGCGATGGTGGTTTTGTAGTGGTGGTAGTGTTGACGGTGGTGGTCAGTTATTGGTAGTTTTGTAGTCCGATGGTGGTCCGGTCACCGTATCAACCACCGCCTCCTCCACGGCCACCACCGCACGACCACCTCCTTATCGTGGTTTTCGTCATCTCCTGCATCAATTAAAACTTGCCTATATGACCACCAACAATCTCAGGCACAATCAAAGATTGCAATGTTTAAACAATTCTAAGTGAGAAAGAAATAGACATGTTTAACCTCCAAATCATTATCAGCAGCATCACTGTAATCAAAATCCATGGATTTGTTCTTGATTTGGGTTTAATGGATTTCTGATTCTTGATGATAGTATATGCATGTTTCACTTTGATTCCCAATCTGGACATTTGGTTCTCTGTTCACGAGAGACCATATCAATTTAGGTTTGTAAACCCATATATCTAATCTTATTTTTGTAAGATTTTGGTTCTTGATTTCTTGGTTTTTTTATTTGTGATTGTGTTATATGATTGTGTTACTGAAAGAGAGATGAGGAGGAGGAAGAAGAAGGTGTTTGGAAATAGGTATAGAGGGGGAAAAGACCAAAATGCCCCTGCACTGAAGGACATGTAACAGACTTTTTTAACTTTTGTTAGGGCCAAGGACCGTGGGTGAAACAAAATGTCAACCACAGGGACAATGAACGTAATTTTTTATTATAAAGGACCAAACCAGTAATAATGTGTAAACCACATGGACCATCCATGTAATTAACTCTTGTTTATTTAGCGATGTTTGTTTTAGCTTATTTTTTACTGGTTCGACTTATTTTTTGTCTAACTTATAATAAACTTAAAAGTTAGAAAGTAAACTGAAAAAACTAACTTATAAAAAATAAACTCGAAAAATAAACTTTAAATAAGCTAAAACAAACACCCCCTTACTAGTTTTCTTACTTTCTCTTTTTTATTTGGTAATGAATCATGACAAATGACAATCTTCACGTTCAATATAATTCAAAAATCTCTAAGTATAGTCTTTCATTTTTATTTTATTTTATTTTTTATTTTTTAATGTTTCTAGTTGAATATGAAAAGTACTTTCATTTTAATCAATATTTTTAAAGATATGTACGACCATAGGTTGGACGAGTTAATAAATAATATTTATATTGAATAAGTATGCGTTTTTTGTTTCTTATTCAATGTTCAAACCATATTACTAATGAGCTATTTGTTTAAACAAAACGATTAAGAACTGAATGATTCTATGGTCTGAATAATTCAAAGATTTTGTATGAATCTGACTCTTAATATGATATGATGTTTGATAAAGGTTCAGAATGAACAATCTGAATGATGCTAATTACCATTTTTACGTTAATAGTGATATATTATATTATAAAATATGATTGTTTAAAAAGACAGCGTGAGAAACATATATTATTAGGGTAATATACTTGGTGCTTAATGATTCAACATGCACTTTAAGGTAGAATGATTCAGCAGCATTCTTCTATTTCATTCAGCACAGTCTTCATTCAGAAGCATCAATCAAACACGCTAAATGCTGAACGGTTTGGCATTCAACGCTGAATGGTTCGATTATGTATTTCGGTTCTTGTTTACAGTTTTTGATACTTAATATTGTTTTAGATGCGTTGATTAGTCACTAATTTTCATTAGTTGTTCCCTTTGCTACTTTGTTTCCCAATGACAATAAACAAAAGACAAGGTCAATCGTTATATAATGTTGGATTGTTTCTAAGATGTCATGTTTTTTTCTCATGACCACTCATATGTTGAATTATCGAGTAAAAAGTAAAATTGGTTTACAAGTTATTACTTGTGATGAAAAATGAAAACTTAAATAAAAGATTGAATGGTGCCTATAAAAAGGTTCTACAAAAAACATAATGATGATCTTATGTATAAATTAGTAATTTCTAATGTATTTACCATTTTTGAGGTGAAATTATATCACAATGTACTTTTTATAATTGTTTTACTATATAAGTTACTAGTTTTTCACATAGTGAATGTTTAAAATTCAAATTAAATATGTCTATGTTTATATATGGAGGTATTAAGCTAGTAATCTAATATAGTAATACTAGCTTAAATATTTATATATAAACATACAAGTAGTTATAATTATTTATGTGAAAGTATAATTTATATTTGCTTAGTTAAATATATTATTGTTTTGTATTGACAAATAAAAAAGCCAAATTTGAGTTTTTTTTATAAGTTAAAAATTTTTATATTAATTTTAATCGACATAGAAAAGTAATTATGTCAACTTTAGAAATAATATTTGATCTATTATAAACTAACTTTCTTAAAATCAAGTCTTTAAAAGAAATATAGTTTTTATACGGAAAATGAGACGTCTCCAATATTTCATTCCAAAAACTTGAGAGAATCTTAAGTTTTGGAAATTCGAACACAAGATAAGAAAAAACCTCCATTTTCATTTACAAATCTAATAAGTAGGCTCACATAACACTTCTTCATCTCTACTCAATTGCCATCATACTCTTTCAATCAAACCAAGCCATCTTTAAATTTTCCTCCTCTCCCTCCCACCCAATTAAACAACCTCCGTATAACAGCTAGCTTCCAATTAACTAGTCACGCCATCTGGAACCTTAAATAACGACAACAAGTAGATACCAACATTACTCAAATGGTCACAGTCGCTCTTCCGTTGAATCATATATAAGGGTACTAATATATATTAAGAATTTTTAATATACACGGAGGAGCAGCCATCGAATAAACAGGAGTAGTGAATTGATAATCCTTGATGAACTCACATAATCGAGCGGATTGAACAGTGTTGTGTTGGGTCCCAAAATTGATTGATCTAATAGTGTCGGGGTTCCAAAATTCAAAATCCGACACGGAGTCACTCAAGATACCGGTTGATTGGGAGTGTGCTCTATTCAACTTGAGATTAGTTCAATTCAAAAGAGGTTATGGTTGAATTGAACTCCAAAATACCAAAACAGGTGTGATGTATGTATTGGATTTGGAGTGAGTTTGTAAATATGAATGTCATGAAAGGATGTTATGTGAAGTACTCTAGGAAGTAAAGGAGAGTTTGGAGGAACAACAATAGGAAAGATGTTGGCCTGAGTTTGTGTCACAAATTATTTTGTTTGTTTAGTTTAATTGTACTATGTGCATACTGGTGCATTGGAAGGATATGTGTATAGGGAGAAGTTCAATCAAAAACTGTTTTTCGTACGAAAACTATGACAGCTGTTTGTAACACTATTAATGACTAATAAATAGGAGTATTTTGGTAATTTATATATTTACCCAACCGTGAATTGCGTCTGAGTGAACCGTCATTAATTTTAGAGGCTTAATTTTTTCAAATACCTCTCACTAATGTGTCGCCAAAAATCTTAGCCATTAATAATTTCAATCAAAAGCTAATATTGATTCCCGCAATTATCGTATAAAATATAGTTCTCATTTGAATTATCCCCTACATAATGTATATGTGTGTATGTGTGTAAAGGATGGCAGTGTACTAGTGTATGGATAAAGCAATTGGTGGCGTATAAAGCATTTTAATAGGTTAGTTTCATTATAAGCACTGATACATTTGTCAGAAAAATCAATTTAAAACTATTTTTAATCCTTTTTTTTTTTGTTATGACAGATCTCACTATTATATTATTATGATATAAAAAAGAAGTTCTAAAAGAATCTTAATTGTTACGTATTCCATTTCAGAAAAAGAAACCACATGCTCATCCCGCCATCTTAGCTAGCATTTCATTGCATTGCAGCTATGGGATCTACGTCACGAATATTCCCCCATCACCCTCTTTACTGTCCTTATTCTAGGCTCTCCTTATTTATAACATGTTATCCGTTTGTTTTAATTTTATTTTTGAAAATAAAGCTGAACACGTACCACCACCCAATTAATTCTTCATTTAACCATCACCCAATGGAAAACCATAATCTAAATGTTGAAAAACATCATTTACAAACTTTAATATCCTTAAGCCAAAGTCTCTTTAGTCTTTTTGTTTCAATTCAAATCCAACATTTGATTACAACTTCCTAATGAATAACTAGTAGATATTTAGAGCCTAATATAATAAAATAGCACACAAAGGCAGTTGTTTTTTGTGCAGAAATCAAAAACTCCCTTTGATATACTAATACTAGCAAGTCCTTGATTTCCGGTGATTGTCGATATCATATAATGACTAAAATAAAATTACTTAAAATTGAGGATGTTGTTCAGAATTTTTTCGGGTTTTCAATTAATTAATTGGGTTAACAAGATTTCAGTTGTTGTTCCCTTATTTTATGGTCAAAATCTAAACCGAAACACAATTTATATGAAGCTATGTTATTTAAATTATTTTTTTAGGGTAAACTAAAGTATCTTAGAGGTATAAATCGAATATAGTACTATATCTTTTTTTTTTAAATTTCATTTTTTCGGTGGCCTTAAAATAGTTCTTGTGGTAGCAAAAAATTTGACCGGTAACACCAACTTGAAAAAGTTAAATTTCCATATCGTGACTGGTAGCCTATGCAACTGCTAGACTAGGTCTGCCCTTAAATATTATTAGTTAGTGAAAATAACAAAATTCATTTCGGTTAGTGCGACATCAGAGTCGGTTATACCTTTAAAAAACAAATCCCTGTCTGAGCATAGTGATGCCTTTATTTTGTGGGTTACCTTTTGTAAAATAAAGAATACAGTCATAGTAAACTCATTTTATGAAAATTAGGATCCTTATACATATATATGACAAAGTTACTTCATAAACTCAGACAGTTCACACATTGATGGGGAAATTAGAAATAAAACATATATGGACTAGTTACTTTTGACAAAAGGAGCTCAAAGAAGACAAGAATCAATTACATTAGAAAATATTACAAAATGCATACAAACACAATAATGTGCAAAAGAATGGAATGAACCAGATCAAATTGACACTTACCTATGTTAAAAACCTAAAACACCCTATTTTCTTTCAACTTAATTTACCAAATGACCATTAGCTTCCTCTCCATCAGGCAAATTAATATTTGAAAAAAAAATTGTAAAAGCATGATTGAAAGTAGAGTTATTTAAACAAGTTAAACTTGTTCCGTTTTTCCTATTTTAAACTTTGTACACACCACCCCCAACCCATTTCAGCGACAAACTTTAACCGGAGTCTGAAAGGGTTCGGGCTGATGCTTCCCATGTGGCTTACATTGATGCTCAGACCAGAAGGAATGTGCAGCTAAGACTCGGTCCAGAAGATCTTGTGGCACAGGCTCTCCCCTTCTTTGCTGAGGGGAGATACTTGCTGTGTGAACTAATGTTTTCCATTTGTCCTGTATATATATAAACAAAGTCTCAAACTCTCAATAATCACAAAACTGGCAATTTGAAGGAAATACTTGTACCAATTACATCTTGTGGCAACTAACTTAAATGCAGCCAATCATGTTGTCTGTCATGTGGTAGAGAAGAAATTATAACACCACAGTTAGCCAGCTGAGTAACATGATTAGCTGGATTTAAGTAGTGGTCACATGGCAATATCTGATTGGATTCCAGCATGACATGTACACAAAACAAATTTGTAGACTTGTTTACCTTCAAATCCACATAAGTCCGGTGGTTTGCATCATCAAATGCACGAATTTTAACATCACGCCATCTGCAACAAGAGAAACGAAAACAACACTGGGAACTATTGAAAACTGGTGGTAGCATAATTCCAAACAATAAGGATAAATTTTGTGGGATTCAAACCTTCCGGTTCCAAGTGTTTCAACTGCTTCCACAAGTGCTTCCACTTCAGAAACAGAGAAGGGCCTCCTAGTTCTACGTTGTGAAAGTTCAGATTTCTTGCTCAGTTTATGGTTCAGGGGGACTACTGAGAGAACCTCTGGATCCAGTGGTGTGTTTAGTACAATAGCTTTGGTATCCACCACTATTTCTTCTGTTGATATTAGGGCTTGTAGTGGTTCACTTTCTTGACTATTCTCAAATTGGTTGTCCAAACAAGTTTCTAGAGGTGGATCCACTGAAGAGTTCAAGAAACCCACATCCATAACAGGAATAGCTGGAGAACTGACAATATACACCACAATACAATATGAATATCATATTAAAGAGGAAGTCAACTAATGGGTAGCATATATGTATACTAGAACTTTTCTAATTTTATATTACCTAGCTAGGGGTTGTTGATCGTCACATGGTATCAACAATGGAGGTTCTTTCTGGGAATCTTGGAGAAGACTTGGCTCCAATATAAATCCCAAAGTGTCAGCATTAAGAGAGATGCCGGTCTGTTGTAGTGTACGGTTGTCATCTCTAACCTTGTTGCCTTGAAGTAGTACACCTACATGTAATTCACCTCCTAAAATAGATGTCACAGCTTCCATAACTGTCCTCTGTGGAAAAGAATCACAATTAGGAGCGAAATTAATTCCAGTTTAGTGGAGCACAGGTAAACGGTATATGATCTTGAAAAATCAGAATGCTTTTTTAGAAGAGAATATGCTTGAAATAAATACCTTCAAAGAACCTACTGTCGATGTCTCTGGCATCTCAACATATAGTTCTGGCACTTTAAAGGACTTTATGCTAAATTTTACTGAAAGATTAAACATGATACACATGAGAGACTTGTCAAATGAGAACATAACCATAAATACATATGTGTGTGTGTGTGATAGAGAGAGAGAGAGAGAGAGAGAGAGAGAGAGAGAGAGAGAGAGAGAGTACCATAACCATCCTTAGACTGAAACGAATTTTTATTGCTGATAACTGAAGATGTCACTGCTTTTGCTGTATGACCAAATATAACACAGTTAGCTAACTAAATATCCAAACCGAAGAGATGGTAAAAAAGAAACTTGGAGGAAATTAAGGACCTCTATATGAAGCACTAGGTGGACACTTCTTGTCCACACTTGCACTTCTTTCGGGTATATTACATATACTTTCACTGCTTGTTTCCTGAAGATAATCAGGTTTTGAGCTATGATGAGACAGCTTCCTTCTCTTAGAAGTGGCTTCTGCTTGACAACGCTCTCGCTTGAATATATATTTTCTGCTGTGGTCAAAGGGTTCGACTCCAAGACCTTAAAGAATGAATATACCTTATAAGAAAATGATCACATGACATGAATGCACAATCAAAATTAAGGAGAGTTCTTCACTTACTGGTGGTACCCGAGGGTTTAAAATCCCTCAGCTTTGGAGCTGATTTCCAGTTTTTAGTAGTCAACATCTTTCTTATTCTTCTATAACCAGCACGTGACTGCAGCCTAAATGCCCTCATTTTGGCACTATGGTGATTGCAACTAAAATAATTTTCATCATCATCTCTAATACCTATCTTTACATTGCTCCTATGCCTTGGAAAACAAGCACTAGGAACAGGATCACTATAAAAGGGTAGATGTACACTGCTATATGATTTGTTAAATACACGATGATTCACAAATGATTTGACTGTATCCTGCAATCTGCAAGTCTTTTCTGCAGTCGAATCTTCACTTAGTTTTTCAACTGCCTCTGTCTGTAGCTCGGCTCTATTAGTATCTATATTAACATCACATACAACCCCATGACTAGGAGAACCTTCCTCTGATTTACTTGGAGTGTAGTTACTTCCATTCTTGGCATCATAGGCATCCAACTTAAGTTCAGTGCTAACTTCCTTTAAGAAGTCTGAAGTGGTAACTACTGAAGCATGTTCTAAACCTGAATCGTTATCGGACTGTGGCAAATCCTTCAATGATATTAACTCTAAATTAGAGGGTTCAGGAACAAACTCACTTTCAGCATAGCATCCCTGATCAAGATAATCTAATTTGACTTCAAGTAGTTCCTGCTTGACATCATCTTTAGGAATGTTAATCTGCTTTTTTCTTTCTGCAACGATGCTAGAAACAGAACTTTCGCTCTCCTGCAACAACTTGCCAGCAACTGCTGCCAATAACTCAAAGGGACAAATATTGCTACCAGCTGATGATTTCTTATGTGAATTCCTCTAAAATAAAAATGAATCATGTCAGTTAGAAGTTCTCATAAATCAAATATGTGATTAAAGAAACTCAATCATTTGCTCACCCTTAAGGACCTGGGAGCTTTAGGTATCACAGGGGCATGGAAACCATCAAATCCTCCGTAAAAGAGTCTTTTCTTCGACACCATCTCTTAGGCATACATGCCAAAAAAGAACATCAACCACAATGAAGCACTGATAGGGCCTTCTGTTATTAGATAATACAAGAATCAGAAGCTTTATATATCAGAGCATCTCTACTAAGTGTCAATTAATATATCAAACTGTGCCTTCAAAGTAAAAGGATTCAATGTCCCGGGAAAATAGCACAACCAACTGTAGATAATAGTCATCCAGAACTTGTTTACCACCAAACTTCACATTCGATACTAAGCGGAGGCGAAACACCATAATAGCACCGACACAACATAAGGTCAAACTAACGTGTAACAATGTAATTGGATGCATCTGCATCTATATCAATGAAAGATAAAAGCTTTAGGAGACAATGGCATGATCTTCTGAAAAGGGTTGTTAAGAAATCAGATTTAATAGCCAAGAAGACTTTTTTATTCTGTTCTTTAACCAGCAAAACTTTTTTAACTCTCCTATATCGTTAATACAATGTTATTTGGGAACAATAACTCCTTCATTCTTGATACGAACACAGGATTCTGATCCAAGGAATTGTTTTCCTTCCTTTCTAATTCCAAACCGTATTAACTTGCCATGATTAATGCAGCCATTTATAGAAAATAAGCAGATGATTGAAACTCTTGGTAAACCAGAAGCTAGATCCCATAATTTGGGAAGTAAGATGAATCATGACAAAAAAATAATAAATATTAGGACAGATCTACAGAAAGCTGGCCTTAGTCCCCACATAGAAATCACCGCCCTGGTTAGTCAAACACTTTTAACCAAATTTAACAAAAATAGAAAACAATACGAAAAAAAGTAAAAGTACCTAAACCATGCATTACTATTAGAAAAACCCCATCCACAGATAATAGAGCCAAAAACTTGATAATTAGTTAATTTGCATATAATTTAACGAAACAGCATTTCACCTTGAATTAGATCTCAAAATCGATAATAACAGATTTACAACTCATAATTGCAATTAAAAGAATTAAACTAAACCGCGATTAGCCACAGAAATACAAGGTGTCCGAAATCCGATCCGATCTCTGCATAATCAATTCCAACAATTGAGGTTGATTCCGCATAAGATAGGATCAAATCTCGGAGAAAAACATCAAATTCACGCGAATCGGAGGACAAACTCATATCATGGAAGGAATAGAACATCGATCGGGAAGATTACCTGTGCGGAATGAAAAAGCAATTGATCTGGTTAGTTGGTATGTACAAGGAGCGGGAGATTTGAAATCCGTATGATGATCATAAACAGAGAATTGAAACACAAATAAAGATTAAAAATGTAATGATGAAGGAGGGAGAGATGTAGATCAACAACCGAAAACAGAAACCACCAAGTGGTTTGGGAGAAAAGAATCGTATTGTATATTTGTATTGGAGAAGAAAAAAAATGGAAGGAGGGGTGGGGCTTAAACCCCCGGCATATATATTTTCAGAGGAAGGATAAAAGGGTAATTTCCATAAATCATGAATGAGAGCAGCTGACCATAAACCTCTCCAATCTCTTGAGGAGGGTTTTTAGGACCACTTTAGCCTTTCCCAAGTTTGCGTGGATATGTGGATAGCTTTTGACACGTGTTTGGGTTTTACAAGCCACCCATCCTTACTCCACTTTTCTTTTCCTATTTTCCCTTTTCTTTTACGTAATATTTTCTTTATTTATTTATTTTGTGGATCAAACTTATTTACTGTGTTACAAATTTAATAGTGACGTCATCGAGTCAGATCAAGTTGAATATTGTTGAGATTCAGTTCAGACCGATGAAGTGTAAACACACTAGACTTGAATTCGATTCAAACTTGTAATAAATTCCTCTTAATGAAATGATTCGATTTATTTCGTACAATATAATGATTGTATGTGATAATTATGAAATATATAAAATAAATATGACACATTTATCTATTTTGTCAAACAAACACCCTCTGTTTATATTGAATTACAATATTAATAAAACCATCAAATGATTATTTAGTTTTTTGTATTGCGATATTAGCGTCATTTCATTTTTTCTTTTTCATTTTTATTTTATATACAAACACTCACATCAATCACACATAATATTATTTATTTAAAAATAAATAAATAAGAGATGAAGAGAGAAGAAATAAGAAATAAGAGAGAAAATTAAAAGAGAAGAAATAAGATAGGGAGAGGATAGAGAAAAAGAGAAGAAATAATGTGAAGAAAGCGAGAGAGATAGAAGAAATAGAGCGAAACAGCATCAGAGCAAGATGGTTCATGGACTAGGGGCGTTGTAACGTGAAAGAAAAAGGCGATGGTTTAGGAACCTGTAACACTATACTTTTTTAAACATAAATCAAATTTCACGCGGAAGCTAATTACATATAATTACTTTTGAAATGCATAATAAATACAAACATTTATCTTGTTATATATACAAAATTCCTACAGTGTTATTTTCAACAGAGGCTCTACACAAAATTTGAAAATCATAGTTCTTTGGTCCGTCCATAATCCCAGAAGTTTAATCCACCAAAACTCACGAAAGGGGATCTGCAAAACAAACTAGGGGGAATTTAGCACAAAGCTAAAAGAGGGAACATATATCTCAACAAGTACAAGGCTAACAGCCCAACAAGTAATCAAGCTCAAATCCAAGAGGACCGGCGGTGTTGCAACCACCTACAACCAAATGTTGGCCAAAGCATAGGTTTACCGATAGCCCTGCTAACATGGACAACAGTATCAGCACCCTCGAGTACAACAAATGCATCTCAAGATCAGATACTGTAAATCCCCAAGCAACAAGCCCAGCCTACAAAACTGTCACGGCTGACCTCCAAAAATAACATGTATACATATCCAAATGAGCATATAGTCAATCAAGATGTTACATCCTGTACAATCAGGATATAAATCCACTCACCAAAGTCTTCAAAACTCCGATACACTCAGACTACTAAATCACTGAGTTTTCTCAGATCCTGAGAATATATACACAAGTCAGTATCATAACATAATACTGCTTCAACAATAAGTACTCATACTTCTAAAAACACATAACACATTATTATACAATATAAACACAAATGTATAACAATGTTCATTAGTGAACATTCATAGTTCATTTACTCCTTCCTCCTTAGCATAGGGTATTCAATGTGTTCATCATCCCAAAAGTCAAGGAATCCCAAGTCTTTCATAAAAACCGTATAAGGTTTCATGCGGTTTCTCTGATATGCGGTTTTTTGTCATCTCAAGCTCTCAAAACCGGATAATCTCAAAAACCGTATAAGTGTTAGGGAATGTTGTTCAAGTCTTCAATTCCCGGATAGTGCATGCGGTTTGTTCCCAAAACCGGATATGTTCAAGATCCCATACAGTCAAGGTTATTTCATACGGTTTCTCATAAACCGGATAATCATGCGGTATTCCAGAGTTAAGGTCATAATCATATCATACGGTTTTAGTCAATTCCCAAATGTCATACAACTCCATTAGCTAAGGCACAATTATAAAGTTATCAGTCTATGCGGTTTTATTAATTCCCGAATCACTTCATGCGGTTTTCACCAAAACCACATCATTCATACTTAGAAACCGTATGTATCAAAGTTCTTGAAGTTATGATCTATTTCTTCATTTCTGATCTAATTCAGATACATGCAATACGATCTATGTTTCCAGAAATCATTATAAACATATAATAAACATGATTCCACATGAATAACTAACATGCATACATCCTAAGCAAGAATTTTCAAAAGTCAAGAAGCATGCGGTTTTCCTCTTATTTCTACAATTCATTCGAATTAACAATTAATCAAGAATTTAGCATGCATTCTAACCTTTAGAGTTCAGATTCTGAAATGTATAAACCAACACTCAATTGAAGAAAATGAAGATGAAGATTTTTGTTCTTTTCTTCCTAGCGAGAGCATACACAAGGCACACACACTACACCTTTCTCAAATTGCATGTAATGAGGAAAGTGGGGTGGCATACGGTTTTGGTGGGGTGTTTAGGTGGTCATTCAAAGACACCTCACCATTCCACTAATAATTCAATTAATTTAATTATTTATTTACTATTAATCACCCATTAACATAAATAACAAATAACGACAATAAATAAACACATTAACAATTAGCAATTAATAATCCAAATTAATTGAACTAATTACCTAAATTAATTTAGGCTGGTAAGTAGGGTGTTACAGAACCCATCTCCCTATGACCCTATCTCTAGCAGCAAACCAGCTAGATGGTTTCGGTAGGTCTATAACTCTAAAAAGACTAACATTAATAAATATATTCCACAAATATATTAATTTATTTATATACAAATTTTAACTATGAAATAAGAACTGTTTCATAGACCGTTCATTTTATAAATATTATAATTAAATTATGATTATTTTTGTTAAAATTGAATTTAATTTTGACTTTAACATGATCAATCTTATTAAATATAAATTCATACATGTCCCTTTATTTGGTCACCCTAATTCCAAATATCATATTTACCATGTATAGTATGTCAAAATATCATATACAACCAAATTCTTGGTTTTATCATTTTAAAATATTATATAATATTTTGATTCTTAACTATAGTCAATAAAGACTTGACCTTATTACACATAATTATAACCATAATGATCGATAACTTTAACAATAAAAAACAATCATGTCATTTCGTATAATTATACAATGATTATGAGCACATCTATCGTCCCCTTCACATCAATGTTTTCACTGCTGATCTGGATGTTTGGCGTCATCAGTTGTCATTTATTTGATTATCGTTTCTTTTGCGTTTTATAAATATTACACATCTTTTATTAATTTTAATATTCATTATTTTTTAAACAAAATTTGTATCACACGGGATTTAATTTATTTATTTATTATAGTATCTGTGTGTGTAAAATGCATTATAAGTTTAATTAGACTTGATAGCAAAGAACTTTAGGACATTAATTGACTTGGATATTTTATTCGAGTAACTTGAGTTTACGCTCGACTTGATTAACATCAAGCCGATTTCATATATATTTTGAGTCAATCTTGAATCCTCATTAGCTTAACCCTGAAATCAACAAAGGATTTGGTTTAGATCACTTTGCATTTGTAGGGTGAAGACAAAGACTCATTTTTGGAAAAAAGAAACTTTTCAAAACCGTACAATTAAGCATCATAAGGCATTAACCATTCCACGATTTCAAGGTTGCCTCGTTTCAACTAGAAACTTTTACTTGCTTGAACAAACACACATTATTACTCAGTTAAAGTATATGAATGAATATATATGGGTTGGGCCTCTACTAAAACAGAAGCTTAGTAGCACATAGATGAAAGAAACCACTCTTAACTTTTGAATACTCGATCTGTGCGAACTCAAACATTTCAAATTACCGACTCTCACCCTAGACTTCTTTTCATATACAAACATACATTACACACACACGCCCCCTCCACGGCTCCACCAACCCACTTTCTTTCTTAATTTTCATTTTGTTTTAGTTATAAAAAAAATTCACAATCTTTTTTTAATTAAAAAATAATAATAACCAGTCTTGAGCCTGTGATATGAGTACAAAAAAATAAGAAAATAGAAAGGAAAAGCGAGAGATAACAAAGAAAAAGGAAGAAAGATAGACAAATAGGCATGCTAGTGCCAACCACATTGTTCAACCACACCTTTCCCTTACGTGATGGCCATATGTAACACCCCACAGTTCAAAGTCATGAGCTAACCCAATAACTTTAAAATCAACTAAAAATCATACTGAAAGATCGAAAGTAATTAGTAACTCATAACCTTAAACTTATAAAGTGTTTGAAACTTCTTTCATCTTTCTATGTTGGACAATGAGTTGTTACAAACTCCTTCACTTAAACACCTGACATCCTCGTCAGATGTCAAGCCCACATACCCATAATCCAAACCCCAGGAGATGCATGAGTTCCACACTCACCACAACGCGAGAGGCAATGGCTCTGATACCACTTGTAACACCTCATAGTTCAAAGTCATAAGCTAGCCGAATAACTTTGAAATCAACTAAAAACTATGGTGAAAGTTATTAGTAGCCCATAACTTTAAACTTATAAGGTGTTTGAAACTTCTTTCATCTTTCTATGTCGGACAATGAGTTGTTACACCCCCAGCAATTTGACCATGGCGCGATGATTTGACTCCGGTGATGACCACAACTCCATGCCTCCCACCCCCTTTCTCCGAGCACTATGTTGGTGATTTTAGTGTTACCGAGTCATTTAATGTAATGGAATTTATACATGTGTTTAAACTTTGTTCTAAAACAAGTATGGTGAATATGGAGTACACACTTGTATTAGTCTAGGTTGGTCCTGGTAAAATTTAGGGAACAACGCCCCCTAGACGGAAAACGGGGGTCCCAGTAAAATTTATTTAAGTAAATGGATTAAAATGAAAATTCTTCATTTTTAAGGGGTTTCATTACAAATTATAAAACTTGTTAACTCCAGTATTCAGTTTTTTGAAATCAAAGACGGATGATCAAATTTGAAAAACACACAATCCAAAACATCTCCCGCTCTCTCTTTGTCACTTCTACTATCCCATTTCGGATTTCATGTAACCCAGATACGAAGGATTATCATATCAAATTTGAAAAGTGATTATCACGATTGTAGAAGCTTGATCTAACACACCGTTGTTAGCCGTTGGTAGGACTAATCCTCTCAAACATTTTCTCAAGTAGAATGTATGTTGTCTAAATAGATAAGTTATGTCCTAAAACGTAAATTTCACTCATTTGTTTAAATAATAGTCGCAAAAGAAATAGGCAGGCCACACACCCAGGGACTAGTGGACTACCTAAACAACGTGATTGTGATATTTGAATAATATAGTTATGTAAAGCATAAGGAAGTTTTTATGGTTTTTTGTTCTCTTTGTTTATAGCCAAGTCTTCTTGATCAGCTAGTAATTTAGATGGCCCCATGGCTTGAAAGTACAACAATGACAGTTTACTTCATTGGGTTTTTAGTTTATTGTCAAATGCTGCAAAACTTTCTATTAAGAAATAAATGTTAGTCATTATGTCGTCTTAAATAATTGAAATGAGAACCATTAACTTGGTGATCCACGTGATAGTTAAGGGATCAAATTTTAATGGTTTCAATTAAGGGCTGGCTACTTGGCTATGAGGTTGTTTCGGAAACCATCACAGGTAACATAGTTAGATAAAGTATCTTACAGCAAAAAAAGTCAGACCCCTGAGAAAACCTGAAGATAGAAAATCCTTTTAGAAAAACTTACTTCAACTTACACGTAAATTTATTGAATATTATTTATGTTAAAGATATCTATATTAGATGCTACTGTATACTAACATATCAATAAATCACCTAAATAAGATACATATTTATAATTCTTATAAATACACTAAAACCTCTAATTAAGGTATTTGTGAATATAAATATAAGTATTATTCATAATGGAAAAAATCGATTGTGAGACTGAGAGGCAATGCGAAACGCTATATAAATATAAGTGGATCGATTGAGAGTGACATGAAGCTATCTCACATGTAAAACCCACGTGCTACATGGGTCATTTATCTGGGCTAATTTTGGCTTCATCGCTTTTGTCTTACCCATCTTGGGCTAACATTATCTTTGCACTAATACACATTAAAACCTTTGAGTAATTTTTAATTTTGGGAAAATTTATTATATACCCTTATTAAACATTAAAATATCTTATTTACCCATCTTAAATTTAAAATTTCTTAAATATCCTTTTTAAACTTTCAAAATATCAAATTTACCCAAATCATCATTTTTATTAATTTTAATAATTTTATAATCAATTTAAATCTTCTGTAATTATTTAAAAAATGAAAAAGACCATGTTACCCTATTCAAATGAGATAACCCTATACTTCATGTCCTCTCAAATCGGTGATCCCTAAAGTGTCGTTTCCTTCTCCCGTCACGACGATCGAACTAGCGTCGCCACTCCCTTTGCCGCCGACCTCCCTACGCCGCTGACTCAGGCCGCCGCACGGCCTGCCTTCGCCGCCGCCGCCGACTGTAGCCACCGCCACACTCAATTCTTCATGAGGTACGTACAATCTTTTCAACATTATATATACCATTGTGTTTGAGAAGTACCTGTACGTACAATCTTTTCAATATTATATATACCATTGTGTTTGAGACATCTCTCCATCTAAGTTTCTAGTTTTAAACTTTGTAGATTTATTGTAAGTAATTATGTAAATTAGAGCTCCTGGCTTTGTTGTTCCTTAAGATTATTGCTTTAGGTATTACAAAATCATACTCGTGTGTGAATTTTGATGTTTTTTTGGAGTGAATTAGGATTAATCAATAGTGTGTTTCAAAAATTTAATTTCAGTTTTAGGCTTACTGTAGGCTTTAATGTATATTAGTGATTTATAAGTTCACATGCAAACTTTTTTTGTGTTTTATAGACTCCATAATAAGCAAAATGATATACTTTACTCAAGTACTTTATAAGTTATAGCTCTTGGCTCTGTTTTTGCTTAAGCTTATTGATAAGGTTGATACAACGTGCAGGTCTGCGTTTAAATCTGATGCAATATTTCATCTACTGCGAACATAAGTCTGCCGATCTGTGTGGTAAGTTAGCAGGTGGGCAAGCTTATAGAGGTTAATGAACAAAGCAATGGATGACAAAGAATGAAGTTGATATGCTGCTAAGAGGGACATGATCGAAGCCCAAGAGAAATAAGTTGTTTTGTCTGTGCTTTAATCCAATTCTGTGTAATTGTTGGGATATAGATACATGGATCATGTGCGTCTACTACGAACTCTCTTCTATATGCCTTATCAAGTATGAAGAAAATGCATTGAGATGTTAAAAAAAACACCAAGTTCACGTTCTGCACTTTTAGTAGAAGCCCCCACTTTAGTTTTGAAGTTGTAATCACTTGATCATTAGCTTGATGTCATAATCACTTACGGAGTTTGAAGTTGAATCTTATCCTCCATAAATATGATATTTATGAAGTTTAGTAAGGGTATAGGAGATATTTTTAATAAAGAGATTTAAAAGAGGGGTATAATAGTCATTTAATCATCTTTTATAATTTAAATTCATTTAAAATGATTAATAATTGATAAAAATGGTGATTTGGACAAATAAGATATTATGATATTTAATAAGGGTATATAGGATATTTTTAAGTTAAGTTGGGTAAATAGGATATTTTGATGTTTAATAAGGGTAAATAAGAAATTATCCCTTTAATTTTACTAATATTTACATGCAATTGGTTTCATGGTTACATATATGCAGATTTAAAACATAATTATATATTTAATTTTATTATAGCTCAGCATCAATAGGTTACATATATGTAGATTCTAAAAACATATCTAAAGGTAAAACAGAGAAAAAATCCGTCTATAGACAACTGACAAGTGAAGCTATTTTCAAATGGTAATTCTGCTCTACCAAATTCGAATAATTGTCCGATAAATTGGGATTTGTAATTTGTTTTTAATGAAAATAAATTAGTGGCTTTTAAAACTACGGTGTTTTCTTTTTGCTGGGTAGCAGTCTACCAACCGTCGCACTACAAATACAGAGAAAGAGATACATCCACTGGGTAGCAGTCTACTACCCTCAGACAAATCATAATAATCCTAACTACAAGGACATCCATCTACACAATCACTGCTGGAGCGGCATGGTGTCCACATCACATAGCACCCTATAGGAAAAATGTCCGTCATCCATAGCATGTTCGAAAAATCAATACTGAAGCGGCACGATGGACACAACACATCACCTTACTAGATAAGTACACCAGCGACCCATCACAAGCATCCTAGAACTATCGATTAACCATAGCATGGTCAGATACAAACGCAATATCGCACATGCCCGTCACAGTAATATACTATACAGGACATCAGTCTCATCCCATAGACTAGATCAACCAAACATGCCATCGCGGTAGCAGCCACAGTCATAGTTGCTTATTTAACACTCACAAAGTTGGGGGAATAAGCAACATCTGACAAAGAAACTCTGAGGCTCAACAGGGTAGCACAATCTAACTAACGGAGGAACATGTCATACTCACCCCCTCTCACCAAGCCAAAGAATACATCAACCCTAACCTAACAACAACAAACTCTGTGGCTCAATATCGGCTAAATCAGGGAAGGGAACCCGAACAACACCTACAACCTCCAAACCTCCAGACACCGTATACACACCAAGACCACCCCCTTATAACTCCAGAGCCTAATATGGCCCCCACTACCCCAGCCTCTACCAGCTCACACCATACTCCATCCCACCCCCCCCCCCCAACCAACACAACAGACGCTACGACACAACTCAAAGCTATGAGGCTTGAAAGAAGGATCTGCATCGGCTAAGACTAAATGGCCTAACAAATCAAGCAAGGATTGAGATGTCCCCCTTATCAGACCGTGGCTACAACGAGTGCAACCTCCTGCACAACAAAGCCCCAAGACTAGCCTATGACCATGGCTACTCAACGAAGGTAAACAAGGTGAAGTGTGTGCAGCATAGTGTCTCCAACAACGCCATCAAAGGAATGTAGCCACAGCCTCTAACCTACCTTACCACCCTTATAACACCAACCCAGCCCCCACCCAAGCAAACTTTAGATTTTCATATCTGAAACTTTGAATCAGAAATGTTGGTCACGAACCTTTAACATTGAAAGAATAATACCCGAAAACTCAAATCACATAGTGGGCACACACCCACCTACACACACCACTGACAATGAGTATACATACCCCACACATACCCTAACCCAGCCCCCCGACATACCCAAACCGAAACATCTTTTAACCACACCTCACTGACATCAACCTCCCACACACAAAGACCACTGACACAGACCCGCCCCCTAAAATTACTCACAGACTCTCACCCCCCAGACACAGAGACACAATAATCATACCTTCTTCCACATAGGTTGTCGAATAAGCTCTTCCCCAGCTCTCATGAGTCCTCCTTGCCTCATTCACAATATACCTGCTGATAGTACAAACAACCTACCCGCGTAGTTAGAAATCTTACAAAACACAATACAAAACGTGTCCAGTCCCTACACCCAAGCAATCCAAGGACCAGACCTTCCTGCACCACTCCTGGCTAACAAATCGGCCTCCCTATTCACCTCTCTTGGCAAATGCCGAACAACATGTTTCTCAAACATCTTGAGTAAATCCTTGATTCTTCCTAAAACATCTACCACCTCCATAGGAGGATCCTCTTCATCGTTGACCATATTAACCACTTTCATAGAGTCTGTGAAAATCCTTATGGACCCAAAATCTGCTGACCTATTACTTCTTAAAACTAATAACCCATAGAACAAGGCTTCCATTTCTGCCACTAGAGGAACACAAAACGGGATGGCCTTTGAAAAAGCACCTATTAGCCCACCATTAATAGCACCCCTAAATATACCTCCAATACCAGCCTTTCCCTGAGCACCGTACACAAATCCATCCACACACACGGCTAAACCCTCCGCCCCCACCCCATTAGTACTGGATTTCTCGGCGGCCAACAGATTATCTCCCCTTAGGACCTCCATCGGTCTTACACATATATCTAGAGAAGATCCAGCCACCGTAGGCCATTTCACAAAACACCATTGCCCAACTCTGATCCATACCATATCTACCACTTTTTCCACGCACACTTGTTTATTATTAAAAACTACACTATTTCTCTCCGTTCACAATGTCCACAGCACCCCAAACAACACCATCATCCACACTTTCCTTATCCACTTATCACTGCACATAGCTGGCCAAGACTCCACCAGCTCCCCAATACTTCTAGGCACTACCCAATTTAAGCCTACCCTACTCAACACCAGTTATTCGGGTGTAATTGAAACAACTTTTTTTATTATAAGGGGTATTTAGGAAGAAAGCTGATGTGGTTAAATTGGAGATGTAATCGAGTGGTATAATCTTCTTTATAATTTCTCTTTTTAACTTTATTTCTAACATATCTTGCTAGTATTTTATTTTTAATAAAAGTATTTTCTTCTTCGGTTGATCAAAAAAATTCAAATGACAACAACCTCACAAGTGTTTTATTTAAATTAAATAAATACGTATGAAATAAAACGCTTTATGGGGATTGTTAAGGAGGTATATTAGCTAATGAATATTTTTAACAGATTTTAGTATCTAATATTTCGAAAATAGGATTTTTTTTTTCCCTCAGAAATAAGCTATATTTTAGAAAACGTGTCCAAATTCTATAGTGTACTTATTTCGTATCTGCAAAAGTGTATTTATTTCGTATTAATGCGAAATAACACTTTTATTTTTACTACCAACACGGATTTCGTGTAGATAGCAGTACTCTTTTCAATTTTATATTTTGAAAAATTACTTTCTCTCGTACTCGAAATTATGTACACGTAATGTACTTAAAAGGCTCGAATGTTGTTTCTCTATATTATTTGTAAAAGAAATCTATATCTGCTTTAAAGTTGAAAAGTGATCCCTCTGCCTCAAAAGTCAAACACAAAAAATGACAAAAATGTGAAACAAAAATCCCATGATACTCATTCGCACTTGAATTTAACGACCTTAAATAACGAGGCAAATCTACGAGTTTGTTTTCCATAATTTCTGTTGCGCAAGGCTCAATGTATCATGGTGCTGGTAAATAGCCGTTCTTAACCAATCCCATGTGAGATGTATAATTTATATGAGATTTGTGATTGTAGTGATGTGTGTAATAACTGCATGTTGTTAATGATAGATTAGTGATGCTGTTATAATGTTCAATGATAATAGTTTATAATTTTAGTGCTTTATTTATATATTGATATGGTATTTGAAGTTTTTTTGTTTTTACAAATGTGTGGATATTAATATTTCTATTTATGTACTAATATGATATTTTTGGTAATCAATATCATGAGTCACTAATCTATGTCGATTTAACTTCTTTAGTTTTGAGTTTTAATTTTTCTAGCGAGTTTTATGTACAAACAAACGTGTAAAGTTTTTTTGGTTAATATAAAAAATCTTATCAGTTTTGACCCACTCCCTTGAAATAGTGACTAAGGGTGTTCTTCAAGTTAGTTAATTATGTTTCAAGTTGTTCGGGTCAAGTTATTTGTTTTATTTTATAGTTCCCACCGATGCAAAACCGTTGCAAACTCCACTTAGGTTATCAACAAAAAAATCATGAGATGCTATAAAATAGGCGAACTTAACGTTAATGTTCATACAAGTAAGAAAATTTTTTAATACACTATTAGTAATGGATGAAATGTTACACTTATAAGAGCTTTAACCAATTCATGATTTGATACGACTTTCTTACTTGTGAACTTTTTAATACATTCTTCCAAGGATTAAACAATATTCTAGCACAAATGCCAAAATATTACGCAAAGGTTAAAAGGTTAGACAAGAAAGAGGGAAGATTGGGTCCATGATGGCATGTTCGGCATGACTAAATTCATAATTAAATCACTTTATTATGGGAGGCAACATTACTAATTCTCCCATGTAGCTATTAACATATTAATGGAGCTATTAGTAAACATAGATTATATTCAATCTTTTACTCTAGAAATATACATTAGAATATGTGGTTTGAAACGTTTTCATAGTTCATATTAGTTATATTTTTTTTATAATTTAACTTCAATGCAGAATAATCATATTTCACAAATTTTACATACTTCAAAAGTCATTTATGATAGGAAAATAACGGAACCTACCCAGATTGAGGACATCCCCAATCCCAACCTTAGTAGATTAAAAGACGTCAAAAAAGAATTCAAAACCCTATCATTTTTGCTCTTGCTCATCAAGGTCTTACTACCCTGGGTATTTCTATACATGGATATACACTCTCAAGTATCTATTTTCTAGTACACGACTTTTATTTTTTCTACTTACCTTACTGATATTAACTACTTTATATATGAATATATGGATTCTAAACACTCTCTTTTTATACTTACTAGCAGTGTACCTGCGCAATGCTACGACAACAAATAGTTTCTGTTTTGCAACATGTCGTTTTCACTTATGTAACGCGAAATTCAATGTCACGAAAAAAGATTCAACAACATGTCGTTTTTTTTCTTCAATTTTTCTTATATTTGTGTCAACTATTTTATTAATTTTAAAAATAAATTCTAAAAAACATCAAAAAAATTAAAAAGATATATATTTATGAAATAAGGAGAGAGAGGTTAATAAGATTTTGAAAATTATATTGATATGAGTGGATAATGTGTTTGTGTAAGAGAGCGTATTAATAAAAGAATATATTTTAAATAAACAAAAAGTTAAAATTTATTAGGAGAGAGAAATGGTTAAAAATTGAGTGGATGAGATTAATTTATAAAAAAAGGGTGGAGATTAGACATTGACATAATTTTAAGAAGTTCTTAAAAGTTGAAAGGAGAGAGAGTGTTAAATGGTTTATATAGTTATATATATTCTACTAATATTAAGTACTTTATGTATAGAAATTATATATTCGTATGTGCAGAAAAGAGAGAATAAAAGATAAGTTGCATATATAAAGTTTAAGATTAAAGAGATATTTATATGAGTAAAAAATAAAAAAAAGCAATCTTTAGTAAAAAACAATAAATATATTGCTTGGATTTTCAAAAAAAAATAAAATAAAAATAAGCGGGGTATATAGCTGACTAATGGTGTATGATAATATTAATTTTGAGACATTGGGTGTGTTCGGTATGGAGCTTATTGGAGCTGGTAGCTTGTTGTTTTAAAAGAAAAAGTTACAAGTCATGTTCGGATGTAAAAGCTGGAAGCTTTTTTTAAACAAAAAAGCTCTAAAACAAAAAACTTCTAGAAGTAGCTTTTAAAACTAGCTGGAAGCTTTTTATATACCAAATTACCTAAATACACTCTTCATTTGTTTTATAATTCCTCCTATTTTAATAATTTGTTTTTATTTTTGGTCATTTTACACAATTAAATTCAAGCTCTAATTTGCCAAACACGTAAATAAATAAAATAAACAACTTCCAGCTCCAGCTACCAACTTTCAGCTACCAGCTACCAGCTTTTAGCTTTCAGCTACCAGCTACCAGCTTTCAGCTACAGCTACAACTACAGCTACCAGCTCTTCCTCCAAACATACCCATTGTGGTGCAATTGCATGGTATGATGATACATATTAAAAATTATAAAAATATTATAATAATAATATTATTAATAATAAATTAATAATACAATAAAAATAATAAAATATAATAATGAATAGTACACAGATTTATAAAAATATAATAATAATAATAATAATAATAATATCAATAATAATTCAATAAAAATAATAAAATATAATAATAAATAGTACACAGATTTATATATATAGTAAGTTATTAGAAAATTAAGGAATAAATACAAATTTATTCATAAAATGCCAAATTGGTCATTTTGTAAACTTTTACACACCTTTATTAATGACTAAAAGAGTGATATTATGATTAAGAGTATTGAGGGATCACAACTATCTTTTAGTTTAAAGAATGAAATCAGTGAATTATAACAAAGTACATTAATCAAATCAATAGTACACAACACAAATAACCATACACAACAATTATAACTCTTATGTTCTTACTAACCCATTATCTTTTATTCTCACTCACAAATTTAAAGATATAATGATCTAAACAATCACTTTTTGTTATACATAGCTAATTTTTATTGTATACAAATCATTTCCTGTATAAATTAAATAAATCAACCACATTCGGTACTTCTGTATTTCGAATGGTCGTTTGTGACTTTTTCCCCCTTTTATGTTATATGTTTTTCATATTTCTTTCTTTTTAAAAATAAAAAGGGGAGAGTGAGGATCCATTGACATAATTACTTAGCAAGGTAGTTAGTGTTGGTTTGGTAGTTGCTTTGGTGTGCAATAAATCTCAAGGAACTAGAGTAAGCCCAAGTGATCATTTTAGCGAGTTGGTCCAATGGTCCCTGCTCTCCCTCCAACTCCAAGACATGATTATTATGCCTATAAAATATAAATGTTAAAACAGAGATAAAGTTTGATTTATAAGTAGTACTACTAGCACTTATAAAGTTAAATTTAACAAAATCATATTGCATTTGGTTAAAATACCAAAATTAGGTGGTGTTTTTTTAAGCGACTTGATTTGATTCAATTTAATAATGAAAGACAAAATGTAATAAAAAATTAAAATTAATTAATATAGATAATATTTAATTTTTTAATTAAAAATTAAAAAATTTAGTTTTTTATAAATAGAATAACATTCATCATACGTATGACGTATCTCATATCCGAATTGTTGTCAAGACATGATATGTTTTTTAATAAAGATTTTTAATTATAAATTTAAATTTACTAACACTTTTCACAACAACTTAAAATTTACGATTTTTTGCTGGTACAAAAAGTTATAGTTTTATAGTTCCATTCTATTAATTTAGGAAAGGATTTATATTTATATTTGTAGAGAAATTTTGACGAAATTATAAAATCAACTTGGATAATTGTTTGGATCGTGTATAAATAATTTTCAAAAGTAATTATTCGTCCCTAACAATTCGGATTTCACGAAATTACTTTGGGATATTGGATTCTTTCTTCCTATGTTAACAAGGAAAAATGAACCAAAAAATTTGTACATATTGTTTTTCAATAAAGACCAAAAAACTGAAAACAACTACCAACTAACGATCAGTTTATTTTCGTGGGAAAAATGGCGTTGCCCCAAACACCACTGGAGTCGCCGCCTTCTTGACCACAACTCATTATTCAATTAACTAAAACGACTGTGCACTCCGCATCTCCTAACCTTGTATAGTTGTATTAGTGTATCTGGAAAAATAGTTTTGGTCTCTAGTAAACCACAATTAACTAAAATATAGTTGATAATACTAAAATCACCAAAAATATTATATTTTTCAACAATTTATTCTTAACTAAACTAGCTAGTTGATCTTGAGCTTCTAAAATATAAAACTACAGTGTTTTGTAGTTCAATTATGTCAATTTAGAATTTATGGAAAATAGTTGCGCATATTTTCCTGTGTGCTGGAATCTCCAAGCCCAGTGATGCAGATTGATTTCGTCATTATGGTATTATCTGTAGTTGCTGTTATATCGATTATATGTTGGTTGGATGTGTGTCTAATGATATGGTTCTAGGCAGAGCGGCTTAGTGAAAGTACTATACGTATGGTACTCTTAGTCTTGTGTGATGGATAAGTATGGTAATTTGTATGTGAGAACGCTTCTTGTGCTATGAAGATATCTTTGGTTGTTCAAAAAAAAAAAAAAAAAGTTGCGCATATTTACAGTTCTATTAAAAAAAATGAAGAGATGCATTTCTTCATTGTATGTTTTGAAGTGATTCATTCATAAATCATCCATAATCCATTAGTAATCAAATTCAGTTATTGCTTCGATTAAGAACTCAAACTCATTTTCGAAATATTTCATACATCAAAATATTGTTGTTATATTATTCTTAAATCTTTTATAGAAAGAGTTATAAAAACCCACATGTTATTACGAAAAATAAAAAATAAAAATGCGCCAGAGAAAGAGATGTTAACTGTAGTTCACTAGTTTGCATTGGCTAATTATCACCCTATCGAGAATCTCTTCTTGTAATGAATGTGACTGGTAGAGCTAGACATATAAGTAACATGTAATAACTAAATTTTTTTGTGTAATCGAAAAAAATAGAACTATAGCATTATCCCGTACCCCATTGGTTTTTAACCGTACAACCTTCAATAACATATCGCCCTTCAACACCCCGATCGGATGGATGCTCATACTTAACGATGACCCCACCAAATATGGCCATCTCGTTGTTGAGTAATGTCCCACATCGAACAGAGAGTGACTTTGTAATGAGCTTTATAAGAGTCTTGGGCTACTCCTCTCATAACCAATTAGTTTTGAGTTGGAACCCCACAAACTTACATGGTATCAGAGCAAGGTTCACCCACTCCACGTAACCCATAAGTATCCACGTGTTAGGCGCGAGAAAAAAAAGAACGCCACATGTGAGGGGGCATGTTGAGTAATGTCCCACATCGGACGGAAAGTGACTTTGTAATGAGCTTTATAAGAGTCTTGGGCTACTCCTCTCATAACCAATTGGTATTGAGTTGGAACCCCACAAACTTACACTCGTATAGCACCATTGCCCAATTCTCAGCCATACCATATCTACCAACCGCTCATGATTCATAGATTCTTTGTTGAATACAACATTAATCCTTTCCGTCCATAGTGACCACACCACCCCATACATTACCATCACCCATATCTTTCTAATCCAACCTGCGTTGCCCAGGCATGGCCATATTACTAACAACTCTTCTATTCTACCTGGTAACACCCAATTAACACCTACAGAATATAACACATTTGACCATACTACCCATGACTTTCGACAATGCACCAATATATGCACCACTGTTTCATTTCCTTCATTGCATCGTGGACATTTAGGGGGGCCCCAAAATTTCCAGATTTTTTCCACGACATGCACCTCACACTCCTTATTTAACACATTCAGTAGGCTTCTTACCGAAAACACGCCACTACCCTCATGTTTTCACACAACTCTATCTCTTTTTACCGAAAACATTCAGCAGCCCCATGAATTCATCGAATACACCTATTTCCTAATCGAACGCTCTCTTCCTCAGGTCTACCATCCAACACCACCTTGATCCCCTCCATTCCCCGAAACTGCTTACCTTACCCTGTTTTCTACTTGCCAAAGCGTAAATTCTAGGATACATTGATTTCAGACTTCCTACCCCAGCCCACCTATCATTCCAAAATCAATCAAATCCCCATTACCTACTTTTAACTCAATACCCTCATCAAAAACCTTCGCAATCTTTTCGTCCGACCTAATTATTGAGTAAATATTCTTCCAAATACCAGACAATCTAACAAAACTTGAACTTCAATTCCAAGACCCTACTGCAAGCTCCCATACTTACACTTCACTAATTCCTTCCACATGGTATTACCCTCATCCCAGAATCGCCACACCTATTTTGACAAGAGAGCCTGATTTTTCTGGTTCAAATCACCTACCCCCAAACCCCCGTATTCCTTAGGTTTTTGAATTTTATCCCATGCCACCATATCATATGCAAACCTTTCTTCTCACCACCTTTAGACCAAAGAAATTGCCTTCTCAGCCTCTCTAACTCCTTATACACCCCAACCGGCATGCGAAACAGAGACATGTAGTACATCGGTAAGTTACTGATCACGGATTTGATTAGTGTGATTTTCCCCGCCTTAGATAGGAACTTTGTTTTCCACATTTCTAATCTGCTTCTCACTTTTTGTATGACCGCTTCCCAAAATGCACCCCCTCTAGGTTTTCCCCCTATCGGCATACCCAAATACATACAAGGCAGGCTTCCTACGAACCTAACAACTCCGCTACTTCCAACAAACTCTCTCTATCCACATTGACACCGTATACCACACATTTACCCATATTTAACCTCACTCCTGACATTAAATAGAAAATTTTGAGTACACAACACATGTTCCTAAGTTGTTCTAGATCTATTTTGTTAAGTAACATAGTATCGGCTGCAAATTGTATATGTGATAAAGTTAAAGCGGGGGTGCCCTGTAACATCCTGAAAATGGGTCTAGTAGTACCTATTTGTACCCCGTGCTTAAATAGTTGTACAGTGGTTTTAAGTGATTTAAATTAGTGTGTTTTAAATTGATAACGCGTGTTATGCGTTAATTAGAGTGATTATGTGAAAAGTGTCAAACGTGTTTAAAAGTGATAAAGTGTTAAACGGTTTCGCGTTATGATTCCGTAGATATCCCCGTTAGTTGAAACGGGATAACGTGTGTTAAGTTGTAAGTTGGAAAGGGGAACAAAATACCTCGTGTCTTAATTAAAGACCCCAAAGTCGGTTATAAGCTCTCCCTTATCCTATGTCTGTAACAAAAACACACACAAACACATAGTGTCATACGTACACACACATTTTGGAGATTTTGAGGAGCAGATCGAGAGATCAGTAGCTAAAAGGAGTTTGCCAACAGATTTTAGTGTTTAATCAACTGCGACTTCATCTTCTTGTAAGTGATTTTCTAGTAAGAACCCTAGTTTTGTGTTTTGAGGAGAATACACCACTTTAATGGTGAATATTGTGTTCTAAGTGTTGAGTCAAATGTGTTTTTAAGTGTCTATGGATGTCAAGCAAAGTGTACAAGTGATTAGAACTGAGTTTTGAATCGATTGAAGTGTTAAAATGGTGATTTGCAGCAGCTATGTCGAAACAGGGACGAAGGTCTGCTGTTCGTGACCTTCCTACGGGCGTAGGGATAATCCTTGCGGCCGTAGGAGGCCTAATGTGTCTACTACGGCCGTAGGAAGGGATTCTGCGGCCGTAGGATGTGTTTTTGTGTGGTTTACCGTCTACGGACGAAGGAACAAGGTCTACGAGAGTAGGTACATAACTTACGGTCGTAGGTCACCAAAGAATAGCTACTACGGGTGTAGGAATAGGTTCCTACGGCCGTAGTGCTTGATTTGTTGGAAAGAACCTCTGCGGGCGTAGGGAATCGTTACTACGGCCGTAGTAGGGGTTTGACAAGTGTCCTGCGGCCGTAGAAGCCTGTCCAGTGTTGACAGCTTGTGTAACTTGTGTTTTAACCTAAGTGGACTATGTGTATATGATAGCCAAGCCTGAACCTAATGTGTTAGGTGATTCGGACGACTCCGTGTGCTCTTGGGATTACCGAATACATATCTGCCTACTGTGATATCGAGGTGAGTACCGGTTTCCCCATGAGATTCAGTAAGTAGGGCTAACTAATGTGTATTGAAACGTGCTATTGTGTATTGACGCATGCACGTGCGAGGTAAATGGTGAAGTGTCGTATTGTGTTATGATGTGAGTTGCGTGTTTATAGTATTGACGATAGATAAGTGAAGTGATATGAGATAGACCCATGTAGGGTTATGATTTATGTGATAATTGTGTGTTATGTTTAAAGTGTAGTTTAGTATTCTGCTTATTGAGTATGAGCAGAAGCTATTGTGATAGTGTATATGCGTATGTAATTGGATCCTTATTGGATCAGCCATGTTAGATTGTTGTATTGCGCACGTAATTGGATCCTAATTGGATCAGCTGTGTTAAAGTGTTAAAGTATGCATGCAATTGGATCCTTATTGGATCGGTTATGTGTTATTATGTTATGTCCGGACAATTGGGGGACTGCACCACAGTTCCTGGGATTGGTTAAGGTCAGCCGTGTAGGCTGGTCCCTGGGGCTCGATAGGGTCTGGAAGTGGGGGATTAACGGCACCCGAGTGTATACGCTTGATGACGACTCTGCAGGCCACCGTTCCTTGACGAAAATGGGGTTCTTGGCGAAAGCCGGAACTGGTTATGTGATGGGGTTCTTGGCGTAAGCGGGAACTGGTTACGTAAGGGGGTTCTCGGCGAAAGCCGGAACTGGTTGTGAAATGGGGTTCTCGGTGCAAACCGGAACTGGTAAACGTGATGGTGGGGCTGCTCTTCGCTCCCCCACCGATGCGGATGGTTGTGACCGATTCCCCAGCTTGGATCGTTGAGCCAGGCTAGCTACCTCGCAATATATGATCCCACTGACATGTCGGCACACCGCTATGTGATAGCTTAGCTCTGTGTGCCTTATTGTGATGTGATAGCCTGGCGAGCTTGGGTTACTCGTAGGTAATTGTAGTATTTACATTTGAGGAACACTAATTGTTATTTTTGTGCATGTGATCCGATGGTCGGTTGTTAATTACGGTAACACCGGTTGTATGTTTTGTAAACTAGTAAGATAACCACCTGATAATTTATAAGTGGTGACTTATATCCGCTGCAAGCTTTTGATAAATAAGTTGTAAAAGTTTAATTGGCGCTAATTTTAAGCTCGTGAAACACGGTGTTACATGCCCTCTATTCTAACTCCCTCGAATAAACCCATCTCCACCCCTTTCTTAAACAAAGCATTAATGCCCTCCGCAGCGATATTGGACAAGAATGGTAATAAAGGATCTCCTTGCTTTAGACCTCTTTTCATAGGAAACCTACGGGTTGGAGATCCATTTGCTAGAACAGATAGTGACGAGACCTTTAAACACCCCATTACCCATGAGATCCACCTATTAATCAAATGCGACACATACTATATGCATCTTATATATCTACATTTTTCTTCATGTGTTTTCGAGCAAATTTTTTTGAAAACCAATGAAACGCTCTAAATATATTGCATAATTATGCATAGATCTAATAAATTTGTAGATAAATTTGATTATAATGCATAGGTTCTCGAGGTTTTCATAATAAAAATGATTCTCAATAAAGTCTTCACCTACTTACATAAATAGGTAATGAGTTTGTTTGCAGTTTATTTATTGATCGTTACTATAGAAAAAAGAATGTAAAAGAGAGTGTTAATAAAGTAAGATCTGTAGGAGGTATAAGGTATATATGGTGCAAAAATGAGTGGTCGTTCAAAATCTTGGAATACAAGATATGAAAAGGAGTAGTCTCTTACAAGTTCTATTTATGGAAAACCAATTGTTTGAAAGTATTCCTTCTTCCTTTTAACTCTTTGACCATCACCCACCATTCATGGGTTAATTAATTAGTTTTATACTTTCATCCATGTATATATGTAATTCAACAAAGGCTCCACTTTTATTACATCACCATTTACGACTTCAATATTCCCTATATTTTTATACGCAACTTATTGATAGTATGATTACTCGTTAACACAATTAACTTATTAGACCTGTCATTTGTTTTTAAAAAATATATTAAAACTACTTACCATTTAATTCACTGATCACTAGCTATAGCTAAGGAAGGTGCGGTAATGCTTATCCTTTTTTTATCAGGAGAATATATCTATCTATCTATAAAGGGGTTTTAACGCATTCTTCAGATATTTCATCAAATTGCAGATCTTTTCTTTAACCATCATATGCACTATCGGTTAATACTCTCATTCTCATATTTGATGCCTAATTTTACGAGGATTTCAATGAGATACGACTAAAAGTGATAAAAAATTATTGTAAACATGTATTAATTTGTACATCTAAACAAATACTTGACCGCAAGAAGGAATCTAAACGAATACATGACCCCGTACATCTAAATAAATGATTGACTTCAGAAAGAAATGGTCATGTACAAATACTTAGGAGTGTTCTTGATAGGGTGCGGTATGGGTGATCTTACAGGGTCTATGTTATAGAGAAGGCTCATTTTTATATATACAAGTATTATGTTATAATTTTTAAACTCCAATTAATAAATAAAAGAATTACAAAAAGACCATTCTTGAATTAACTATGCCATAACCAATTAGCCTATAAAAGATAATACTGGGGAACTTTATTTGAGGGACGATGCATATGGGAGAACAGACGAGGCATTTGGGAAAACTAGCAAGTTATAGGAAATTGAAATTCAGGAATAATACAGTACTATCAACATACGAAAATGAAATATCTTAAAGAATTTGATTATTTTCCTAATATAATTGGTGTATATAGAGTCTTGTTTACTATTCCAGTAATAAAAATATTTGTATAAATGATTATTTAAAAATTTAAATTGTTGATGTTCTACTTTCAGTCCACAATAGCATAAAAAACTTGATATGTTGACAATAATAGTTATTGACAACTATATGACAGATGTTATTGATTAAAAAAAATTGATACACAACTTTATTTTCAATAATGGTAGGAGATTCTCACTGTTCATATAAATATGTAAACTATTTTACTTATTATTTTATATTAGTTATTGACATACTAAATATTATGTATTAGTATATTTAGGAAGGCTATTTTTTACTTTTCACATGAGTTCTCAAAAATCTACGAACTACCTACCCCAGTGTCTATGGAATTTATCAAGCTTACCAATAAATGTATAAAATATATGTCTATTTAATAATAATAATAATAATAATAATAATAATAATTATTATTATTATTATTATTATTATTTTTATTATTATTATTATTATTATTATTATTTTTATTATTATTATTATTGTTATAATTATAATTATAATAATATCTAGTGCAAAAAGACAAATTTTTTTATAGCACGGTTGTTATTTACCTAATTTGATAGGTTTTGATAATAAGAGAAGAAGTATAAAATATGTGTCTATTTACTAATAATAATAATAATAATAATAATAATAATAATAATAATAATAATAATAATAATAGGTTTTGATAATTTGATAGGTTTCTTCACCTTCATCTTCATGGTTCATCGATCTGGGTTTTCTTCATCTACATCTTCATCTTCTCAAAAACTCAGATCTCAATTTAGGGATTTATCGTCATCTGTAAGTTTGATTTGGATCTGATTTGATTTGGTTCACCGATTTGATTTGGAAGACTTTCGTGTACAGGCCTTGATGATGTACAACAGAGAGAAGATACAAGCCTTGTACCATTAAAGGTACAACACCTTTGAAGCTATGTTACAAGTTAGTAAAACATGAGTTTGTAATGGATGAATCAACTTTATAAGTGGAAATATCATCTCCCTATCTAGGTAATGGTATTTCTAAAACATTATATAAGTAATTTCCAAAACATTGAATTGATCATTATTGTAATAATTATATATATATATATATATATATATATATATATGATGAAGTATAATAAAAGGAAATAATTTTATTTTAATTGCAGAATATCAAATGAGATAAATTTCTTAGTGATAAGGTATATATTATTGGGTAAATTTGTTCCTTTTCCACTTTTTAATTGAATATATGCCTATTCAAGCTAAACAAAGAATATTATCTTCACTTCCATGTGTCAACAATTTCTATACGTACATGGTGTTTAACTAATGTTGCACGGTATGTACATGTACTTAAAAATATAAAAGTTATTAGCATCGAAACACAAATTATTTATACTAAATTAAAAATTTTATAACATTGGATTGAAAATATATAATTTTAGAAAATACATATTTAGATAAACTTGGTGGAAGCATATATCGTACTCATATTTAATATAAGTAGGTATATATATAAAAATCCATTTTATTATGAGTACCGTAAGAAAAAATATTGACATTTGATTATCAATAGCCAATAAAAAATGACGGCTTATTAATAACGTAGTAATAATGATATTTTAGGAAATTCAAGCATTGTTTTTTAATGACCCTCTACTTTACGGTTGCAAAAATATACAAAAGACCAAATTACTTATATTAATGAGCATTAGTTAATAATGATTACAAAATATGAACAATTTTAAAATAAACCTTTTCATATATATAAAATTAATTTTCTGATTATAAAGTGTTGGTTTAATTTCAATTGAAAAAAAAAGCAACGTGCCATTAAGGTAAAGAAAGCAGAGGGAAGTATGAAATAGGAATTGAACATGTGACCTTTTAAGATAAATAGCAATTGTCTTACGAATGGGCCGATGAAACATGTGGTTAAATTTTACAGCACTTATTATATATATGTATATATATATAGACAAAAGTTCATGCGAGAACCATTGTGAATGCGAGAACTGCAAGAACCAATCTGAGCCGTCCAATTCCCCCTACTTCAATGTCATTGCCCACCCATGAATTTCTCACATGCTCTCTGCCACACTCTATCTCTCCATGCTCTCCATCTATGAAAATTCTCATATCCAAGGAACGGCTGAGATTGGTTCCCGCGATTCTCGCACTAACAATGGTTCTCGCATGAACTCTCCCCTATATATACATATATACAATATTATATTAGCGGTTTTCAAATGATCAGAATATATACTTATGTGAGAATGTGAGACTTAATCATGCCTTTGATTTAATTTGATCGGATGATCTATGTTTGACCCTTCTAATACTCATTACACAACCATGAATTGTGACGGCTATGAATTACAACGGGTGAATTGTGACCATTGAATCTAATATATCAACATTTAATTGATAGTATTTATTCTTTTATTATCATCTTAATATATATATATATATATATATATATTCTCACAATAACCTCCCCTATAATATCATATTGATACAAAAGCTGAAGACTTAATAATTAGTACGTAGAATTAACTTTTCGAGACAGATAATAATATAAACTAGTTTGAGCCCGTGCTCCGCACGGGTGTGGGAGGGGTAAAATCTGATCGTGGCTGAAAACGTAAACCCGGTTTGTGAAAAGATTGCACGTGTCTTGGGTTGTCCGACCCTACCCATTCTAAACCCGGCTCTTATCCGACCCAAAAAGAGAATAAAAAACCGACCCGGTCCCACAAGAGCACGATAAAAAAAATTATAATTCAAAATTGAAAACGTAAACCCGGTTTGTGATAAGAGTGCACGGGTCTTGGGTTGACCGACCCTACCCATTCTAAACCCGGCTCTTATCCGACCAAAAAAAAAATAATAAAAAACCGACCCCGTACCACAAGAGCACGATAAAAAAAATTATAATTCAAAACCCAAACCCGTAACAGGCCCGCCAAAATAATAAAATTATTTCAAAAAGAAAAAAAAAACAATTGGTCCGGCCCCAAAAAAATTTGGCCCAATATATTACCGGCCCAAAACCAAATTCGAAAAAAAACAAAGAGCCCAATAATGAAATCCGGCCCAACCCCGGTTTCTCACCCAAACCCGGATCCGGGCACGGTTCCATAGGCACCCACGGTTTTTAATTAGTTATATAAATTATGTGAAGATACTTTTTAATTAAGAATTGATGTTCATAATGTAAATGAGCAAAGTTTGCTTAGAGTTTCGGTGACGTTGGAGTATATGTAATTATATGCAATACCCCATTTGGAGCAAGCATTAGTGATTAAATCTTTAAAACAGAATTAATATTTATGATCCAACAGGAAAATTAATGGTAACTACTTGATTATTTAATTATGATATATATAGTTTATCAATTAAAACTCATCTTTTTGAAAGAAAAATAAATCATATTCGAAACTAACATATATTTGGTATATATAAGAGATATTCGAGATTCCTTAATTAACAAACTCAACATTAATTCTAACTTAATTGTATGGTAAAATTATAATCAATCCCTGTTATTAACGATCATATAATTAAGAAACAAGGTTTTGGTAACAACAAATAAAATAATTTAGTAACTAATTATTAAGACTTCGTTTGTTAAAACAAAATAGTTAAGTATTAAATGAATCGATAACCTAAATAATTCAAAGGCTCTGTATAAATTTGTTTGGATGAGATATGTTGTTTGATAATGTTTCTAAATAAACAATCTGCATGATGCAAATTACCATTAAAATTTAATATTGATTTATTATATTATATTATAAAATATGAGATATGATATGATTGTTTAACAAGGCAACATGTAAATAAAGAGTATTAAAGTAATATATATGATGATTGATGATTTAGAATGTACATTAAAATAAAATAATTTAATACGGTTTTTCTATTTCATTTAAACATTTCTTATTAAAATACAATAATAAAACACATTGAATACAGAAGAATTCAAGTATTAACACTAAATGAATTCACTTAGCATCAAATAAACACATTAAACCCCAAATTGTGAAGAATAGAGTACATGCAATGTATCCATGAAATCATTTCTTTTTATAAAGTTCATTTTACTACCCATATATTTAAGTGATAAACGGAAAGTAATTAAGCGCACGCGTCAAGTTGATGGTTATCCATCAATAGAATCTTTAACTCGTATTGCTCTTGTTATTTCATAGTTTCTGTCTCATCATATTTATTCACTGATCATTCTAGACTATCGTTTTGTTCAAATGAATTGATTAGAATATGATAACATATCGAGAATCAATGCAATTATAGGAAATAGTTTAAACAGAAATTGTTTTTTATATAAGGCTGCTCGCTATGGTCGACTCGATCATCTCGGGTTCCATCGAGTTCCTCCGGGAACACCAAAACGCAAACGCCAGGTACCCCAATCGAATTGGTCCTTCGGGTCTTCAAGCTCGATCAGGAAGCTCATAACCCCCCACCCCCTCTCAACCCATTACACTCTCACACATCCTTAATTTATTAATATAAAAATTAAAAAAATGGAGATAGTTTGAAAGAGAGGTATAACACTTAATTTTGGTAGGGAGAAGGAGAATGATGTGGCGCTGATGTGGCATTGGGTAAGAGAATTGAGAAAGTGACATAACTAGTGGCCTAATAATCTTCATAAATCAATGTTGACTCTTAATCATAATAATTCAATGGCTAGTAATGGTATTTATTTATTAAAGACCCAATAAAGCGTTCATTAACGAGTCATTAATAAATCATCAATAACACATTAATGAGGATTACTTTTAAAAAATCAAGCCTTCCTCATTAATGGTGGTCCACCAGACACAATTCACCGATGGATGAATATGTAAATGAGTAGAATACTCCTATTAATGAGTCATTAATGATATTACAAATAATTCTCACAGGAATGGTTTTTAATGTGAAAACCGTTTGTAACATCATTAATAAGAGTATTTTGATCATATATGTATTTACCAAACATATTCGTCTGGATATACCATCATTTATCAGTGATATTTCACTTTACCAAAATATCTCTCATTAATGCGCAGACCGTGCCCAAGACATGTGCAGTTTGGCTTGGGCCCAGGATAACAAATACAAAGGGGTATCCAATTTGTAGGCCCATTTATCATGTACTATGATTATTAACAAAAAAGGAAAATATGAAGCGTCAGGTTGTCACTTCGTCAAACTCAACGTGACTGCCGATTAAGAGAGTGAATAGCGGAAGTATAGAAGAGGGAGCAGCTACTGAGCGACAGCAAGGAGGCGAGTACATTAGACCATCATCAATGAGTCGGAGTCGCTTGGAGTTGTCAAGGCACGATTCACGAACCAGCTCTCGTAGAAAGGAAAGAAATCGATTACACATGTTTGAGCTTTGAACTTTTTGAAATTGAAATCTAAAGTCACATTTCTCTGTAATCGTGTTTTTTAATTGAACTCGAAACTCGATTTTGTGACTTGTGAATCAGATTGGATTCTAATTCCATCATCATTGAGAGGATTAGGGCGACCATAGTTTAGGTTTTCCATCTATAATCACTAAACCGGATATTCAATTCAAATTTTGAATTTGAAATCAGCCTTGTTAGTTCGTACACACGAATCACAGAGTTGTGGGGGGGGGGGGGGGTAAACCGCAAATGGATTCTAAACTTGAAATCGCCAATTGCCATATCGATCATGTTATGTGTTCGGCTGTTCGTACTCAATTAGGTTTGTCCGTGTGTATCTAGTAGACTAGTATCTAATTTAGTTTGAGTGATTTTGACATTTTGTGATTCATGAATTATAGTTTTGTGATTGATGAATCAAATTTTACTTTGCAACTAAGAGTGAATGTGAATCAGATTTGGTGATTCATGAAACATATAACGCCCTAGATTTATTTAAAACTAATATCATAGTAGAAACAACCATTCATTTACACAAATTCAAAGATGATCTTCGCAACCAAAGTTCACGTCATTATTACAACTCTTGGATATAAAACTATTATTTACGTTTAACGGAAATGTAACTTAATTGTCAAATTGTTTGTAGATATCAATACGGAAAAAATATATTTTTAACCATGAACTGCCTTCGTTCGGAGCTTCCCCACACACACACACACTTACACACCACACACGGTATGTACGAGTTACCTAATATACATAAGATTCAAACATACAATCCACATAATAATGCAGTAGCGCACTGAAAACGATTTTTCTTTTCTTAAATCATAGTTGACTACCCACGGCACCTCAGGGGTTTTACGTCTTTCTTGTGCCCGGGTTGTGTTTTCACTCAATTTAACTCAACCATTCATTTCATGTAACCAATTCGCATTAGTTACACTTTCACATAAAATAACAAGCACATTTCACACTAGAATAATGAGCTAGTTTGTGTAACTCACCTAATAGCAGCACAATCAAATATCAGTCAATAACAATAAGAATTTCCGGAAATAAAAGTCTACCGGTCGTCACCTACGATGAAGATTTCCTTCAAATCAGTTATCTTGTTTACACCATATATTGATGAATTTGCTTAATTGAATGTGCATAAACACCGTTTTAGGTAGTTTGCAAGAATTTATGTAAAAGTTTTATATATTTATGATATATATACATACATATATACATATTTCAGGTGTCGTAAAGTTTACAAGTGGGGACATTTTTATCCCATTTCACACAGGGGAGATGATTCTTTCACTTAAATAATTGATTCATTCACGGAAAATACAACACCTTCGAAATTATATTACAAATTAATGAATCATATGTTTTCTTTATATAAATCAACTTTGTAAGTAGAAATATCATCTTCTTTCACACAAGACATCCAAAATCATTGAAACAGCCTTGTTAATGCATCACCAATTAATAAGCCCATTTTTAGTAACGACCCCTAACACGACTAATCAACTACCTCTAGTTAAATGTTGTAAAGATGTACCATTGCAGCTTCACCCGCTATCAGTAACGATACGTTGATGGCATATTGGCACAACTTCATTTTCAAGCAAAGCTGCAAACTTCCGAGCCCTTTTCACACTTCATATCTTCCTTTTCCGCAAATCCGAAAAAATCAAAATTAAGATTAATTGGGAATTTCATTGTTACCCCTAGCGTTTTTAACAAAGATTCTGTCAGCATAAAGAAGTGGAGGGGTAATTTAGACAAAGTACGGAAAGTACAATAAGGGTTTCTTTGACAAAGATGACTTGTGTGTGGTCTATTTAATTAGAAAAATCCCCCACCGCCAGTAGTGGCTCGAATTAAGGAATCACCCAATTCTATCTAATCACATAAAATAAAAAGACACTGATATACGTAAATGAAAAATACAAATAAATAAAGATTAATTAAAGTTGACATACGATTTATAAAATATATTTCTCTATTAATAAGTATATTAATTTTATACTGCATCAAATATGTGAAGCAAGCTAAAGAATCAACTGAATGTCTGAATCGCATATTGTTTTACAACATTTTGCCTATATATTGCAAGTCACAATTTATTTTACAAATATAAATCGTCTTAATATTTGAAAAACATTGATAATAACTTCTGGACAATTTTTAAAATTAAGTTAAATATATGCATGAATTATTGTATCTTAACCACATATGATCAACCACAATGAGATGGTTCATGTTTAACAATACAATACTTTGTATTTCTTATGTTTTAGATAAAGATCTTAGCACTCTTAATATCATAATTTTTTAATGATAATAGTCGAATACAAATAAACATTAATAGTTAAATGTAAGAAGATACTATATATATGGTTTATATTATCTCATGCTTTTATATTTACACACCTTAAATATGAATATGTTGGTTATTCAATTATTTGATTACTAAAAATGTTTATGAATATAAAACTACCAGTATAGATGTTTGATACACATGTCCATTTTCCAAAATATAAGCGGTTAAGTTTTAAAGAGTAAACATTAAGGTCCTGTTTGTATCATTGTAATATGAACAAATGTAATGAAATTGAAATCAGATTTCGTTGTGTATTACGTTTGGTAATATTATTTGAAAATGAATTAAAGTTTTTAAAGTATTTATATTACTTTAAGTAAACGAATATTATTTCATAAATAACATGAGTAAAATTAAAATTATTTCTATTTCTTTATATTACCGTAAAAAAGTTTATAATTTAGAAATACATTTGATAATTAATATATTACTAATAGTTAAATACCAGCGTATGGGGATAGAATTGAAACCTTTTGATTAAAGATTCCTAAATTGTAGCTTCCTCCTTTATTCTCTCTCCTCTTTTGCCACAATAAGTAGCAGTTCAATTTTCATTCTCCTTCACAATTTCAGGCCCAACTTCTCAACTTACTTTAGTGTGTGCGTGTGTGTGAAAATGGAGGTCAGGGGTGTGCGTTATGTTGTAATTCTGTGTGCGATTCTTACGGCGGTCAACGCTCGTATACCGGGAGTTTACACCGGAGGCCAGTGGGAGAGTGCTCACGCCACCTTTTACGGTGGTAGTGATGCCTCTGGTACCATGGGTGCGTCACAGTTTCCATTTTACTTTCCTGCAAATTCTTTAATCTCTCGATCTGCTTCAGTTTCCTTTTGTAATGGGCTGATTTGATTATGTGACTTACAGGCGGAGCATGTGGGTATGGGAATCTGTACAGCCAAGGCTATGGCGTGAACACGGCGGCGCTAAGCACTGCTCTGTTTAACAATGGGCTGAGCTGCGGTGCTTGTTTCGAGATAAAGTGTGTGAATGACCCTAGATGGTGTCATCCCGGCAGCCCATCGATATTCATCACGGCCACCAATTTCTGCCCACCTAATTTCGCTCAGCCAAGTGATAATGGTGGATGGTGCAACCCTCCTCGAACCCATTTCGATCTCGCCATGCCTATGTTTCTCAAGATCGCCGAATACCGTGCCGGCATAGTTCCCGTCTCTTACCGCCGGTTAGCATCCCTGTCTTCCCTCCATCACCATGTCTTTCAATTTTGGAAAAATTCACTTATTGACGCGTATAACTCAATTATGACAGTTTTTACATATTAATTATTCACATATTTATAAAAGTGTTTCACGATTGGAAAAAATATAAAGCATGATATATAAAACGGTCTTGTGAACATTAATATGTATAATCACATATTTTTTATACATTAGTGAGTATAATTAATATTTTTTTGGTAAAGTTGATTGTCTATTTGACAAAGAAAATAAAAAACTTAATATACCATAATAAAACACTAAAAAACATTCTTTATATTCAATAACTTAAACTCAAAATTTAAAACTTTACCAATTTTAACTTATTTTCACTATTTTTAATTTAGAAGGGTTTAAAACTTTAAATCATGTGAACCACAGTAACTCGGTAAGTATAGTGACATTATCATTTTAATTTTTTATAGAATTTTACAAGTAATTATCAATTTTAAATTAATTAGGCAAAACTGGTATTTAGCTATGAGAAATATTAACCACAATCCTTATCTCAAAATCCCGAAATCATTATTTCAAAATAAAAAAGAATCTCTTATTAAAGCAACTTGGTTATTATAATTACCGACTATTAATTAAATGGTTGTTAATCATAGTACTTCTAGAGCAACAACAATTAATTAACCGTTTGTTAGTACTTCTCTAATCGGCCATAAATTGTTAAAATAATAATTGTATGTCACGAATACCGTTTGACAAAACTTTTTACTAAAATCTTCCGTTACGGTTAATAATCATTTACGTTTTTTTTTTCTTTCTAAAAAAGGATAAAATCTTTCCTTAAAATAACCCTTAAGTAATAAGACGTATCCAATTTCCTAATAATAATAATAACATAAAATTTATTCCTATTGACTTTTTTTCATATGAACAGCTTTAGAGTCTTACAAATATTCTTATTAAACTATATATATATAATTTAGTAATCAATTATCCAATTTACCTTAAAAACCCCAACATCTTGACTTTCTATGGTAAAAGTCCGGACGTGTTTCTACATGGACGGTGTCCTAGTTTTATTAATAATCTAAATTAATTTTATAAAATTATTATTTTTGAGTTTACGTTTTGCTACATGCAGTGTGGCATGCCGAAAGCAAGGAGGGATAAGATTCACAATCAACGGTTTCCGTTATTTTAACTTGGTTCTGATCAGCAACGTGGCCGGAGCAGGGGACATAAGTGGAGCATGGGTGAAAGGTTCTAGGACCGGATGGATGAGTCTTAGCCGGAACTGGGGTCAAAACTGGCAGTCAAATGCAGTCTTAGTGGGTCAATCGCTTTCTTTTAGAGTCACTGGCAGTGACCGCCGCACCTCCACCTCATGGAACATTGTGCCTGCTAACTGGAATTTTGGCCAAACCTTTGTCGGCAAAAATTTCCGAGTTTAATTAGTATCATCGTACGTATGATCGAGTTATGTCCTACACAAGGTTTATAATAAAGATTTTGTGTACGAGCGGGTTAAATTAGGTTTTCAAAGAAGAAAGAGATATAGAAAGCTTTAGGAGAAATGTTCTGTAAGAAGAGCTGAAGTGGCTATATATAAAGTCATGCTTAAACTCATGACGGCCCGCAGTTCTTTTATT
Source organism: Pulicaria dysenterica (assembly GCA_947179395.2). Lineage (NCBI taxonomy): Eukaryota > Viridiplantae > Streptophyta > Magnoliopsida > Asterales > Asteraceae > Pulicaria > Pulicaria dysenterica. The sequence continues at coordinate 67,316,833 of OX359295.1, read as the reverse complement.
TTTCATTATTATTATATTCTACGAGAATGTGTTTTGCTTAATTTTATATGTGTTCCTTTTGTTTGAATTTATATATATTATGATTATACTTAAATAGGGAATGTCCTTTCATTCTACTTTTGAGATATTGTTGTTATTGTCCTAAATAAGGAATGATGCATAGTTTAACAAGTGATGCTGGTGATTTTGATGTTATTAAGTCGTTTAAGTATGAGTGAGATTAACCTGAAACAAGCTATAATTAGATTTTGTGAAGGTTTGGAGTATACATTTGAATAAACTAAGTTAAAACTGACTAAGACAATGCGGATGATTATAATTATGGCTCAAAAGTGGTTTGATTCAATTTTTGAATAAAAGATGTGAGTTTTTAAGTTACCATATGCTTACACATGATCAGGATTGTGAGGTGGAAGTAACCATATATAGGTAGAAACTTCCTGCCCTATATGCCTTAAAAGTCAAAGTCTGTGTTTGTACATGCTTCCTAATTCTGTTATCATCATGCATGATATGTCGATTGAGAATATTAGTTAATAGGGTTTACATGCCTGCTAATTCAGAAGGTTATTTTACTTCATTTACATAATTTTATACTCTTTTAGCTACAAATTATACATAATGTCTGATAACTTACAACATGACTTCAGGCCTTTATTATGGCTCTCTTCTTTAACAAGAATATACAGAATAATGCATGTATGTTAAGCCCCCGCTTTTCCTTCTCTTTGATGACTATTCTCCACATTGATGCTGTCTTTCCTGTTTTATTCATCAAGGCAACAAGTATCGAAATTCATAGACATATGGCTGAACTTCTATCATTTTAGCAGGAGTGGATTTTGTTTCACCATTCAGGCATTCCATTATTAACCTTTTGAGGGACCCCGATTGCGGCAGCTGGCTATAAATCCATTCCAGAAGTGACTCCATGTCATCTGCAAAATCCTTTATGTGCCACTGCAGAAGCTTCGGTATCATTATCTTTTTCTTGCTAATAACCCCAACTGATGCTTCCAAATACTCCAGTCTTGCTCTTGCTAACTCATTCACTATGTCTGCTGCTGTATAAACCCTCAGCTGCAAATAGCATATATAATGAATAACTTTTATAACATACTAATTGCACTTTTGAGTAATTATAAGTGTCCTTACTGCTGGTGAAGACCAGCTCCCTCTGCAAAGAGCAAATGTCACATTAGGTTCTGGGAACCCGAGTCCATACGTGTGTCGTAGTAGCATTTCCCTTTCATCTGCTGGACCCTTGTAGGATTAAGCCAGACCAAGTCAGATTTATGTGTATATATTAAAAGTTGTGAAAGTTTCCTCTGTTTTTATGGTAGTAACTTACATGATTGGAGTTTGATGGATGCCGGAGAATGAAGTGCTCAATGCCCAGCGCATTTACCACAATACCCCCTACTTTGATCACTGCCTGTTACAACCATACAACTGATGCATCAAACTTGATGGAGCTCTGGTCTATGTGCTTAATGAGAGATAAATTAAGTACCTTGTTCATGAGAATCAATAGTTTCTCCTGTGTTGAGGGCAGTCCATGTTGTAGAAATGCCTGCCGTGAAATATATATGTTAAATATCAGTTATATGATACAGGCTAATCTTGTTCATCTATTTTAACTGATTTAAGATGTCTTACAGTACATGCATTATGCAGGCATTATATATGTTGATCCAGAATGCTAACTTCTGCTTATATGTCAACAAGTTCAAGTTCACACGGCAGAGCTTCTGCATCAAATACCTGAGTTTTCCAACTTCTGTGGAACATTCTGAAATGCGAGTTTGATCAAGTGTATTTCGTGTGATTTGGGTGAAAGTCTTGTATGGGCCAATGTCTCTAATTGTACCATCAAAATCAAGTAATATGGCATACGGGTCGAAATTTGAACCGCTATTACTCAAGAAAAATGCTGGTGCTGTACAGTTAAAACTTGTTTTAGAGATGAAGCTTTTGGAATTCATGCAGGATATTTGCTTTGGTATAATATCCGACCCTTCTTCACTGTCTGGAAATGGTTGATTCAGTTCTAGAAAGATTCCTATTAAGCAGTTTATAAGATCTTCAGACAACTTGTTAGGATTTTTCGTTTGTTTATGTGCAGAACTTGAATATGCAGTGATATCTTCTGTTCTCAATACAGATAGCCGAAGCTTAGCATATCTGATGTCAGTTGAAGAACCAAAAGATGCTCTTCTTTTCTGGGCATCGTAATCTTGTAATTCACAGTTGCTCATGAATTTTGATCGATGTTGTTGTCTTCTAAGTGATTGCTTTCGTGGTCTTTGGTTTCTAAGCTGCTGCAGTTCCCATTCTCTGGTCTGTTTTTTCTCCGAGTACAAGTTAAGGTTCAACTTGTGGACTTTCCGCTCAAGCCACATGATTTCTTCCTCCACTGTTGCCAGTTCTGTAAGCAATTCTTTTATCTGCAATTAAACAATTCATAATCATCTTTTGCATTGGCACAACAGTACTATGTTGTTAAAACAGTACTATGATCATAACAACATATGTCTTAAGAACCAAACAAACCTTTTCCATTTCATAAAAAGCTAGCAAGAAATATATAGGAATGAAATGAATTTGTTTACCTTAAAGGGAAGGTGAGACTGAGTAGACAAACATGGACAACAAGGATGAAGTGGACCATCCAATGCATACTGTAACACTTTGCTTAGTTTCAACTCTTCTTCTAATTCTGCTTCAAGTTGCTCAACCTTTTCGTAACACATAACATTTTATCAGACTCAAATTGTATGCATATTTTGTAATTGTAAAGGTATTTTGAGATTAGAAGACCAAAACATAAAGCTTGTATTCATGAATTTGTATTATTGTTAACTATGAAACTGTATATTTAATCAAAGAAATTAGTTAAAAAAATAACATAATTAATAATTTGATAGAAAAGAATAGGTGGTCTGTGATACATAAATAGATTCAAGAACATAAAAGGAAAGGGGAGGACCTCTTGCTGAAGATCCATTGTTTTCTGCTCCTGCATGATGAGCTCTTCAAATTTCATTATATTCAACAATTAGTAAAATAGAGGCAGAGATGATGAATGGGGAGATGTGATTTGGAGGAGAGTGTAGCTAGGGATCTATCTATCTATAATATTAATATATAGTGTGTGATTTCGTGGTTATTCTTAATATTAATATCAAATTTCATGATAACTAAAACAACTATTTGTAACATCATTAATGACTCATTAATAGGGATATTTTGGTCAATTATATATTTACCCAACGGGGAAGTGCGTCCGGATGAGCCGTCATTAATTAGCGTGACTTGATTTTTCCAAAATACCTCTAATTAATGTATCATTAATGAATTTTTTTGCTATTAATTAATTTTGATCAATGACTAAGATTAGTTCTCACAATTCTCATATGAAAAAACAATTCTTATTTAAACATTCTCTATATAGTATATACATGATATTTGTAAGTTTAATTTAATTGGTAAAACAAGTTTTGTTAAAGATATAATTTGTTTAACTTCTAAGTGATCGATCAAGTAGATAATCATATTTAAAACGTATATCCATAGGCTTCTCACATATTTTAAGTAACTTTAAAAGCTGTATATGTTTATATTACGGACAATAAGGTAATATTATTTAATTACTTTAAAAGATTAACATGTTAATACGTACATGTTATATTAAATGAGCAGTAGTAATTAATAAAGAAGTGAACGTGAATTGAAAGCGGTGGTGGTGACGACGTGAAACATATGAAAAGTATAAATTACACCATCTTCTCAAATCTATACCGACTTTTTGGCACGGACCAATGCTCTTTCCTCCCCGTGATACATATAACATATAATATTATAATTTACGTTCTATACTTTTATATATGTAGTGCATACTATATTAATTTGTGATATTTTATGCGACATTTATAAATAGAGTGTTTATTTGATAACAGCTTATTATAACCAAAGACATTTCTTGTATTAATAACAGATAGCAAAATTAAAAAAATGAATTATAATATTGCAACTTTTATGCTTCAAATAGAAGATCATTCTAGTGTACGTGTTAGTGACGAGTATATCATAATATTGCAACTTTTATACGTCAAATAAATGATCATTCTAGCGTACATGTTAGTAACGAGTATATCATTATAAAAAACGACTCAATCTTTTCATAGTTAGTCTGGATGATGAAATTCACGTAATCCATATTAAGAAGCCATGTGATCAGGTTTTTGGTTATGGATCCGTTTATAGATTTCATATCTCCAACCGTTAGCTAGACTATTATTATAAAGACCGGATTTATAACTAATTATGTATATACTGATGTACAGATCATTAACAGATCGAGGCGTGTATATAGTTTCGACGGTGTTGGTCTAAACAAAAGAGTGTAAACGTTTGAGGAGACATTGTTCCCTTAATTACGTAGGATGACCTAAAACAATTAATCTCCATAACCTTTTATGTTTAATCTCTTAATAATTACTAATACGAAAACCTAAAACTAGGAAAAATAAACATGAAAAAGGTAAAAAGGGACCGCCACCCAAAGGTTTATTAAATTATTTAACAACAAAAGTAATCATTCAGCGATTGGACGAAATTCGGGAAAAAAAAGATCAATAAAAAAACGCCATCCGTGGGACTCGAACCCACGACCACGTGGTTAAAAGCCACGCGCTCTACCAACTGAGCTAGAACGGCTATTTGTTTTACATCTCCTCGAAATAATAAATAATACGTGACTTGCTTTGATACATCGAGATGCATGAAGTTGGTTTTGGGTAAATGTTTAGCTAGAAAGAATTAAGTTGCAAAAACCTTTTTAGAGTTTACAATTTAGATCGACTGTTGAAATTGTCCAAAAAGTAGGTCTTCATTTTATATTTTAGTTAAATAGAAATGAGGTTTTTTGCATTATTATATTAAATTGTATCCTTGTATGTTAATGGAGTTTTAAAAACATACTTGTGACATGTAGCAAAAACCCAATTTTAACATATATAAGCACATTACAAGAAAAGAAGTTCATCTTCCGTTGTGGTAATGTTATAGTCATAAAAAAAGAACAAAATTCACTCTTTGTAGTTACAGTATTGTTCGTGTCTTGCAGCCTTGCAGGACATCATAAAAACTGAACATCGATTTTCTCCTTTTATCTAATATAAACATCATTTTGAAGTATTAAAAGAAACAATATACTCCTACATCCTAGTATCATTACACAAATCAAAATGTTTATAGTTTGCAACAAAGATACCACGATGCTAATGTGATTGTTTTTAAGATTCCAAATTTAGTCTTAATAATCCCATCATTAATATACAACGAGCTAACATTATCTCCATTTGATTATCACAGAAATATAATTCAACCGACACCATTTGAACAACTAGAAATAAGATTAGAAACTTCACAACCTTGAGAAGCTATTTCAAGTTCTATAAACACTTCCACCACTAAATGCAACCAAACACCAAGTTAGATATCATATCAAGCCTTCAAAATTCACATACTGACCTACCCTATTCCCATTACCACATATAAATCACCACTGGTTCTCTTTCCATCCTCCAAATTCTTGTGCATCACTTTCATTTTCCTCCTGTATACCATTTAAATCATGTAATAGAAAGAGCACATAAGCGAAACTGCTAACAATTTCTGTATTTTTTTGCTTTTAAATTTTCAAAATTGTTTATGATAAACTACCCTTGGTGTGAAGCTGATAGCCACTCGAATATCTCCATAGTAGCTTTGGCTGCTATCCACAACACTATACTTTTGAGCACGTATTTCAGAGGTTCCATTCTCCACTCCTAGCTCCAGTAACTCTTTTAAGTATATCCTGTACGTATTCATATATAAGTATATAACTTACTCATAAATTTGATTAAGCACAAATGGGCTCTTTTGTGAAACCATGACTGAGATTTCATGATATTAAGGTCTTACGTTGTATGTCCAAGGTAGTCATCAGATGAGAAGGTGTCATGGTCCATAATCTTGAGAACAAGTGTGGGTTGATCATCTGCTCCTGGATATTCTACCCTGAAACTGAATTTTTCGTTCCAATGTGGGTTGCTGCCTTGCCCTGCATCATTTGAATTTCTAAGTATTCCTTGGTAAACTTGAATGATGGCAAAATCAGAGTCAACATTATATAACAAATGTTGTGAGGTTAACAATGCAATGTAGAGTAGAAACGACTTATGTGTAGAAAATGTAGGGAAAGTGTTGCACAAAAAGAGTTTCTTTCTTATAAAACAAACCAAGACGTGGTGGATCTCTTTCAGGTTTTTTCTTTGTTTTCATCATGTATTTTGAATCAATATACACATTTAATGTCACATAATCTTTTCTTTAATGGTAAATATATATATATATATATATCAAATAGGTGATAATATTGAACCTTTTTTTGTTACATTGGCTTTTCTTTAGAAGAAGTCTTACCTTTGGCAACACTGCTCTTGTGCTCCTGGCTCCTGTATTGGATCAACACGTATGGATCTATCTTGTCTATATCAAAATGAATAAGAGTTAAATAAGTTATCTGATGCTTGTAACTCTTCAGAGAAAATGTTGATCATATATGCTTTAATTTAACCCCATAATTACAAATTTCATAAACTTTTCTTTTCTGGCTATCTGTAATTACCTTTCCTTATAAATAAAAAGATATATAAAATAATTATACGAAATGTGCAACGATTAAATATTGTTTCATCTAACATATCTGGATTGAAAGGAAAACAACAAGCCATCCAAACACCACCTTAAGATATTTGGTTTAGTTAGGTGAGGAACAGGAATTGAATAGGGAATATCGCCATTCGACACGAATTTCACAAATACTTATTTCCAATGAAATGACGTAGTTTTGACTTTGAGACTCTAAATTGAAAGGAAAATAACCAGGATGGACCCCCAAATCATGCTGCAAATGTATATGAATTAATTGATAGACACAGCCTTCGCAATCCAAATTCCTGCAAACAATCCCCACCGCTATTGACACGGTCAACATGAAAAGAACTCTCCCCGGCTGATCCTTTCAGATATCAACAAAAGTTACGAGAAACGCACGTCGATTATACAAATTTCAGAAAGAAAACTATAAATACAACTACAAGAACAGACTTATTGAAAAAGAATCTCGGCAAGAAGTGAGCACATCAAGTATATAAAAGACTGAAACAGTAAAAAAAATATACGTACTGAAGAAATCGGATTTGCTGAGAGCACGAGCATCGACTAGATGCACCTCCATTACTCCGATAGTCATCTCTCTGAAACTTCAACTCTCTCTCACACACAAAGGGAGAGAGATATAAAGGAAGTTGAAGAAATGAGGAAATTGAAAATCACACGCAGACGGCAGCATACATGAAGGACGTGATTACTTATAATATTTACAAATAATGCCCATATGCTTTCAAGTCTTGGTCAATCAACCTACTCCCAGTTTTGTTATAGGGATAATTTCGTTTATATCCTTAGAAACTTGTTTAATTACGTATATATCCTTGTAAATAATGGAATTACATATATATCCTTACAAAACCTAAAAACTCACAAATATATCCAAACATTTAATTTAATATTAATTTTTCAATTTAAAATCAAACAAACAAAAATAAGTATTATCCTAATTTAATTTCTTACTAAAATTACAAAAATACCCATTAAAATTTCCTCTAGTGATAACTATGCAGGTCACCTGCTCACTCATTATCCACTACCATTTCATCTCTTACATACGATTATCAAGTATAATTCAGTCGAATATATAGTTTCTATCTCCTTCCTCAGTCGAACTTTTAGAGTACGAGTACAAACATATTTTTTGTTTTTCATTATATACTATGAACCAGGCCCAAATACCCATCTGAAAGAATCTGCGATGCATAAAAATATGAACAAATATGCAGGTTAAATAACTTCAACCATCAAAGAAAACCAATACTGTGATGAAAGCATAAAATCCAAATTTGATAAAGATTTTATCAATGCTACAAGTATTAACTGTCGTACAGAGGGTGCTAATTTACAAGAAATTCTCGATTGATTTTCATATAATTCAAGCATAAACTGTCGATTAGTGAAGTTAGGGTTCAATCGAACTACAAACTTTTTTCAAGCATCCTCTGTCGAATTAATACATCTCGCACCTGCGAATTTAGATCCTCTGTTCAAGCATCCTCGACCGGCATCATAGTGATTGTAGGGTTCAATCGAACCTCCTTTGTTCACCCATCGACATCGCATCTGAACTCGACTGTATCTCCTTCGAATCAAGCTTCAATCGATCGGTGTAAGTTCCGGATTTGGGGCCTTGTTTTGGGTTTCGATGGGTAGCTTCAATCGATCGACGTAAGTTCAGATCCGACACCTTGTTCTGGATTTTGATGGGTGTTTTGATTTGGGTTTACAGTTCTATCGATGGATTTAAAGTTCAATTGATGTACATAGCATAAGGGTATTCTTGTAATCTTCAAGTCAATAACATTTTTAATATCAAGAAATCATATTAGGATAAAATTTAATTTTGTTTTTTAGATTTTAAATTATAAAAACTAATATTAAATTAAGTGTTTGGGTATATTTGTGAGTTTATGGGTTTTGTAAGGATATATATGTAATTTCAGTTTTTACAAGGATATATACGTAATTAAGGAAGTTTCCAAGGATATAAACGAAATTATCCCTTTGTTAGGGATAATCATTTAAAGTCTTAAACTTTTAATGATCAAAGTAGTGGTAGGTGGAAACTTTGGAATATGGTAGGCTGCTGTCTACAAGTGCTGTCATTATCATGAACAAGACTCCACTATTCCTCCTCCAAATTTCACACTCCAATTTCTCCCCGGAAGTGATCAAATAGATTTTGAATCATTTCTAATATTTATTGGTTCTTACATATAATAATAATAATAATAATAATAATAATAATAATATTAATATGTGATATCCACTAATCTTTATTTTTATATTATTTATTAATTCTAATATATGTCTTGATTTTATAAACAACATAATAAATAAAACCTCTCTTTTGAAATATATGTGTTGCATTTCAAATCCAATCTTGAAAGTTGAAAAAAAAATATCTTTATCTAAAGTTTTTTTTTTGGATAAAATTGTATCAAATATGTCCCTCAAACATAATAATGAAATATTATTCACTTCTTTAAGAAAACCAATTTTAGTATTGTTTTTTTTAACCCACTTTGTTTTATTATAATTTTGTTTATGTAAAGAATAAAGATAAATTAAGTTAGTTTATAAATGTTTTAAACGAAAATCAAGTCACCCCCAACAAATTTAATATTTGGCATATATGTATGATAGAATGATGAGATGGCCGGGTAAACAGGGATTTTCACATGAACAGGACAAGAATATATTATTTCTTACCTTGTCCTTCACATGATCATTTAAAAAAAAACTAATTAATTAGAGTTTAATGATCAAAAGCGAACCTAATACTTCATGTGTGAAATCCTAAGACCATTAAACCAATCATGAGTTACATCAAACCATAAAAACAGATAATTTAGCTGTCTTCCAGCATATAATCCAGTAAATCTCACAAGCATTCTTTCCTCTAATTTGGTCAAAGTTTATATATTCAACTATTACCCTACCCTTTTAATATACAAGAATTTATATATATGAACCTCCATGTATAGACATAGTTATGTTATATTAACATTTTTACACCTAAACTACTTAAGGCATTCCCCACCAACTACTAAACTAACACGTACCTGCTCGATCTCTTTCCGTCCTTCAAATATGAGTATTATTGTCGTATAACTCAAAACACAAAACAATACTTTTTTATTCGATTCCATCAATATTTCTTTTATTCGATTCGAAAACACAAAACAATACTTTTTTTTCAAGCTTGTAAACACGAAAAACTAAAATCGTTACATTTCTCTTCTTAATTTTTATCTTTCTTAGTTTTCTTTTACGTTATTTTCCTTCATGTGTAAGTAGGGCTGTAAACGAACAGAACGTTCATGAACCGTTCGTGAAATTGTTCGGCGGGAAGTTCGTTTATGTTCGTTTGTTTAATAAACGAACGAACATGAACAAGATTTTCCGTTCGTTTAATTAAATGAACGAACACGAACAGAGCTCTCGTTCGTTCATTTATGTTCGTGAACGTTCGGTTATCCGTTCGTTTATGTTTGTTTATGTTTTATACAAATATATATATTTATATTATATGTGTGTGTTTAAATATAGGTTTATTTGTGTTTAATAATGTTGGATTTGTATTTTAGTCTGTGTTTATTCGTTTACATTTGTTTATCACTTAAATGATTAAACAAAAATGTACACGAACTAAGCAATCCTTTAAAGAATCGAACACACATGCTCGTTCGTTTACCGTTCGTGTTCGTTTATTTGTTCGGCTAAAGTTAAACGAACGAACATGAACACAGATTTCCGTTCGTTTATCCGTTCGTGTTCATTTATTTGTTCGGCTAAAGTTAAACGAACGAACACGAACAAGCCCCGTTCGTGTTCGTTCGGTTCGTTTACAGCCCGCTGTGTAAGACTTGAGATAGTTTAGAAAGTTATTAATTAAAGGGTGGTATCACTTGTGTTTAAAATATTTACATTTAAAGCCCCAAAATTTGAAGAAATGCCAATCAGCCCACTTGTATTTAATTTTCCAGGTATTAATTAAAGGGTGGTGTCCTTGATTTGAATAGTCTACCATGAGACCATGATTCCATCAATGGTGTCTTTGACTTTGACTACTTCCAAGCTCTCCATAGAATGAAAATTCCAAACCTACGTTCTTTTGAGTAAAATATGTTGTATAATCATCGAATAATCAATCAACGTTTTGTCTAACCTTTGTCATTTATTGAATATCAATTCACCATTTGTTTATAAAGCAACAGGATATACCAAATTTTATTTTGTATTTATATATATATATATATATATATATATAGAAAAAAGTTCATACGAGAACCGTTCTTAGTGCGAGAACCGCGAGAATTAATCTGAGCCGTACAATTTTCCCTATTTCAATGTCATTGTCCATCCATGAATTCCTCACATGCACCCTGCCACACTCTATCCCTCCACACTCACCATCCATGAAACTTCCCATATCCAAGGAACGGCCGAGATTGGTTCTCGCGGTTCTCGCACTAACAACGGTTCTCGCATGAACCCTCCCCTATATATATATATATATATATATATATAGGGTGATGTTATTGTAAGATGTGAAATATTGTAAGATGCAATCTGGAACATCCATTTTTCATCAGATCTACAAATTATAGAAGGTTTTCATTTCCTAAAATAATTTAATAAAAAAGGCAGTTAAGGACATTATTGACTTTTTCATCATTCATTCATCACCTATAATCATGCTAACGCCTTATTATGTTCATTGAAAAATTTGATACACCAAAAATGCTAATTCTAAACATTAAGCTGATTCAAAAATTGATGAATAAATTTATTAATATATCACCTGAACAACTTGATAAAATTCATCACCTAAACAATTTAATAAATTCATCATCCAGTAACCAAAAAAGATGAATAGTTTTATAAATTCATCACCTGATATGTAAAAAGAAACTGATACAAAAGAAAATGATGAACACCCAATGCTTTATAATAAATTGATGCACAATCTTGAAACCAATACATATTAAAATGATGAAACAACAACTCATACATACAACCAATTTTAAACTTCTGAACATGATGAATGAATAACCTTAAAAGCAAAACTAACAAATAGAAAATAATCTATTCTTCTGAAAATAAAAAACTGATGAAGAAAAAACCAAGAACTTATCTTCATGTCGGTAATTGTGATCCTGATGAAGAAAGGGTATGGGAGTGGCGTTGGTTTTAGGGTTTGACGGAGATTTTGGTGGATAACCTCTGACGCAATGGCGGTGGTTTTGCCGTCGCAAGGGATAGACACTGCGATGGTGGTCGTGGTGGATACCCTCGACAGCGATGGTGGTGGATACCTTCTGATGGCGGTGGTTTTAGGGTTTGATGGCGATGGTGGTGGATACCTCTGACGGCGATAGCGGTTGTTTTACAGTCGCAAGGGACAACGATTGCGATGGTCATGGTGGTGGATACCCTCGACTACGATGGTGGTGGATACCCTTTGACGGCGATTGACGTTTACAGTTGCCGATGACCACCAGGCTTTGGGTTAACCTCGAGTGCGATGGTGTGGTGGATACCCTCTGACGGCGATTAACATTTTACCGTCGCCGATGCCATCAAGGGATACCCTCGACTTTTAGAGGTGAGAGACGGCTCCCTCCCCCATTCCAGATCTGAATCGTAGCTAAGAGAGAGAAAGAATGAGAGAGAGAGATAGAGAGAGAAATTGAAAATTAATTCAAAATTCTGATGGAGTCAGTTGATTTAAGGATTGGTGAATTAAAATGAAAAAGAATACCTAAAACACTCTTGGTCAGATATGGACATGTGTCAATTTCTTGTTCCATCTTACACATCTTACATCAAAACACATCTTATATCAAAATACATCTTATTAGATCCTAACTATATATATATATATATATATATATATATATATATATATATATATATATATATATATATATATATATATATATATATTGTTGGTTAAAGCAACATTGACTTATACATCCGAAGCTCTTTCTGCTGGTAGAAACAGTAGTTACATAAATATAGTGTGTGTTTTTACTTTTTAGTGGATGTTGGTTTTGTTTTCGTTTGATTTGAATTTCTTATTATATTTGGAAGATGGGGGTGTGTTTCTATGATCTTGAGAGATGAGCTTACACATACATACTTGTACATATGGGGTGTGGCAAAAACTATAAGGTTCAATTTGTTTCACCGTAATGTGATAAAAACTAAACACAGTCTCAATTCATAAGTTCTTTTTGAAAGTTAGCCTACAATATTCAACAAATTTATGATCCTCAATCTTAAGAGCCTTATGTTTTAGTATCCTAGTTGATGATAATACAGAATTCGGTATATATCTTGCAAGCTTAATGCTTGAAACTTACCTTTGGTAATAAACCTTTCAAATTAAAGACAACCTGATTTTATTGTTCACAATTAAAGATGATGTTGTTTATAAGCATAATCAGAGATGTAGAAAGAAACACATAATCCATGAAACATGTAGAAAGTTAAAATGTCATGACAGAAGAGTTCTAAACCAGACAATAATAAGACAGATGGTCACCAAGTTTTTGTTTAAATAATAAGTAGGAGACATACATGATGTACAAAGAGCAAACATGCACATAAGCAGCAATTTTAGCTGCGGGGTGGTGGTGGTGGTGGTGGTGGGGATATATCAGCAGATCTAGACCTTGATCCTGATGGCGACCTTGATACTTCTTCACCACCTGGAGATGACCTGTACCGGGCTCTTCCTCCATCAGATTCATATTCATGTGAAGTCCTCCTACATCATTCGTATAACCATAAAATACAACAGACAAGCTTAACTTACCACAAGACAAATCACACAGTTAACTGTCTTGTGTTATAATAATAATAATATATTTCAACAAATTACATGCTCAACATACCTATCGACATTCTGGCGGTCAGAAGCAGCAGCAGCATCATAGCCTGGAGAATAAGACCTGCGAGCATCACGTTGCTCTTTTCTTACAGGGGATGGAGAATACTCCCTTCTTTTTTTGGGAACAGGAGAGTAAGATTTACGATATGAGATTACAACTTGATCATCACCTTTCATACATTAAATAAACAATCATACAAAATGGTAACTTTTAAATTTACCTTGACCGATGACGGCTTCTAGAGCCTGAAGGGTGGCGAGGGGAGCGAGAACGAGATCGTGAAGGTGACCTAGATCGCCCTGCTGCTACGATATAACATAAATCAAAAGAAGTTGATTATATAAACAGCAAAAACAAAAAACGTGCTAAAACAAGCGGGTCAAACTATCTACTTAACGAGTCAATAACGGGTAGTTTTGTGCAGGTCAGCATGTTTCTTTATCCGAAGATTTTAGCTTGCTTATAAAAATCTAGTATATCAAAGGAGTAATGATTCATGAGCGTAAAAAATGCCTAAGAAGGAGAATGAGACACATAGCAAAATAGAAGCAAAAGATGATGAGACAAAAATGTCTATATGTAGCGCATTACTCTTACAATAATGATCTAACTTCTATATAAAAGAATTAGATGGTTTTTATGCATTAAACAATATACTTAGGCCGAAATTTGATCCGTTTGACACATTACATTTTAGCTATATTTTTAATTTTACCTGCATAACCCATTAGATACAAGACATAACTCACATCAACCCACTCATAAACAGATGGGTCGAAACGGCCACCCCTATGAAAAACTCTTCAAATTACATTAGTGACTTTCAACACACTCCTGTATTTTAAAAGAGTAGAAGTATCAGAGAACGTCATGCATACCATGATAAGATCTTCGTCCTTCATGACCCGAGGGTCCCCTGAGTATTTTCAGAGTAATAAGTATCAGAGAACTGTCATATAAAAACCGATTATTAAGATGAAGAACCCACGTCTTACCTAACCCTAGTTCTTCGGCGCATATCCTCGGGTCTCTTTCTAGTTTCTGTAGCAAGAACAACAGAAATCTCCCTACCAGCAAACATACGTCCATTCATATGATACTGGGCCTCTGAAGCATCATAAGGATCCACGAACTGCACGAATGCAAATCCACGAGGTTCCCTGCATACAATACAAACACAACCTTCAAACTAAGAAAACAACGAATATATGCATAAAATTCCTAATAACAAGAAATACCAACCAAATAAGTGACACTTGTTGACTCGTGTTTTCTCATTATACCTTTCTGTGACATTATATGTGTATCAGCTAAGATCCAAACGGCTGACCTTTTCCTCTATAATCAATTATGAGTAGCAAATTGGCAACTTCAAAAGATGCAAGTGACTTCAAAAAATCTTCAATTTCTTGTAAATAAATGAACTTGAAATCAACGATGTCCGAAAGTATAAATTGCTTCAACTTCTCCTCAATTGGTGAAGAATCAATCTTCTTGAACATCAAACTTCTAATGATTGTGTGGTTATATAATTTCTCTTCATAATCAAACATTCCTCAAGTGAAACATTACTCTTAACACCCTTGGTGAGAAAAACATTAAGCAATGTTAAACAGAACATCCTTCATCAATTGTGGGGCTTGGGCTTGTTTTAACTTCAAACCAACCATACCCCCTGACAAACCAGGTCAAAACATAACTCGCCATGAACACATATGAATCAAGACTTACACGTACAATAGCATATAAAAGTAGCCATAAAACTCACCTCTTCCATCACCAACTAATAAATTTGATATGCAATACATTCTAACCACAAGTGACTAGATAAACTATAACTTTTAGGAGGTCTCAGTTCTCAAATCTTAAGTCCTTCCCTAGAACCTTTTCCATTATAAGATATATCTTATGAGTTAAAAAAAACCTTTAAGTTACGTTGTTTCATTCAAAAATAACAGGATCAAATGTCAATATAAGTCATATGCACACTCACCCAGTGTAATAGTTCTTTGGGAGATAGACATCTCTGACCACTCCAAACCTTTCAAATGGGACTCGAAGCTCTTCGGGCCTAAAAGTGCAATTAAAAAAATACAACCATTAATTGAACAAAAATGTAGCCTAATTAAAATCAAGAGAAGCTAAAAATGTATAAAATGAAGACAGATGATTACCTGCAATTCATAGGAATATTACGAACCAAAAGGCTGCCATGATTCTGCTCCTTGGACCTCCCTCGCTCATCCCCATATCCCCTTCTGGAAGGAGGACTTCTCGGCCGACCTCCATGTCCTCTCCTTGGAGAACTGTGGTAAGGTGGACTGTATCTCCGCATGATCCACAACTTAACTGTATTAACTGCTGATTGTTGTAACCTTCACATGCACAGTAAAATCAACTTAATATCATATAAACTTTCATTTTGCTAAATAACACAACGCATATAAATACTGTATCACTTTTTTACTACATAAATTTCAAGACAGATTAAAAACATGCTAGGCGGCTAGCTACTAGCTGAACACTGATTCTTACCGTTTTGGGATACATGGGGTTTCTTTACCTGTCTTGTCTATAATAACTGTTTGAAAAACTAAAAAAAAAAATTGGCATGGTTATTCAATCTTGAGAAAAAAATAACAACCTTCTTGACAGATATCTATCTATAGTTATAATACAATAATCTATAGTTATACGTGCACGAACAAGAAGGCTGTGAACACTAGAGCGCTCTGAATCCTCCTGTAGTATAACTATGGTACTGTGGACGGCTTCACTAGCTAGAGGTTAAATTGTGCAAAAGTTTTAGGCATTTAAAACTATAATAGTAAAATAGAAGCCCGGATTGCATAAATTTTGATGTAAAAACAATGAACGTTATAATAGTCATCATTAAAAAAAGTACGATTCTTTGTCATGACTAATCACACTTTCTCAACAAAAAACAAGAAATTGAACCCTAACACAATCATCGAAGTAAAATTAGTATCCGCACGGTCTAAAGTTTCAAGGAACCGCGAATCTGACAAGAAATTGAAAGAAAAGCATAATTCCTGATCATATAACAACATAACATATTGTTGGACGTCGCTCGAATCAATAACCATAAGTTCAGGAAGATCAAACGTTTAATACAAAAAAAAGATCGTCACGAAGTGATAAAATTATAGGATGAGTAATTTACCTGAGAGACGAAAATAAGATTATTGAAAGAGACCGAAAAATGGATCAGCAGATCGAAAATTGGAAATGCTCGAATTTGAAAATTGAATAGCTTGAGACTGTTTAGCCGTGCCCTAGAGCAAGAAAGTAAACTGGGCCGGCTTTGTCGGCTTCTTCTTGGTTTTCTTTTCTACATAAAAGGAACTCGTCCGGTCTTCTGAGAGATGCAGTGGCCCTTCTTTGAGATTTTTCTAGAAAATATTGAAGTTTTTAATTTTAATTTTCTGTAAAAATAATTTAGAAAATACGTTTAAAATCGATGTTGTAAACATTTTTAACTTAGAAAATTGAAAAACATGTTTAGAAAAAAGTGGAAAAAAAATATATGAGTTTGTTAATTTTTCTGAAAATTAAAAAAGTAATAACTTATTTTTTTTGGGAAATTTTAAATAAATATCAACCAAACATATTTTAATATAAAAAATTCGTATCTTTTTCTAAAACCAAACACACCCTAAAAGTTTCTTTTTAAACAACAAAACTAAAATAGGAGGAATTACAAACAAACAAAACTAAAAAACTTCCTTCTACAACTAATAACTATTTCCGTCAAACATACCCTTAGTTATTATAATTAACTAATTGTTAAGAATTTTATCATTCATTTATTTTTATATTGTCTTTAATGGTAAAACAATTTTATTAAGAAACTGTCAAGACCCTGAAAATATAGACACCAACTTCAAAGTATAACACCACTAAGATTATAACATCATTATATTCAATTGATGTTTACTTTTTTGCTATTCATATGCTTGATCTAGAAAAAGACAATGTTTGTATTTGTGAAGATATTCCACCACCTGGAGATGATATTTAGATATTAGTGTTTCTATGCTTTCGAATAACCTAAGTAAACACGTATATAACAACCACAAAATGATCAAGTACTCCTCCTTCCATTCTAAATCTTTCCCTCAATGAAGCAAACCTTCAATGTTTAAATTAAGAGGCCTTTGAACATTCCATCATCTGCTGATATCTTGAAGAACAAGCTTAGAAATTTTGCAAGTGTGGAAAATGTGATCTTCAGATTCTGTAACGCCCCAAAGTTCGTAAGTACCTAGATACGATTTATATCAATTATTGTGTCAAGTGTTAGACATGGTTAGCAAGTTTCCCTTGTGTGAGATGTGTCTGTGTTTTTAAAGTAGAAGGGTTAGATTTGTCAAATGGTGAAAGTTACAAGTGAAGGGACTAATTGTGCCAAGTTATGAAACTTAGAGCTAAGTGGCTACATATTTGACTCTTTTGTAGTCAAACTTTCATGAAACCTCGGTAACCAAATACACACTCACGTTCACACACATAAGCTCAAGTTTGATTGTTGATTTCAATCAAAAAGTGAAGTCTAGATAGCTGTAAATCGATCAGATAAAGAATCAACAACACAAGGTATGAACTTTAGTTTGATTATTGAAGTTTTAGGTCAAGAATGGATTCATAAGTTGAATCCTTGCTTTTTGTGTGTTTTAGTGATGTTTGGTTATGTTGTGTCAGTAGCTTATGTTATAGAAGTAGTATGGAGGTTTGAATGTGAGTTTTAGTTGTTTTTCATGTGAAAACCCGAGTTTTCTGTGGCTGTCGTCGAACAGAGCAGAAGGTCTGTTGTACCGACTTTACTTGCGGCCGTAAGGGGGTTCCTTGCGGGCGCAAGCAAGTGTAAAGAGTTGCGGTTGAGGAGTTCCTTGCGGCCGTAAGGATTGGGCCTTGCGGGCGTAAGGATGGTGATTGTGTTACTTGCTAGAAAGGCCCTTGCGGCCGTAAGGATTATTACTTGCGGTCGCAAGCAGTCTTCCAGAATTCAGTCCAGTTGTTCGATTGATGTTTAGTCAGTATTGTCCACAGCAGTGTATAGAAGTTAATGCAGTATTGTTTATTGCTTGTAGGCAATAAGAGTTGATGTTTCAGTGATAGAGTGGAGCTGTTTAAATTGCTGCTAAGGTGAGTGTACTTACCTTTAATCAGATTAGCATATGTACGTGCACTAAATGAATAGTATATCAATTGTATGTTTGTTATGTGAAGTTAAAGGCTGCTGTTCAGAGGTTCAGTAGCACTATGTTATAGTATTTGATATGATTAGTATGCATTTATCTACAAAGTGAATAGTATGATATTTATGTTTTGATATGTGATATGTTTGTGCACAAATATAGCAGGTACATGGCTTAGAGAAGCCTTGTACAAAGAAAAGCGGATACTTTGTATCCAGGAATGTGATAGGGGTATACTGAGATCTTTATACCCAAACAGAGTGTCAGGAATTTGATTGCGCGCGAGGTGTGATCATACCCTGGGCCAGATAACAGTTAGAACAGTTTTGCAGGTGTTCAGCTTGGATGTGAGACATCCCAGAAGAGTTACTCATGCTTTAAGTGTTTATCTGTTCAGTTTGTATGCTCACTAAGCGAAAGCTTACGTTTTTAGTATGTTGTGCACGCAGGTAACCATGTTCCAGCAAGGGAAAGGCCCCAGTGCTCCGTAGAAATGGATAGCTCCAAGCTTTTGAAAAGAGTACTTTTAACACTACTTTTTATGAAATTGTTAGCACTAAAGTGATGTAAGCTTGTTTTCCGCAAACTCTGATGCTTTAGAGTGCTAATCAGTCGTTAATGATTTTTAAAAGCTATTTTAGAAAAAGTGGTGTTACAACTTGGTATCAGAGCCAAGGTTTGAGGGATTTGGGCACACATGAGTGTGATGTCTGAACTTAAACCCTGGTTTTGAGGTAAAGTGGAGCTATCCCTGGGGCAGTAACCTTGGTGAGCATACAGTAGTAAGAAGTTATGAACTGTTATCTGTTTTACAGGTTGAGCATGAGTAGTAATGATTATGCATGCATAGTTGATTTTGACATACGTGACCTAAGCTTGTGAATCGGGGTATTCCATGATGGTACCAAGAACAGTTGTGTATAGTATGTCCCTTACAACACCTGGCCAGTGTGTGTAAAGAACGTATGGCATGCAATTGAGCTTGAGATTGTTATGGTAGTACCTTGTGAATCAAGTGATAGGTAATACGTGACTGTACAGAGTATGTGAAGAATACAAGAATTGAATAGGAGAAAGATGTAGTATTAATAATATTACATACATTGTTATGAGAAACAGAGAAAGATGTTATTTTATTGTATGATAAAGATATATGATCAAGAGAAAGTAGTATGTGAAAAGAGTTAACACGTGTTACTATAGTAGTCTGAGGTTAGCATACCTTGGGAGACCAGAGATGCTTATGTTCAGATGTATGTTCTATTTAAACTAATAGACCTATGAGTAACCCGGTAGAGGGAGTTGTTACAGAAGAATTTGCAAGATTGAGAGTACGATTTAGTAAAAGAGATAGTAGTAATAGGGTTGAGTAAAGTCCTACAAGCAAGCGTTTCAGATAATATCAACCAAGTGGTTAAGCAAGTTACAAGAAGGATGAAAGTCCCGTGACAGTAGCACGTGGATACAGCCGTATAGATTATGATTAAGGCACCAGTAAGAGTTAAAGCTAGAATTGACCCGTTGTAGGGGTGCACGTGTAAAGACTTCAGAGTGTAAGCCACCTCGCTCCGAGGGGGTTACATATTCGATTGTGGGCAGTTGACGGTTAGTAGAGACGGGAAGAGGTCTTCCGTACCAGTAGGTGTCCACCAGAGAGAGAGAACAATTACAAATGTTTCTAATTTTGTGAGTAGAACGGTGAAATACAGGTGGACCAAATTAATGTAGAGAAAGGTAGAAACATAGATTAAGGCCATGACTAGGCCTAGTTTAAAGAATTGTTAAAGTAGTAATAAAAGTTCGTATAGATCAGATCACAGACTAGTTTCAAGATGGGTGACAGACGATAGAGTTGGTGAATGATATCACCAAGAAGTTTTTAGAAATGTGTAATTTTAATTAGAACAAGTTGGTGCAGGGGTTATAGTTCTATGTTAAAAGCGTATGTATGAAGTTTAATGACAGTTACTAGTAATACAGTAGGCGAGATAATAAGTCTTGCACAAGAGAAAGGATAACGGTGAAGTAGGAAAAGAATAGGAAAAGAAAAGAGAAAGGTTGAGCCGATTAGTGTGTTAAGTAAGAGGTCATCAGTTGTATTAGAACAGGGGAAGTTACTTTCCCCACTCAAATGCAGGAAGTGTGATAAGCAGAGATATGTGACCAAAGATTTGAAATAACCGTTTTAAGTGTGCAATCAGTTTATCAGTTTAAATACAGTAAGTTCGTTGTTCTAAGCTATCAGCGATAGAGAGAAAGTCAATAAAATACTTACACTAGTTTGTTGCGACGAGGGTCGGTACCAGAAAGTGGATATACCCTGGTTAAGGGGGGCAGAGTTTTCCAGATTATATGTAAAGAAGTAAAGGTAAAACCTGATGTGATTACAGATAGACGTAGCAGATAAGACTACTATTGTAAATAGTATGCGTAGATAAAGAGTAATAAAGATAGAAATTGCCAGTTTCCATTGAGTATACGTAAACCACGATGAAAGAGTTTCAAGAAGTTATTGAGATTAATTGGTTAAGTTAGTAGCAAGTCCAAGTACACAGTGGTCGGAGGACAGTATGAGTTCAGACCCCAAGTGGGGAAGAACTGTTGAACAGAAGTGACAGTAAAAGAATAGGTATTCTAGTTTCTTGTTAACAGAAATGAGAAAGTGTTCGGGGCATAAATGTATAATGTTTTACCTTATGTGAAATAAGGTAGTATAAAAAGAAAGTTACAATAGATTTAAAAGATACCGGTAGTAGTAACTACACAGATGATTTACAAGAGATCCCACCGGCTTGATAAGTGGAATTCAGAATTTATGTAGTGCCTGGAACGATACCAGAAAAGTTAAGGCCCCGTATAGATTGGCCCCGCTAGAGATGTAAGAGTTGATGATTCAACTGCATTTAGTTGACAGATAAAGATTTCAATTGACTTAGTAGTTTATTGTGGTGGGCGCGTATTAGTACAGATTGTGAAGAATGAAGGTAGTACGTATAGAATGTGTCCCGATTGTAGAAAGTGTAACAAGGCAACAAGCAAGAACAAGTATTCAATTCTCAGGATAGATGAATTGTTTGATCTGCTTCAGAATAAGTCATGATGTTCAAAGATAGATTTGCAGCCAGAATACCATTACTTGAATATTAGAGAAGAGAATAGAACCAGATTAGTGTTACCCCTGCATGAGTAGCAAATAGGGGTGTAAAGCTTAACTGGGAAGGTGAACAATAGAGAGTATATGATATTTCGAAACATAAGTTATGTGATGCTTCAACACACACGTCTATAGATGAAATGAGAGATGAGGTAGTTGTTGTGATACGTTATACAGAGCAGTAAGGCTATCACTTATGTTTTCCCTCAGCTAGATGAATAAAATTAGTTACCCTTCCCATGATTTAGAATTGGAGTGTAAGAGTCTGAACAAGCATCAGAGTCGGTGGTTAGAGCTTTTAAAGGATTAGTAAAGTGTGGTTTTAGACCATTTAGATGAAGTTAATATAGTAGTAGATGCTTTGAGCAGAAAACCAGACACTATACAGATAAGGAAGTACCGAGTAAGAAGGTCAGTTGTCACTGCAATACTTGATAAGATTAAAGTAGTTAAAGATAGAAGCTAAGATTCAGTGTATCAAAGATCAGGCGGTAGAGTTAGTAAGAGATGGTCGAGATCTATAAATCCGGTATGACCAAGTGTGAGTACCCAGTTTAAGGAATGTGTGAGACAAGTTCGTTTAGAAGAAGCAGATTTGTAACACCGTAAAACGCAAGCCAATTTTTTTTTTAAATCACAGCGGAAGTATTGCAATTAAAACTAGTAAGATAGCAAAACCCACAAACTTAAAACCAATACTGTTCATTAACCAGTATATCGTTTCGTGTTACAAAAGAGTTGCAAACATGGCTCATCATTTCAAAAACATAATATCAGAGTGACGGTCAAACTTCCCCTGTACGAAAAAACACCTACCGAAGCTCATCAAAACCTGTAACAGAGAGTTAGGGTGGGGAATTAGCACAAAGCTAAGTGAATGAAATTCAAGCCACAAACAGCAATAACATAATCACAACAAATATCTCAGAAACAAGACCCACAAGGACTACTCAAGAGCGGGCACCACGTATCATCAGAGGCACCGCGGCTCTGCAGAGCCTGCAACCCATATGCCAGCCAAGCATAGGTTTACCGAGACTGCCTGCTAACTGGCACAGTTAAACCCCCTCTGCTGCAACAAATGTAACAGGGGTTGAACAACCGCACAACCAGAAGCAAACGAGCCTAGCCCACACAAACCGGCTAACCTCCCTCAAAGACAGCATGCGCACAGTAATCTTCACCGCGCACATATCTTGAACTCGATTGCAATCAATAAACACAAATACCAATCATCGCACAATCATAGTGCCAATCACCAAACAATCACAATCTCAATTTCAATCTTCGTATCATCCTCATACCAATCTCCGAACAATCAAATCAGATCAAACAATCTATCGCATGATTAAATAAATGAATCCAGATAATTATCATAATCATAACTAACACCAACAGTGAGTTAAATTCCACTCACCTCAGCCTCAAACTTCGTTCCACTCAGTTGTCTAATAACCGAGCCTTTGTTATTCCTGAGAACATAAAATCAACCGAATCAGTTCTCAACCCATAATATTCATAAATATATTTATATCAATTATTATACTATCCTCGTAATATAATTACATAATCGATCCTCATGCATACGTACTTACTAACATACAAAATTAATCAAACATACATATATAAATATAAATATATATTATCGTCACAATAGATAATATATATATATATATATATATATATTACATAATCGCATACAAACATAAACAAAACTTAAACATTTACCCACTAACACAGCCAATCACATACCTATCAGCCGCCCCCTCTTTTCAATCGCATACAATAATTCATATATACCTATCGCATGTAATCAATTATCACACTTAATTCAACAAGACACATCAATCGCATACAATATATATATATATATATATATATATATATATATATATATATATATATATATATTTATATATCCAATCGCATACATATACTCAATCACACACATATATATAAGTATATTAACACTCAAGATCAATTACAAATGTATATTAATAACAAGAATCAATTACTAATATATATATATATATATATATATATATATATATATATATTTTAATCGTGCCACATATAAGTATATATATATTTACATATATATTTTTTTATTAAACATACGCTATTGCATACTATAGATATATTCCAACACTTATACAATTTTCAACTCAAAGCTTTAACATGGTTCTATAGAAAACAAGGCTTATAGCATTCAACACTTAGTAAAATAAACTCAAGGTCAATAGCATGGCTTATAGAAAACAAGGCTTATAACATTCAACACTTAGTAAAATAAACTCAAGGTCAATAGCATGACTTATAGAAAACAAGGCTTATAGCATTCAACACTTAGTAAAATATACTCAAGGTCAATAGCATGGCTTATAGAAAACAAGGCTTATAGCATTCAACACTTAGTAAAATATACTCAAGGTCAATAGCATGGCTTATAGAAAACAAAGCTTATAGCATGGATCTATAGCATGCTAACACAGTCAAATTTCCAATCCAAGATTCAAGTACATTTCTATAAGCCTTAGCCCCTTTTTTATTAAATACTCATTTATATTTAATCAAAGCAACTAAGCATGTCAAGAAAGTCAAGATAGAATTTATTCATTCCATAAACTTATCATCACTTTTAATATTAAACTCTTTTAATATTAAATTCTTTTAATAACTTATCTCCATTAACATCTTCTACAATCAACTTACGTACATACATTTCAAGAACATATTGAACACTTGAATAAACATACAAGCAAGCTTCACCATTTTTATACTTTCAATTTTTAAAACCACACTTTAAATCATGATTTTAATTCATAAACTCATGAATCATCATAAAAAAACATATTTCTATTCTTCATGAATACTTAATAACACTTTAAAATCCTTAAATACATAAAACCCACTTTCAAGTTCAAACAAAACTTCATCCATGGTAACTCCATAAAATTAAGCATGGTAACAACTTGAAATCATGTTATTTAGTAACTATGAATATCATACTACCTTGATTTGTTATTATTCAACACTTAGAACCAAGATGAAAAATCCAAGTATCAAATTGTAGTAACTTTCTCTCTCAAAACACACCTTAGAAAACACACACTTAACATACACAAAACTTACTCATGAAGCTATACTTAACACTTCAATTTTCGGCCCCTAGTAACTCACATACGTGTTTCAGTATTTAAAACGTTACGTTCGAATATACGATTTGTCATTTAACCGACTAGTAACAACTAGTAAATTTCTAATAAAATTATATTCGGAATCCTTATTTAAAAACGAATGTAACGATACCATATAAGCATGCTTTCAAAATAACACAAGCAATTAATTAAATTACCCACGATACGACTAGGCCCGGATTGAGGATGTTACAAGATTGCTCTCAACTTTCAACGCGCCTAGTGTCGACAAAGATGGATAGGGACATGTGGATGAGGTGGTAGTGATCAGAGTTTATATGTGTTATAGAGAGACATCTTAATCTATGTTTGAATTATCTACAGATAAAGACAGAGTACCAGAATCCTTATAAAGAGTTATAGTTTCTTGATGTTCCAATTTAAGGGTGGGAACATGAGTTGATGCCATTTGGGTAACAGTAGATAGACTCGCAAAGAGTGTGCATATTATTTTGATAAAGGAAGAGTACTCTTCAGGAAGAAAGACGAATGTTAGGTGAAAGAGATAATGGACAGACAGAAAGTTTCAGTTATAGTTGTTCCAGAGAGATGTTCGATTTACCTCCAGGTAATGGAGTAAGTTGAAAATATATATTGGGGACTGAGTTATATGTTGATCGAGTGTTCCACCCTCAGACGGATGGACAGACCAAGAGGATTATACAAATACTAGAGTATATGTTCAGAACTCAGAGTTCTTATGTAGTAACAGTTAACAGTAGAGTGTTGGTGCGCCATGATATCAGATATTATATGTTAGGGTGTGGTTAGTCAGAAAGAGAGAACTGAGTAGATGATCGAATGTAAAGATAGTAGCACAAATATACGAGCGGCTTAGAGCTGCACAAGATAAACAGACCAATTATGTAGAGAAGAAGAGATTGTTATTAAAGCTCCAGAGTGGAGGTTATGTGTAGTGGAAAGTGTTAACGTGGATATGGTTTATTAGATTCAGAAATAAGGGTAAGTTAGGGCCTCGGTTTAAAGGTCCTTTTGAGATTATTGCGAAGAAGGGAAAGTAGTGTACAGACTAGAATTTCCAGATGAAGTTACTCAGATTCGTGATACCTGTCATGTGTCCTACATTCGTAAGAGTCCAGCTGATGTTTTAATAGTTGTCCCTCCATAGAACGGGACAAGAGATGAAAAGTTTAGTTATATAGCAAAGCCAGTGGCTTTAGTAGAGAGAAAAGTTAAGGGTTTGTGTAACAAACATATGAGATTGGTAAAGATACGGTAAAAGCACAAGGAGAGTTCAGATTACACTTAGGTGTATATGATAAGTGATTTTATGTTCAGCATGTTATAGACCTTCTACGTTAGTAACGAGTAGATGTGTGATGTAAGACTATCGTCAGTGCGCTGCGATAGCATTCAGAGTTGAGGAGATGTAATGTAACACCCGCATTTAGGGTCCAGTTGTTCTTGGCAATTAGGTGAGTATTTAAGTATTATTTATTTAGTTACTCATTTTATTTAATTGTTAATCGCGTGATGTTATTGATGTTTTCATGATAATTAATTGGTCTGCGAGACAAGAGATAAAATATGAGATTTAATATTTTAATAAGATATTGATATCATATGATTTGGTTTTACACGAGGGTTCCAAATAATACCTCATTGCATGTTTTTGGTTTGAGTAGGACTGCTTTAATTAAGTTTCTGTATCTCAGATATCAGTATTTGCACTGTGTAGTGTAATATTTTCATTTCTTGACCTATAAATAGCATTTGTATATGTTGTGCCCGTTTTTCGGTTTTGGCTTCGTTGTGGAGGAAGAGAGATCACCAAAAAACGCACTCTTACTCAAACTTGATCCTGTGATTGCTATTTCGAGTTAAAAATCGAGTTTTAACGTTAGATTTCGAAATCAAGCCTTAGAATCAGTAGCAAGAGGTGTGTTTTGTTGTTTATGTCGAGTTTTGATTAGGAAGTTCTTGAATGTTGAATGTTGGCCGTGCGAAGTGGAGTCCACTACGTGCGTAGTGACTCCATTACGTGCGTAGTGCTCAATGAAGAAGATGAAGTCGATAAGTTTTGGTCGCACGGAGTGTAGTCCACTACGTGCGTACCAGTGTCCAAATCATGCGTAGTGTGTGTGTGAACCACTTCATACGTGCCAAAATGCAATACGTGCGTAGTGTGTTCACCACGTGCGTAGTGTGTTCACCACGTGCGCAGTGATTCGGATGTTATTTCAGTGAATGTTTTTATTGTTCTGTAGCCAATGAAAGTTGATGTTTTGCAATTGGAATGTAATCCCAATTACTGACTAAGTTATGATGTGTTTCAGGAAACGAGAAGGCTCAGTGAAATTAGAATACTGAGTGTGGTGTTGGAGAACACAGGTGAGTGGACTTTTAACTCACGAATTGTTTTGGTTGTAACGGTAATGGTTACAACATGTCGTAATGTATTACTCTCTGTTAGACTAAATGATCTGGTACTTGTTTTGTCGATGCCTTGGGCATACTTGATGATTGGTTAACAGCTGTTTATTGGCACTGGGTGCATATGATGGGGCCAGCCATAGTGGGCTGGGTTCACTTGTCATCGGCTAATCAGTATTAGATCTGTTGATGCATGTGTTGCAACTTGAGGTGATTACTGTGTGAGAATGACAAGTGGGTTATCGGTAAACCTATGCTAGGCCAGCATTTGGTTGAAGGTTCGGCCGAACCGCCGGTCCTCTGTGATACTTGTTTATTTGCTGATGCTTTTCGTTGGTTAAACTTCCATTCACTTAGCTTTGAGCTAATCCCCCACCATAAACTCCAACTTGTAGGTTGTTGAGCCGTTTTGCTTTTGGGAGTCTTGCTGGTCTTTTGGGGAATGTCTGATACTGTAACTCTGATACAATTTTTTAATGAGCCTGTATGTATAAATATGTAACACTGGACTTTGGACATACTGACACGTGTGTCAGACAAGTATGTTTAATTAATCTTTGTACATATGTTTTAGTTATGGTTGATTATTCGCTTCCGCAGTAATAATCTTTTTAAAAAAAATAAAAATTAGCGGTGTTACATGTAAGACTGCCGTTAGTGTGCTACGGTAGCATTCGGTATGATTTGACCCACAGTTAGTTGTTCAGTAGATTTCGGGGACGAAATCGTCCCAAGTGGGGAAGAGTTGTAACGCCCCAAAGTTCGTAAGTACCTAGATACGATTTATATCAATTATTGTGTCAAGTGTTAGACATGGTTAGCAAGTTTCCCTTGTGTGAGATGTGTCTGTGTTTTTAAAGTAGAAGGGTTAGATTTGTCAAATGGTGAAAGTTACAAGTGAAGGGACTAATTGTGCCAAGTTATGAAACTTAGAGCTAAGTGGCTACATATTTGACTCTTTTGTAGTCAAACTTTCATGAAACCTCAGTAACCAAATACACACTCACGTTCACACACATAAGCTCAAGTTTGATTGTTGATTTCAATCAAAAAGTGAAGTCTAGATAGCTGTAAATCGATCAGATAAAGAATCAACAACACAAGGTATGAACTTTAGTTTGATTATTGAAGTTTTAGGTCAAGAATGGATTCATAAGTTGAATCCTTGGTTTTTGTGTGTTTTAGTGATGTTTGGTTATGTTGTGTCAGTAGCTTATGTTATAGAAGTAGTATGGAGGTTTGAATGTGAGTTTTAGTTGTTTTTCATGTGAAAACCCGAGTTTTCTGTGGCTGTCGTCGAACAGAGCAGAAGGTCTGTTGTACCGACTTTACTTGCGGCCGTAAGGGGGTTCCTTGCGGGCGCAAGCAAGTGTAAAGAGTTGCGGTTGAGGAGTTCCTTGCGGCCGTAAGGATTGGGCCTTGCGGGCGTAAGGATGGTGATTGTGTTACTTGCTAGAAAGGCCCTTGCGGCCGTAAGGATTATTACTTGCGGTCGCAAGCAGTCTTCCAGAATTCAGTCCAGTTGTTCGATTGATGTTTAGTCAGTATTGTCCACAGCAGTGTATAGAAGTTAATGCAGTATTGTTTATTGCTTGTAGGCAATAAGAGTTGATGTTTCAGTGATAGAGTGAAGCTGTTTAAATTGCTGCTAAGGTGAGTGTACTTACCTTTAATCAGATTAGCATATGTACGTGCACTAAATGAATAGTATATCAATTGTATGTTTGTTATGTGAAGTTAAAGGCTGCTGTTCAGAGGTTCAGTAGCACTATGTTATAGTATTTGATATGATTAGTATGCATTTATCTACAAAGTGAATAGTATGATATTTATGTTTTGATATGTGATATGTTTGTGCACAAATATAGCAGGTACATGGCTTAGAGAAGCCTTGTACAAAGAAAAGCGGATACTTTGTATCCAGGAATGTGATAGGGGTATACTGAGATCTTTATACCCAAACAGAGTGTCAGGAATTTGATTGCGCGCGAGGTGTGATCATACCCTGGGCCAGATAACAGTTAGAACAGTTTTGCAGGTGTTCAGCTTGGATGTGAGACATCCCAGAAGAGTTACTCATGCTTTAAGTGTTTATCTGTTCAGTTTGTATGCTCACTAAGCGAAAGCTTACGTTTTTAGTATGTTGTGCACGCAGGTAACCATGTTCCAGCAAGGGAAAGGCCCCAGTGCTCCGTAGAAATGGATAGCTCCAAGCTTTTGAAAAGAGTACTTTTAACACTACTTTTTATGAAATTGTTAGCACTAAAGTGATGTAAGCTTGTTTTCCGCAAACTCTGATGCTTTAGAGTGCTAATCAGTCGTTAATGATTTTTAAAAGCTATTTTAGAAAAAGTGGTGTTACAGATTCCTCATTACAAATGAGAAATTATACGTTATCAAGATGAACTCCGCGTTTCACCAAATTAATTTTAGTGGATAATCTTCTCCATCAATGAACATTAATTTTACTTGACACCAGCTTAATCCACTCAAACGGATTTGTAATTGAAGAGGAGCACATGCCATCAAAGACCCTTCGTATGTAAGAGACACTAAAACCATGGGTAGGATCTAAGCTCCAACTCCACTTGTCCTTGATTCCATGAGGAGAAAATTTTGAGCAAGTATGATTCACCTCTTCGAACTGTCTAATCCATTCACCCAAGAAGTTAGCAATTTTTAATAAGGGGTGTTTAAAAAAAACATGTCTCGTTGGTTAATGACAGTTCGTCCCAAGACATAATTTATTGTTTTGTAAATTGACAAATGACAAAAAAACATCTATTAATAAGTCATTAATTATGTTACAAACAGTTAATCTTTGAACTTTTCACTATATATAATATATATATACACACATTAATAGAGATACTATGGTTATTTATTTATTTATCTAACCGTGAATTGCGTCTGAGTGGGTCACCATTTATATATGAGCCTTGATTTGACAATAATGAACAATTACTATTAATAGTCATCGACTTTTTTAATCAAGAGTAAAGATTAGCTAAATTAGATTAATGACTATAATGTTAATATCTCATTAATGAATCCTCATTAACAGGAGTGTTCATTTGTGAACTATCCTTATTGCGAGTATTACAAGACCAATTTTGACCCATGATAAAATTAGATCAATGACTATAATGTTAATATCTCATTAATGAGCCCCTATTAATTGGCTCATTAATAAGAAATATTTTGGAAAAATTAACACAATCAAATAATGACTCGTTTACCCGAACGCAATTCACGGTTAGGTAAATATATAATGACCAAAATACTTATATTAACGAGTCATTAATGAGCAATAATTATTGTTATACATGGTACTCGTGGTACTCAATATAAGAACAATTCACAAATGAACCTATGTATTTTTGGAAATTTTCATTTTAGAATTATTCTTATTGTGATTACTGCAAGAACTGATCCGAGCCATCAAGTCTCTCCTTTAAATTTATCACTCACTCATTAATTTTTCTTATACATCTTGTCACACTCTATCCATCCATACTCTCCATTAATAAATTTCACTTGCTAAATAATGAATGGCTAAGATTATAAACAAAAGGCTATATTTGTTTCTCGAGTTCGCAGGCCATAGGATTTAGATTGCCTGATGACCGGAAGAAATCAACGAAGAAAGGGAAGATGATGCACAAGTGCAAAACAAATAAATAGAATAAACCCGAGATCACGCAGATGTTTGCATCGTAGGTTCAGTCATACCGGGATGATCACGTCGGTGGTGGCGCTGGCTCATG
This sequence comes from Pulicaria dysenterica, assembly GCA_947179395.2. NCBI lineage: Eukaryota > Viridiplantae > Streptophyta > Magnoliopsida > Asterales > Asteraceae > Pulicaria > Pulicaria dysenterica. The sequence continues at coordinate 67,285,477 of OX359295.1, read as the reverse complement.
AGCCACGATGTGATCACCCACCTTAAAATCACAATTCATAAAATCTGCAGGAAATCCCTTTCCTGTCAAGGAAAACAAAAACTTAAAAAAATAGATTTTAACAGTCTAATTTTCTTATATACATACACACAATAACCCCATCATTTACTCCCAGTATCCTTCATTCCTTTGGGTCATGTGATGTTAACATCACATGACATTTTCCCTAAGTTAATCACCTACTTGTGAAAGCCTTTAAAAGATAATCACCTAACTGTGAAATCGGATTAAATCTGTTGACTTCTCATGCAATTGTCCCATTTCTTTAAGCCATGTGTTCTTTCTTACACTCTCTAGAATTACACATTCATGACTGTACATTGACTTTATAATCTCTCCTTCAAACACTACCACCTTTAGATGCCACCGACCTCGGGTAACCAACGTTTTTGTTGCCATTTTGTTTCCGACCCGTTACTTTTCTCTTAATATCTGAGGTTTTTTGCAGTTCTTGAAGGTGTTCCAAGACTTTGACCAATTCGTCAGCAGTGGGTCTGTACTTAGGTTCTCTAGCAAGACACCTCATTGCTAGAATTGCAGCCCTAGTAGCTACATCACAAGAGTACTGACCATCAATACGTTGGTCCATGATGTAAAGAATCCTCCGTTTGCTGGTCAAATAAGGCTTAGCAAAGTCAACCAACACTTGTTCATTAGCTGGACGATTCTTGTCAATGCAACGCCTTCCTGTCAAAATTTCGAGAAGAACCACCCCAAAACTATAGATGTCGCTTCTCTCGGTTAAGTGACCTTCATCAAGAATTCAAGATAGTTGAGTTACATCAGATCAAGAAACAAACAAGATTGATTCACGCCATAATAGAGAAATGAGAGTATTCAATTCAAAACCACTTTAAGTTGAATTAGATCCCAAAGTTTTGGTCCTCAGTTAGAGGTGGCAAAATGGCTCAGTTCAGTACTTTAGGTGAAAATGGATAGTTTCTTTATGTGTGGCTCGAAATAGGTTTGGCTGACCCACAAACGCTTTTTTGAAATTTATAAATAAATATTGTGATACATACGAATCCAAAGACTATACAATTACCAAAATAATTTAACAATTTGATTTAGGATGTTTTGATGCAGCTTCTGAAGGCTTTCAACTCGGTCAACCCGTTTGGCCCATTAGAGATAAAAAACATCATAAGTAAACGGGTCGAAATTCACACCTATATCCATAATAGTTCTCTACATGCAAAAATCATTTGTCAAAATAGGTCACCTGTTGCCATGTACTCTGGAGCTGCATATCCATATGTGCCCATGACCCTTGTGGATACATGGCTTTTCCCATCCACAGGCCCATCCTTAGCCAACCCAAAATCAGAAAGTTTTGCATTGTAGTTCTGAAAAAATGTATAAAGAATTAAATTTGGTCAAATATCATTGTTCAGAAATGGTCAGCACGAAATGTTACAGGTGACAAATTTGAAACATACAGAATCAATCAAGATATTGGAGCACTTGAAATCACGATATATAACTTTTGCTTCTGGACTATGAAGGTATGCGAGCCCCTTGGCAGCACCAAGAGCAACCTTTAAACGTAGGTTCCAAGAGAGAGGTTGAAAGTAAGAACTCCCTGTTTAAAGGATTCACTTGCATATGCATAAGTTATATACATATAAATTGTTCTGGATAACCAAGCAAGAGAAACAATCACTCACATACAAAGGATACATAGATTTACTTTGAATAGAAAATACACTTTTGGGCAGATAAGTTGGATATAACCAATGGCAATAAACTTTACTTACTCCTGAAAAGATGGTTTTCTAAGCTGCCTCGGCACATGAACTCATAGACAAGGAGCCTTTGGTCATCTTCTAGGCAGTAACCAAGCAATTGTACAAGATTTGGATGATCTAGCTGCCCTAAATAATTAATTTCAGCCTGTAGCATTAATATTATTACAATGAGTAACTTTATGAAAGTACTAATTTCATAACCAAAAATGCAGATTGTATCATGATAAAAAAATCAACCAAGTGATACTTACCAACCATTCTTGGTGACCTTGAAAACTGTCTTGGTTTAATCTTTTTACAGCAATAACAGTGCCAGTGCCGGGCTTGGCAGCTGCAAGTGATTGTACATCAATCCAACCCTTAAAAACTAAACCGAAACCGCCTTCTCCCAAGACACTATCGGGACGAAAATTCCTGGTGGCTGTTCTAAGTACATTGAAATTAAAGGATTTCAAATTTGCTGACTGCAAAATTTCAGCTTGGCTTCGAGGGCTAAGTGGTATTCTTGCAGATGTCACCTTAACTGTTAAACACATTAAAATACCACATAAATGGTATTGCATATAAAGAAGAACAATAACTGGTTTGTAAAAGCCGAAAATCCGATCTTTCTAAACATGATTCATATGTACTATTAAACAAGTCAAACAAAAAAACCTTTGTGTGGATGGAAACACAAGTAGCTGATGTGATTGTGATCTACTTACCATCATGACTAGAACTTTCTTTTTTCAATCGAACACTGAAACAAGAACCCATTTTAAATCTTCTTCTTTTGATTCAAATCATTGGTTCTAGTCTCGCCCTTTTGCCTCCAAAAGGAAAGACAAAGAGAAAGAGAATGTGTGGTGTTTTGCTTCTGAGGAATCGGTAATGAGACTGAAAAGAACTCTCACAGTGGAATTAAATCAAACAGTTGGCGGGTGTGAACATATTGTCAAAAGTCTACGTGTATTCGGTTGGCTTCACGAGAACCTTTCTTGAAATATGCCAATGACAGAAGGGTTGACTTAGTTTCCATTAATTCTTCACTGCAACTTGCTTTCTCCATGAAACCTATCTCCAATCTTGAATTAAAAAAGTCCATAATTTTTCAATATACAAAAAGAAATTGATTGTTTAATCAGGGAATCCAAGTAAGCAGACGGTACTTAATTAGTTTAAAACGAAGGAATCGAACGAAAAGTTCAATAATCGGATTAAAATAGTGACATTAGGTTCTTTAACCTGGCATAAGAGAGGGGTCAACAACTTGCTTAAAAACCCTTTCAAGCTCCACTAAGCCGATGCTCAGTTGATTCGAGTTTTCAGACATCCTTATCTTCTCGATCAACTTCAGCCTTCAGGACACAATAAATTAGTTAATTACTCAAATAAACAATATTTTCGTACATTCAAACTTAAAAGAAGTAGTTTACGTATGCATTCATTCACTTTCGAATAACCATTCCCCAAATAAAGAATACAATATTTTAAGCAAAATATACGTTGCCTTTTGGTTATGGAAATTGTTTTTTAGTTTTATTAAAAACAAATCTGTGGTTGAGTTTTCATTTTTATTTTGTTTGAAGAAAATCACAATTTAGAAAAAAATGAAAAAAGTGAGTTCACGATTTTTCTAATTCCAAATGAAATTAGAAAAGTAAAAAAAAATGGCTTTAAGAAATAAGTGTAGAAAATTTGTGAAACCAAACATGTTTAATTTTTTAATATTCCTAGAAAAAAAATACCTCACTTTTCTATAACCAAATGCGACTATATTTTTTTTATATAGCTATAAACTGTCTGACTCTTCTAAATTTACACCTTATTTATAACCAACCCCTCCCCCCCCTCAAAAAAAAATTTTTTTTTTAAAGGTCGAACATGTTTTTGTCAAACTCTTGAATATCGAGCCAAAGCCATTTGATTTTAGCAAAATATAGCTAACTTTAAAGGTGGTCAACCATAGTGGTAGTGTGTAGTTGGTGATGGTAACCTTTGTTACATGGGCAACAGTAATTGGATATGGTAACAACATTACTCTGGTCTCCTAGATTAAGGTGAAAAAAAGCAATTTCGACATTTCGTTTCCTCTTATATGCAAATATCTAAGTGCGAAATTTCATTGTATACAAAACTATGTGTAGTTATATTCTCTTACTATATTCATTAGAATATGACAAATATTAAACTAAAGATGGAAATATGTATTAATAGAACGATTTGAATGTTTAATTTAATAGAGAATATAGTACGTTTTTACTAAAAAATAACATATATATTATAATGTCAATTAAAAAAAGGCTGATGTTTACTATCATGACATAATATGCTGATGTTTTGTTTTAGCATATAATGCTTGCCCTTTGGCAAGTGTAACAGTACAAGTTGACTTTCCTTCAACACCCACTGCACCCCTGATTCAATTTATTTGACAATGTCATTCTCATTATTTGCGTACAACTTGCCCATGGGAGCTTTATGATCCTCTATTTCTCTCTCAACATGAACATCAACATTGATGCCAAGGTCATGTCTTTGTTTTGTTGTTTTGACTTTTGAGATTGGAAGTAAGAGTCAGAGTAATATTATTTTCTTATTATGTATAAATGTTTTTTTTTAAATGTCATGTCAAACATAGAAACATGACATACATGACATTGTAAGAATTATTAAAAAATGATGGGTTTTGATAGGTAAAAAGAATATGATTCGTTCCTATAAAATATATATTTTACCAATTTGAAAGATAGTTGTAAAAATAATTATATCTTATATAGATAAATTAATTTTTTACGAATCACTTCCTTTAAAAAATATGCATATCTCATTTTCTAGTTACACTCTCTTGGTCTATTTCTTTCTGTCATTTAAAGATGAAAATGATAATAATTAATTCTTAATGTCTATTTCTACGTCAACTTATAAGAGACAATAATAATAAATATCATCAAATATTTCTTCATCTTCTAGTTTTTTCTCATCACATCACACAATCTCTGCATCCATCACATGTCTCACATCACAACAACAACAAAAAAATTAAATCGGCGCACCCTCTCTCTCCCTCCGCTCACGCTCGTGATGCTCCTCACCTCCGTGACCATGAGCGGGCTCTCACGAAGTCCGGCGATACTCCTCACATCCGTGAAGAGCCCTCACGAGCTCCATCACGGCTCCGATGCGGGTAGTCTAAGAAGTTCTCAAATCAAATGTATAAAAAGTTGAGAACTTAAAGTATTAAATAAAAAACAAACTCGACTTTATGGGATTGAACAAATGTGAAGTATCCCATGTTTCATGCCACATAAGCGTCGTATAAGCGTCACATCAATTATGCTTCACCAATGCTTAAACACTCATACTACACATGTTTCACATGTTTCAAGAATATTTTATTAAAAAAATACCCCCTCTTCACTTTTCTCTCTCCTCTCTCCTCTTTTATCTCTTCCTCTCTCATCTCTCTCTATCTATCTCTCCTCTATCCTCGGCGTTGAAATACCGATGATTTTGGTTTTTGCTTGGTACCACCCCACAAAGGGTGTGTTTGCGTCAGTAACCAGCCTCCACCTCAGCATGCCGAACTCAAACCAAACCAACCCAAAGTCACATCAGCTTTTCTTCCCAACCCAAACTCAACCCAAGACAATAGTAGCACCCAATCTTCAACCCAAAAAACCCAAAATATTTCTCTCTCCTGATTCTCTCACAAAACAAAAAAAGGAAAAAAAAACAAAAAACTTTCGGCTTGTTCAGTTTCACCAAACCGGAGGAGAGAGAAATGGCATTAACCCGAAGCAGTGTATGGCATTTGGGCAGGGAAGCCAAAGCAGCCCGAGGTCAGCCCGAGGGGAGCTACTCATGGGAGTCATGGCCTTATATACATACTGCTTTTCAAAGGTTATTAATTAGACAGTACTAACAAAAATGTAACTATTACCATGTACGTCAAGTAACATGAAGTTTGATTAATAACTATATACGACTATGCTTACAATTAACAACACGTCTGCATTTGATACGTAGTAATTAAATATAAGACCACACTTTATACTGTATACACATAGTTGCATGATATAAGAGTGTTTTTTCCCTTAAATCAATTCATTATATTATGGAATACCATACAAATAGTCAAACATTCGCGCAAAAAGTTGACGGTTTGATTTTGTGTTTATATAGATATGGTAGATTTTGTTTAGGTAAAGGTAAAGTGTGTGAAAATATAATAAATTTATATTAAAATTGCTATTGTGTTCAGCTAATTTTATTTTATATCAATAAGTATAAATATTACCGAATTTAGATCATTGTATACAATTTACTTATCTTGTTACTAAATTTTTTATTTTGTTTTTTTATTATTTTTCTGTATTTATGTTTATGAATAGATGAACACATTCTTATGAACATATGAATATTTGCTTCATCTCCATCTTCATATAACTAGATGCGTACTACATCGAAGAGGGAAGATATGTAGATGATTGTGTGTGTTCAAATTAAATGATTGGGTGTTTACATCGAAGAGGGCAGAGATGCAAACACAAGGAATGAAAGCTTGCCAATGAATTGATTATGACCACATTCAATAGGTGCTTCATCTTTGTAAACCCATATCGGCCCACAGCATTTTGAGGGTTTAATAACAAATCTCTGTTTGTTCTTGGTGAAAGAAATACCCACATTTGTTCGAATATAAGTAATATAGACATAGAAACCATCATTCTTAGTGATTCCAAGTATGATTTCAGATACAATTTCTTAACGCTGTGTTCCCGAGTTAAAATCAGGAGAGAAGATAAAAGATTTAGGAAGGAAAATGAACTTCAGTTGTGTTCACAAGTTTTTTAGAGGAGAAAAGAAAAGATTTTGGAAGTAAAATTCTCACTTATTTTCTTTCTAGATTTTCCTCCCAAAGTAGGAAAGATTTTGGAAGGAAACAAAATAACACTTAAAATTTCACTTTTCCTCTAATTTTCTTTCGAACTCAGGAACACGCAATGACAAAAATATTTCCCTTCTTCTTCTTTTCTCTTCTCTCCTTAATTTTCTTTCCTTTCATTTTCTTTTCACATGTAACTGTGGAACACAACGTAAGGTTTGTAGTATATTTGTTCAAGGATGCAATTTGCAAGGTTTTTTGTTAATTAGGGTACGATTTTCTAGGGTTTGTCCAATTTGCAAGGGTTTGTAATCTGTTCGTTTAGGGATACAATTTCTTAGGGTATGGTTTGCAAGGGTTATCCCGACCAATGATAACAAATAGGGTTACATGAAATAATCCTCAAAATTGTATTTGTTTTACGGTTTTTAACACGTAATAACTATAATATTTTATTTAAATTATGTTTTAATCCTTAAAGTTTCATTTGTATTTCGGTTTAATCCTTATAGTTTTTTAACACGTAATAAACATAATGTTTCATTTAAATTATGTTTTAATCCTTAAAATTTCACTTGTATTTCGGTTTAATTTCAAGGTTTTTTTTAAAATTGTTTAACCTCTGCCATCAAACACCTACTCGGGCCATATCTCTCCTTCAAAAACTCGTGCATCTGAAAATTCTTCATCTTTGTATCTTTCTTTGTCACCCCTTCTCTTTTTCCAGATTGATTTGAATACTCATCTCAATCAGATATTTACGCACAGATTTATTTTGCATTTGACATTTTAAAGATGTTACAAGTTTCAGATTGCCAAATTCTCCTTATAATCAATTCACAAAAAAAAATCAATATTCATTTCAAGTTTTATTTTACCCCCTAACAAATTTTCATTTTCACCCTTTAACTTATAAAAATAGGATTTTGTCTTCAATTCTTAATTTTTTTCGTACAAATTGATTTTTATTTTTCAGCTTTAATATATACAATATTACTTTTTACACCATAGCATAATTATAGCTTAATTAATCTTTTATGTTATTACTACAACTATTATATATGGTTTTAGACCGAACTAAATCGCATATAACTCTAGAACTAGGAGTATAAGTAATGTGTTAAACACGTAAGATTATGTAAGTAATCATTCAACATGGGATGAAACAGTAATTTAACAAATAAAAATTGCTTAGAATAATTTAATAAAGTGGCATGGATACAAATATAATAAATTTAGTTTTGTACAATATATAAATAAAACAATATTACAAATGACACCATAAAGTATCCAAATACACAACTAAATATATTAGAAAATTAATGTTAGGTAATGTTAGTGGAACATAACTTAATTGAAGGGTAAATTGGTCATGTAATTTTATATTTTACTTATCAGTATACAATTATTTATGATCTATACTTAATGTGAGGATAAAACATTAAAGTTACATGGTGCTAGCATCACCTAACATATTTCCATACATGTTTTACTTTGTATGTATATTACTTGAAAATATATTTTTATGTAACAACTAATTTTAGTTAGTTAACTATTTGATAAACTACATTTTGCTAAAAACAACTCTCTTTATTTTTATCTTCTTAGATGACAATTATCGAACTAAATATTATGTATATATACTAACTTCGAACAACCATCTATAAAAATATATGTATGAATGTGATTATTAAAATATCATCCCGGCGCAGCGCGCGGGTATGGTATACCTTGTTATTTGTTCATTTCATTGATAAATTTTGGATTTTGATATTTCTGTTCTGTATGAATTCAGAGGAAGAACAAGATTTAGAAAATATAAAAAAATAATAATAATACGCATTTTACCTCTTAGCTAGGAAGGTTAAAGGTAAACAAGTGGGCGAAATCGCAAATAAACTAAAACTTGTAGAATTTAAACGAAAATCAAACTAAACATTATGGTTAAACCATTTAAAAACAAACTTTAAGGATTAAACTGAAATACAAGTGAAACTTTAAAGATTAAACCATAATTTAAAAAAATATTATAGTTAATACTTGTTAAAAAAACTTTAAGAATTAAACCATAAAACAAATAAATCTTTAAAAATATTCCATGATCAACCCTAACAAATACCCACTCGGTCATTCAAGCACATATTTCAAACACAGTGGTGTTGAGACATTGAGTTTGATTGCTTGAGATTTTGAGTGCAATCCGTTTGAGATTTTGAGTTTGATTATTTTTCTTTCTTTCGAATCGAATCGTTCTTTGCAGCTGCAGACACCAACGAGTCGACGTCTCCTTCAATCGGCCACACCACAGACCTTGTGCGGCACTGCTTCTGCTTCAACACAGGTTTTCTATTCTACTTTTTTATTAGGGTTTCTTGATTTTGGAAATTAGAATACATTTTCGTAGGATTTCTAGACCACACTTATTGTTAACCTGTTTGGATTGTCTGAATGCTTTGTTACTTGTGAATTTGATTCGAATTTTGGGATGATGTTAATTCTAAGTCAGAGTTGTTGGTAAGTGAAAATTTATGGAAAATTCGAAAATACTAGAATGTTAATAGTAGGTTAGGGTTGATTTAAATAGGAGATTGTCAGTTGAATTGGCCCAAATAATCGAAATGCTGAAATATTGACAAGTTAAACCATATAGATAATTTAATGTAACAAAAGGGAAATTAAAGGAAGTATTAAGAAAACATCAAAAAGAGGTAAGTTTTAAGATGTTCAGCGGTTAAAGAACAGGCTCATTGTTAGATCAACAATCAAGTTGAGTGGTGCAAAGCAAAATGTTCTTTATTCTATCCAATAGTTTAAAATATAAATGCGTCTTAGAGCAAAATTTGGCAGGTGATCTCGTAGCATTTTAAGTGTTTGACTTGCAAGGTGCTCTGATTTTGGAAGGTGGGAGAAATTAAGTAGTCCATCCCCTTTTGATTCTTTTATCTTCCGTTAATGTCGTAATTTATCACTTTCAGTATTAGAAATTATAATACAATCCTCTTTTCCTGCTCTTTGTTCTAATTCTTCTATCAATTCGGTCATATAGCTATCAATTACCATGTGGTATAAGAAAAATAAACAAGAGGATTTTTAAGAGGATATACCCTTTTCAGAAGGGTAATGATTCTTACACAACAACTTTTTGCCATGCGCAACAAAATGTTGTTGTTTGGACTATTATGTCCATAAATTTGTGGATGAGACTAATAGTTAGTGAGTTGATAGAGGTAAAAAAGTCCTAATTATTGTGTATGGCAAAAAGTTGTTGTATACAAATAATTACCCGAAATCAAAATGGGAATACGTGAAACCTGCAGTTTATGTAATTCTTTCCTGCTCATAAAGCTCCCCCTTTCATTCAATTCCCCTTTCTTATGCTAAAACATCAGTATCTTGGCTTCTTCATCTCTTTTTTTTTTTTATCATTTCTTCCCCTTGGCAAGCCCTGGTATGTTTTTTCTAGGCAATTAAACCCTAATATCTTTCTTTTTTTGGCTATACCGTCACATTTCTCATCTCCATTCTGCGTTGTAGATTCGAAGTACATGAACAATAATAAGCATACAAAGGTGTGAAAGATACCAACCATGAGCGACTTACCTGCTTGAATGTTTGATAGTAGTTGGCTTTTTTAAAGGTAAATTGATGAGTTTGATTTTGCTGAATGCATTATAACCTAAAATAAGAGCTCCCAACGGGAAACCCTTGATATTTACTTCATCTGTTTCCAGATGTCTTATTTGACCAATTCCAGTTTCATTACTATTCGTGATATTATTTGCATGAATTTCTTATTAATAGGGGTTAAACTGTGGGTATGTCAGCGAGGCAATCAAGATATGTTAGAGATCAACTTACGCTAATTGTTAGATTATTGTTGCTCAATCTTTATGTATATGCTTCCTTTGTGGTTTGTCATGAGATAACAAACTAAAAGTGGAGAATTTACTATAATCCTATGTCCAAGGATAGATAAACCAGATCGTAGTTTTTGATAAGATCCAGAAATTCAGTGTGTAAACCAAACAAGCAGTTTTCATTTATTCCTACCGTCACCAATTTTTGTTCCACATTACTACTAAACCCATACCACTATATCCCATAGCCGATGGTGATTGGTGATTGCAAACTATAACACCACCTTAATTCTCATGCTAACATAGTTGGAACTCAAACACAATCCAATTTTCCTGCAATCGACATCAAATTCACACAAATCTCTTATAATATAATTATCATATTTGCTCGACCTACACACTAACTGGATCTACACTGGTTACAGCTTCTGATCTGTTAAAGTGTACTTGGAAAACATGTCTAGCCAATCTAACCCTCATGGTTCTACATTTTCTGCTCCCGAGGTAATGTAATCTATTACAAACAGAACTAATTTTATGTGAAACTTCAGTTTGACTTATGAATGTTGTATTGAATCATACAGCTGGAGTTTTTAGCAGAGGATGAATTGATTGAGATAGTTCCGAACCTAAGAATGAAGCCCCTTAGTTTGATTTGTGTAATGCTCTCTCTTCTTGATTTTCATTCTTTTACTCTATGCTACTAAATATATTTTTATACACCAACACATGATGCAATGTCTCATCTACTTTTGGTATGCTGTTAAACATTATTTATATTCATGTTATGATTTTTTTAAATATATTTGGCAGGGTGATTTTGGTCCGTTTATGCCGCAAATAGCTACTCAAGTCCCAATATGGTTAGCCGTGGCTTTGAAAAGGAGAGGGAAGTGCACAATCCGTCCTCCAGAATGGATGTCTGTTGGTAAGTTTGAACTTAATTAAATCTAAATGGTTATCACACACGTGGTCGGGGGAGAGAAAGGGTGGGAGGGAGGGACCTTGAAAACCTAACCTGATGCTATAAAAACTAGATGCATATGTTAATCAATTGATGCCTCTACCATATGTATGTAATTTTTATGTCCATATATTAATATTATTTTTAATTTTTCTAATTCAGGTGTTTATTGCTTTTATATCCCCCCCTCCTAAGCCTTCAATTTTTTCCCTAGTAGTCTTCAACCCTTCCAATTACTCTTTTATTGTTATTACTATATTAAAACAGTTAATTGTATATGTTATTTGTTTTTCTCCTATAACTTTTAACATATAATGTTTGTGTAAATATAATTATAAACACACACACATATATATAGGGGAGGGTTCTAATGAGAACCGTTTTTATATTATTAATGCTTTTTTCCCGTCGCAATGTGCTGGTGATAGTCACCTCGTTGATAACTTAAATTAATGGGGGTACTTATGTCAGTTTTCCTGTTTTTGCTAGTGTTCTTCATGATAATGTCTGAGAGAATCTAAGTATTGGGAATGAAGGACATTTGTATCGACTAATAAGTTACATGCCTCAGTGTATATACATCTAATACAAAGGGAAATAACAAACTGGATAAATAAAGTAACTTATCAAATTAGTTACATGCAACCATAGTGAGTATTGCAACTACAGTGGGAAGAGTACTTCGATAGAAGTTTATTTGTTGTGTTGCTATGAGTAGCATTTATATTGTGATTTGTTTCTTGAAGCTTGTTATATCACTTAAGAGCAGTGTTCTCCCTGTAATCTTACCCAAATGTGTGTGTATGCTTGTATGTATTGCTGGCTTCTTATAAAATTTAAGTTCTTTTTTCTTGTTTTTTCTTTATAGTTTCATGTTCATCTAATTTTTTCTTAGAAGCTAGAAGTTTATCAATGCATAGTTTCTATTAGTATATGTCATTTGTAACCAGTCTTGTCTCTGATTTCTTCCTTTCCCACTAGAAAAGTTGACTCAGGTTTTGGAGGCAGAGCGTGACTCCCCAGGTTCTTTTGAAGCATTGCCATTTCATTACGTTGAAATCTCAAGGCTTCTTTTTGACCAGTGAGTGGTTTCGCATGTTTATTAACTTATTCTTCAGCAGTTTACCTATTGGAAAACCTCCCTGATAAGTTATATTTGATGCAGCGCTCGTGATGATATTGAGAAAGTATATTTGGTCAGTTTTAACATCTTTGTGGGGAAACAAGCCTTTGTGAAATCCTTTTATATTGTTTTCAATATATTATTATTATTATTATTATTAATTATTATTTTATATTGTGATAGGTGAGATCTCTTATTGAAGACATTAAAGATGTAAGGATTCACAAAATTAGCACTGGTTTGGAGAAGGTTTCTGCTCGGACGGTTGCAATGAAGGTATATTAAATTGGTCTTGAGGTGAACTAACAATGCTGCTATAGAAACTTTCCCTTTTTCAACCATGTATTAGCAATGCTGATTAAGTTAAAACTTCTGACAACAGTGCCATTTTATCTCAAGAAGAAACCTTGAAACAACAACCATTGCTTATTATGGCCTGTATTTGATTAAATTTTTTAGAGTAGGACTATTTTTTAGTCAATCTTTTTTGGGGGACCCAAATGATGTAATACCTAACTTATTTTACATGAAAGGAACGTTTTAGTTGAGGGCGTAATTGTTCTAACAAACACCCTTAATAAATGATGTTCACTTTACTATATGCTGCTTTCTAAAGACCAAACTCGCAGTTTTCACCAACCTATATGTCAACCACATACATACATAATACATGTGGCAAAACAGGCAGGTGGGTTAGTGATCTTCACTCCAAACAGGTAACTTATGGAAACAGGCCAGCTTTCATAGGTTTTATGCATTAAACATACACTTTGGACAACTTTTGATTTCTGATATTTAAACCTGTTTCATTTTAAGCAAACACGACTCAAATCAAACCCTTTGTAAATAAACTGGTTGAAATTGCCACTAAAAATATTAAGCAAATGTTGAAACATGAGGTCTGTAGGATGTTTATGTTGAAGTCGGTCCCACAGTTTCTGCAGGGGTTGGGAATAAATTGCTTTGGTATTCAGCTTAGTAGTAGTTTATCATTACCATTTTGTTATATTCCTTGCTTGTATCTAACGTTAACATTTGCAGCTAAACTTATCTGCAATGGAAGTAAATGTAATACGACCGTTTGTCACGGGAAGTTTAGAAACATTTTACAAACTTGATAATCCAGAGATGATTCAAGAATCACAGAGACAGGAATACAGACGGCCCCAAGCAGCTGACCGGGGACCAAGGGTAAGCTTCTTTAGTCTTGAGTTTATCAAGAACATAAGTGAGAGTATTACAACTTATTATTCTTTGCTCATCTTATTACAAATTATATATACTTGTATCATATAATAATTATCTCTCTCTCTCTCTCTATGTGTGTGTGTGTATGTGTCTATATTCATTCAACTCTTTCCTCTTTTTAGCGTGAATTGAGACGATAGAAGACCTCTTCACCATGAATGTGTTTTGCATACCCATCAGAAGTGAGCAAGGAAGGTACTCGCAGTAACTAGGTTGATTTTTAGAAAACGTTTAGAGTCTTTATTTGTAGTCTACACTTGACTACTTGAACTTCCTTCAATTCACTTGAGGGAATTGTACCCCTTTATTTTCTTTTCTAATCAAATTATATTATATGATGTGTTGCTTTCAGAACTTTGTGTTTGGTTTCTGGAGAACTGGCTGCAAGTTTTTGGAATATTTACTTTTTTAGAAGTGTAATGTTTTTATCACTATGAGTATGCATAAGCTGTTACTTTTCCTTTCTTTTTTTTCAATGATAGTTAAAGCAAGTATATCGCTTTATGTTTTTATGGTTATCTTCGTTTTGGACACTTTTATATATTTGAAAGAAAAAGAACTCCATTTCATATGTCTGTTGATTAAAATGTTACCATTTTGTTAGTTGGACAATATTATGTTAAAATGTGCAATTGACTTGAAATAAAAGTAGGCTATACAAGTTGATATCTGATATATAGAGTGATGAGATCTTTTTTAAATAGGATCATTCCATGTGATTTTCAATGTGATTACTGATGTGCCGGAAGTCGTTTAATGCATCCTTCTGTTGCCTGAAAATCTGTTTCCTAGCACTCTTTCCTGTCCTTGAGCTATTATATGGCAGCTATAGTATCCACCGTAAACTAGCCGATTATAACCTACTGCTGAATTTATTTTTTCCTTTAATGTTTATGGCATAACCTGTTTTCAGAATATACCATGTAGGAAAAAAAAACTATACTTTAAAAAAATTATAGCCTTCATGGCCCTAGCATAGAGTTATGATGCATTTGGCTTTGCTCTTGTATCTTGTTAGGTGACTTGATAATAAACATGACACTTGGAAATCTCATCCATTTTTCTGGCATTTGAGTATCTGTTTGTTTTATCTTTTTCAATAATATGCGCCATTCTGTCATGTTTGGCCAATGCTAATTGATATTATAATAATAATATCAATCATAATTATATTCTAAAAGGTTGGATATTCTGTTTCTGTCATGGGACCCAGACAAGAAACCAAAAACTAATGTGCAAAGTTCCTTTTTTTTCTTGTTGAGGTTTTGGAAGGGGAAATATTATATTATCTAATAATGATTTTTTTTTTTAAAAGCATTTATATCTTTATTCCAACCAAATACTATCCCATGAGGAATGGGAATTGAAAATCCAGTTACAATGTTAACCTTTTAAATGCTTCATCAATTTAAGCATTTACCAAACTAACATCCGTAACTATCAAATAGTAAAGTTTACCTGAACATATTAACTACAGTAGACTATTATCGAATAAAACGTAACGAAGAAGCCGATGTTAGTCTCCTTTAACCGTCACAATCTCTGGAGCAGTAATCCAATCGAGCCAAGAAATGAAACTACCTTTCTTACCTCTTGCTTTTAGCCATTGAAATAAGAGGATTTTAACTTGGAAAAGCACTAAACAAAGGTTTACCTCCCGTAAACTGAAAATTTTATCATTCCTAAGCCTCCAAATCGAATACGCCGTAGTTCTTGTTACTAATTCCCACACTTTGGTATTTTTTGAAGGTAATGAATCAGCAGCCAAGAATGACAAGTCTTCAAAGGAACCTCCTCCATGGAACTTCAAACCCCACCAGTTATGAATCTCTTCCCACACTTTAGCAATTTTTTGACATTCAAATATAGCGTGCGTCACCGTTTCATTCTGAGCTTCACACCAAGGACAAAGGATTGAGGGAATGTCTATACCTCTTTCCGATAATTCTTTCCTAACCGGCAAGCTGTTTCTATCCACCCTCCAAGCAAAAACACAAATCTTTTTAGGAACCAACGTTGACTAAAACGTCTTTGTTTCAGGGGGTTCTTCGAGAGAGTCTTCAATAATTTTTCTGCAAGCTTTAACCGAGAAGTTTCCATCCTCCGAAAGAATCCACCTCCAACGATCTTGTTTATCCATTTGCAGCCTGAACGCGTTGATGGACTCCTCAAGTCTCTCCATTTCTGATTTGACTCTTCCTTTTACCTGTTCAAAATTACCCACTTTCCACTTCCAAACATTTCCAATCCATACACCCATATGGCTAACCAAACTTGTTGTGTTCCCGAATTTTTTATAGACTCTAGGAAAACATGAGAGCAAAGGAGTTTCCCCCGCCCAAATATCAGACCAAAACAACGTATTCTTCCCATTACCCACTTTGACCATGAAACTTGATTGTAAATTTATCCCAATCTTTTGAAAATCCTTGGCAACTTTAATTATACCGCCCCACATTCCCGACACCTTTTTTGTAGAATTTAACACAAGCCCACCATTTGTCCCATGAATACTGGATATAATTTTGACCCAAAAGGAATTTTTTTCATTTAGAAAACGCCACCACCATTTAGCTAATAAACTCATGTTAAACGCTTTTAGATCGCCCAACTCTAACCCACCCTTTTCTCTAGATTTAACTACTTTATTCCATGCTACCCAAGCCATTTTCGATTTGTCCCTAACCCCACCCCAAAAGAAAGATCTTCTAAATTTTTCTAAATTTAAAAGGATACTGTTGGGAGCACGAAACACAGAGAAGTAGTAGATGGGCAAGCTGGTAAGCACGGCTTTTATGAGGGTTAAACGACCACCAAATGAAAGTGCCCCGGCCTTCCAAGAATTAAGCTTTTTTTCGAAATTTGTCAACACTTTAGCCCACTGATCTTTACTATTTTTTGAGGCGTTAATCTGTACACCTAAATAGTTTAGCTTTGAATCACTTGTTTTACACCCTAACGAATTCGCGAAAAGTTGCTGCTCCTGTATTGGTACACCGATGCCTAGCAAACAGCTTTTACTCCAATTGATCTTAAGTCCCGACCATAGAGCCCAACACTTGATGTAACATCCTGAAAATGGGTCTGGTAGTACCTAGTTGTATTTCATGCTCAAAGGATTGTACCATGGCTTAATTAAGAATTGTTGTGATTAAATGATATTTTGTTAGTTAAAGTGGATACATGGGGGTTATATGAAAGTTGGAGTTAATAAGTAAAAATAATAAAATGTTAAACGGTTCCATGTAATGATTCAGTAGATGTCCCCGTTAGTTGAAATGAGTAACATTAAGTTATGTTTTAAGTTGAACAGGAGAACAAATTACCCGTGTGGGGTATTAGATCTTGAGTTGGTCTAAGTCTTTATAAGACTTATTTGCTTTCCCCAAAACACACATACGTACGCATACACACACACTTGTTTATTTGGATTTTGAAGAGAAATCAAGAAGGGGAAAGGATTGGCAAGTGATTTCAATATCAGATCAAGCTCCGATCTGCTGTGTACTCACAGATTTGTAAGTGTTCTTGAGCTCCAAATCTAGTTTTGAGTTTGTAATTAATAAACACCAAATTGAAGGATTAAATGGTGTTTTGATGTGGGTTATATGTACAAAAGGTGTTAGCCAACCTTTATAGATGTTATATAAAGTATATAAACGATTGAGGTTGAGTTTTGGTCGATTTTGGTGTAAAAATGGGTATTTGCAGGTCTGTCCACGAACAGGGACGAAGCCTGTTGTTCGTGGTTTCTCTACGGGCGTAGAGGATAATCTCTACGGCCGTAGGACTCTTTTGTGTTCTCTACGGCCGTATGGTAGAGCCTCTACGGTCGTAGGGGGGGGTTTTGTGTGGTTTACAGAAGGAGCAAGCTCTACGGGCGTAGGGTTTAGGGCTTACGGCTGTAGAGATGTATTGTGAAGTGTTCTACGGCCGTAGAACAAATCCTTTACGGCCGTAGGGGTTTATTTTGTGCAGTAGGCTGTGTTGTGCTGTTTTTCGATGTTCTGTTATACGGGATGTTGGTTTAGGGCTCTAAGTAGTTTAAATACATCATTAGGTATATCATATGGGTTTTATTAGTAGATGTACTAGAGTGAAGTGTTTAAACATGAGTATTATCTTATAGGTGAATTGTATGACTCTGAAGAAGGAGACGATCGCGATATTTGCTTACTGTAGCCTCTATCCTCTCAGGTGAGTATAGGATAACATAAGAATTAATATAACCGTGTTACATGTTATCAATATGTGTTAGTAATTCCATGAAATGTAATTAACCCCGATGTATGCTATATTTATGCATGACACATGTAACAAATGAATCATGATGTATGATATGATTATGATTATGCAAGAAACATGTATGAATTGAACCATGGATATTATATGGTTATGATATGCGCGCTATGAGGCCCGAATGGGTCAGATTTGTATTTGTGATCGGATCCGAGATAAGGGGGCTGGTTATAGTCCACGAACGGGGCCAGTGCGCTGGGGCGTTTTGAGACCTGCGGGTCGATGATAGCGTCAACTACCTGGGGTTGCAAACCCAACGTTCCCCGAGTCATATGGGGATGACTTATTGTTGTACTCCATGAAGGCTGTGGCCTGAAACGCAACGGTGGACCGCTACCCGCTCACCCACCCGCGCGGTTGATGTGTCTGGTTTCCCCAGTTAGGAGTGTTGAGCCGGGCTAGCTACCCTGCAAGATTATGCTTCCTTCTGGCTGTGCCAGCTCATCGCGAGATGCTAGGATAGCACTGTTTGATATATTGTTGATATGTGATATGTTTATATTACTGAATATGCTATCTTATGCTCACTAGCTTTAATTAGCTAACAGATACTCTCCCCATGACTGCAGGTGGCACTTAGATATGTAAGCTTGGGTACCTGCTTGTAGTTACTAATCTTTTGGAGGAACACTTATCTATATTACTTTTAGTTATTGTTTATGTTGTATAAACATGTATAAGTGGTCGGTGAACAAATTCCGTAACACCAACAAATCTTTTGTATACCGTGGCTTCTTTTGATTGTATTATCGCCACTTTTATAGCTTTCGCTGTAATTATTATGTTTTGAAAAACAGGTTTGATATAATTAAAGTTTGCAGACGGATCCACGCAGTATGGATTCTTGATTTATTATTATTAAAATGAAAAATCTGGTTTTCAAAATCGGGGTGTTACAAGTTGGTATCAGAGCCTAGGTTTGAGTGAATTGGGTACTTGTAAGAGTATTCAGTCTCAAACCCAGGCCCGACCATTGTTTAGTGTTCCTCGGGAGGTCATGGGGTGTGTGAAAGAGAGTTATATTTCTGACATGCTATTGTTTAATTACTTATTATGTTAATGAAGTATGATAAGAGTGCTAAGTATGCTACAGGTGTTTGGTTTGGCCAGATTATTTGAGAGATTAATATGGCTGAACATAGTGGTAGAGAGGCTTATATTAGAGACTTAGAGGCTCGTTTAAAAGCAGTTGAGGAGCAGATATCCGTACAACCAGTTGTAGAATCTGAGCAATCGCCTGATCTTAGAATTATCTTATCTGGCCAACTTCCTACCTATGACGGTAGCAGGGATCCTAGTGTAACTGAAAGATGGATCCGTGAGACGGAGCTAGCTTTTGAAAGCATCAATTGTAAGGAGTCTAACAAGGTAGGCTTTGCTCGGAAGCAACTGAGGGGCAATGCAATTGCCTGGTACAACACAGTGATTTCATCTACGCCTCCAGAGGTGACAGTTGCCTTCACTTGGACGGACTTTCTAAGGATTCTTCGCAGCAAGTATTATTCTGATCAGGTAATGGATACACTAGAAGAGAAGTATATGAGTTTGGAAAAGGGTAATAAACACTTATTGTCTGATGAAAAGGCAAAGATTTCACGGTTTATGAAAACCTTACCACCAGACTACCGAGCTTTAGTCCGGAGTGCTCCAACTTTAGATGTTGCAATTGAAATGGCCCGACAGTATGAAAGTGACAATGTAGAGAAGAAAGAATCCACTGGTGCAAGTTCCAAAAGAAAATTTGAGCAATCTTCTGAGTCAGAAGATTTGGTAGGTGGATTTTGGCAACAACAGGGAGGTCAAGAGTATAATCAATCAACTGCTCCATGGTGTTCGCAATGCCGTTCCAGGCATACTGACAATTGTACCAAGGAAATAGCAAGGTGTCCCCAGTGTGGACGGAAGGGACATAATGCTGAAACATGTCGTTTCAAAGGTAATGTGTGTTACAAATGTTTCAAGCCCGGACATCGTTTGTCAGAGTGTAGGTCTGGGCAGGGTCAGGGATCGGGAGGAGCAGGAGGATCATCTTTAGGTCAAAAGAAGGAGAGTACACCTCGTGCGACTGGTATGGCTTTTCAGATGACGGTCGACTAGGCCAAGACAGCAGGTGATGTTATCACAGGCAATTCTTAATTAATTCAATGCTTGCATGTATTTTATTTGATTCTGGTACTACTTACTCCTTTGTTTCTCCGAGTTTGTGAAAGAAATCAATTGTCAAATTTTTTTATGAAGAGTCCTATTGAAGTGGAAGTTGCTGATGGCAACTTAATGACCGGTTACTTCATCAGTTCCTCGAGCCTCAATTAATATTGACGGTCATTGTTTTTCGATATCTCCGTTGCTTGTACCTATCTCTGGTTTTAATACAGTTGTTGGAATGGATTGGCTGGTAAGTCAAAATGCTGAAATCCTATGTTCTAAAAAGTTAATTAAGATTCCTCTTCCAAACGGGTCATATGCCATGGCTCGTCGTGAAGGGAGGAAATCTGAAATTCCTTTGATCTCAGCAATTAAAGCTCACAAATCAATAGCCAAAGGGTGTGAATTATATTTGGCTCGTGTGATTGATACAAAGATGAAAAAAAAGAAAGTTGTTAGTGACATAAGGGTGGTGTCGGAATACCCTGATGTCTTTCCTGATGAATTACCCGGATTACCACCGATACGTGATGTAGAATATCAAGTTAATCTTGTTCCAGGTGCTACACCTGTGGCAATAGCTCCTTATCGTCTCGCTCCATCTGAAATTCGCGAGATGATGACTCAAATTCAAGAACTCCTTGATAAAGGCTTTATTCGTCCCAGCTCTTCGCCTTGGGGAGATCCAGTCTTATTTGTTAAAAAAAGAAAGACGGGACGATGCGTATGTGCATAGATTACAGGGAGTTAAATAAAAGAACAATAAAGAATAAGTACCCTCTTCCTCGCATAGATGATTTGTTCGATCAGCTACAGGGTGCTACTTGTTTTTCTATGATCGTCCTTCGATCTGGTTATCACCAAGTTTGGGTATGTGACAAGGATAATCTAATCACAGTTTTTCGAAACAAATATGGGCATTATGAATTACTGGTGATGCTTTTTGGTTTGACAAATGCTCTGGCTGTATTTATAGATTTGATGAATCGAGTCTGCCGTCCTTTTCTTGGTAACCTTGTAATAGTATTCATCGATAATATTCTTATATATTCCAAGTTCGAGGCAGAACACGAGACTCACCTTCGTATGGTTTTTGATATTCTTTTACGTGAGCATTGTATGCTAAATTTTAATATGGAACCCTATTAGGATATTTTATGTAAAGGTCAAACGGTTAAGAAAGAAGAATAACCAGTTGGTCATAGTAAAGTGCAATCACAATCTCTGGCCCGATTGGATATGAAAGATTGGAGAAGACATTAATGTCTGATATCCTCACATGTTTACAGAAAATGTGGAATGACGCGGAAGGCGGAACGATGCGGATATGTATTGATAAAGGAAGCACAACTAATTTCGTTGTGAGACGAGAGTTTGAAAGGCAGAAGTAATGAGAAAATAATTAAGGAAAGCATTTTTGTGTAGTGTTAACATTGTAGTTAGTGGAAGTAAGTAGATTATGGAATGGAGGATTCTCATGTTGGTTTATTGTAGAATGAGGATGGTAGTTTATAATTAAGCATGTGATTATAGTAGGAAGTGAAATTATAAATACGTTTCTATATGGAAAATATTCGACGTAACAATAAATTGAACTGTAGTTGTAATAAGAGTATAAGAAGTCTAATCCTCTTTCATTGTGCACCATTGCGCCGTTGAGAAAAGATGAGTCCCGATAGTTTAGAGTTAAGAGATTAATTTGATAAAACCTGCGGGTTCAAATTGACTAGATTTGAGGAGTTGACGTTTGTGAACCGCTAATTGATGATAAATTTAGCTGAAGGCATTGTTCGATGATAGAAGTCTGTTGGTGACTTATCATTGTGAGTGTAAGTGAGACAGGATTCCGAGGACGGAATCCTCTTTAAGAAGGGTAGATTTGTAACATCCTGAAAATGGGTCTGGTAGTACCTAGTTGTATTTCATGCTCAAAGGATTGTACCATGGCTTAATTAAGAATTGTTGTGATTAAATGATATTTTGTTAGTTAAAGTGGATACATGGGGGTTATATGAAAGTTGGAGTTAATAAGTAAAAATAATAAAATGTTAAACGGTTCCATGTAATGATTCAGTAGATGTCCCCGTTAGTTGAAATGGGTAACATTAAGTTATGTTTTAAGTTGAACAGGAGAACAAATTACCCGTGTGGGGTATTAGATCTTGAGTTGGTCTAAGTCTTTATAAGACTTATTTGCTTTCCCCAAAACACACATACGTACGCATACACACACACTTGTTTATTTGGATTTTGAAGAGAAATCAAGAAGGGGAAAGGATTGGCAAGTGATTTCAATATCAGATCAAGCTCCGATCTGCTGTGTACTCACAGATTTGTAAGTGTTCTTGAGCTCCAAATCTAGTTTTGAGTTTGTAATTAATAAACACCAAATTGAAGGATTAAATGGTGTTTTGATGTGGGTTATATGTACAAAAGGTGTTAGCCAACCTTTATAGATGTTATATAAAGTATATAAACGATTGAGGTTGAGTTTTGGTCGATTTTGGTGTAAAAATGGGTATTTGCAGGTCTGTCCACGAACAGGGACGAAGCCTGTTGTTCGTGGTTTCTCTACGGGCGTAGAGGATAATCTCTACGGCCGTAGGACTCTTTTGTGTTCTCTACGGCCGTATGGTAGAGCCTCTACGGTCGTAGGGGGGGTTTTGTGTGGTTTACAGAAGGAGCAAGCTCTACGGGCGTAGGGTTTAGGGCTTACGGCTGTAGAGATGTATTGTGAAGTGTTCTACGGCCGTAGAACAAATCCTTTACGGCCGTAGGGGTTTATTTTGTGCAGTAGGCTGTGTTGTGCTGTTTTTCGATGTTCTGTTATACGGGATGTTGGTTTAGGGCTCTAAGTAGTTTAAATACATCATTAGGTATATCATATGGGTTTTATTAGTAGATGTACTAGAGTGAAGTGTTTAAACATGAGTATTATCTTATAGGTGAATTGTATGACTCTGAAGAAGGAGACGATCGCGATATTTGCTTACTGTAGCCTCTATCCTCTCAGGTGAGTATAGGATAACATAAGAATTAATATAACCGTGTTACATGTTATCAATATGTGTTAGTAATTCCATGAAATGTAATTAACCCCGATGTATGCTATATTTATGCATGACACATGTAACAAATGAATCATGATGTATGATATGATTATGATTATGCAAGAAACATGTATGAATTGAACCATGGATATTATATGGTTATGATATGCGCGCTATGAGGCCCGAATGGGTCAGATTTGTATTTGTGATCGGATCCGAGATAAGGGGGCTGGTTATAGTCCACGAACGGGGCCAGTGCGCTGGGGCGTTTTGAGACCTGCGGGTCGATGATAGCGTCAACTACCTGGGGTTGCAAACCCAACGTTCCCCGAGTCATATGGGGATGACTTATTGTTGTACTCCATGAAGGCTGTGGCCTGAAACGCAACGGTGGACCGCTACCCGCTCACCCACCCGCGCGGTTGATGTGTCTGGTTTCCCCAGTTAGGAGTGTTGAGCCGGGCTAGCTACCCTGCAAGATTATGCTTCCTTCTGGCTGTGCCAGCTCATCGCGAGATGCTAGGATAGCACTGTTTGATATATTGTTGATATGTGATATGTTTATATTACTGAATATGCTATCTTATGCTCACTAGCTTTAATTAGCTAACAGATACTCTCCCCATGACTGCAGGTGACACTTAGATATGTGAGCTTGGGTACCTGCTTGTAGTTACTAATCTTTTGGAGGAACACTTATCTATATTACTTTTAGTTATTGTTTATGTTGTATAAACATGTATAAGTGGTCGGTGAACAAATTCCGTAACACCAACAAATCTTTTGTATACCGTGGCTTCTTTTGATTGTATTATCGCCACTTTTATAGCTTTCGCTGTAATTATTATGTTTTGAAAAACAGGTTTGATATAATTAAAGTTTGCAGACGGATCCACGCAGTATGGATTCTTGATTTATTATTATTAAAATGAAAAATCTGGTTTTCAAAATCGGGGTGTTACACTTGAGAATATAGCTCACCATTTTTACATTTTTTAAAGACCAATAATTACATTTTTACATTATCTAATAATGATTTATCCTTCTATTTTTAGCCTAATAATTTTTATCTTAAGGGACACTTGGGGGACATGAACTCTTTTAGTCTTTTTTTATGTGGATGATAACATGCCAATTATAATTTTAAGAGATTTGTTAGGCTAAATATTATTATTAGGAGGATGTATCATTACTCTTGTTCTTTTTATTATTATTAGTATCACTATCATTATGTTTATCATTATTTATCTGCTTATTTTTATATTAAAAAGTATACTATATTGCATTTTTAAATGAGTTGTTTCAGGTTAAAACATGTGGGGAAAGCTTAAGGTCAACTAGCAGCCCATGTGTGTAAGTTTCTAATCCCTGTATAATCCATGTTTTAGGATCTGGTTGTCAAATATATTCCACGTCTGAATATTATTCATTATTGTTACATTTAGGCTCTTTTTAATAGAACACTTTTTGCCTATCAAAAAAAAAAAAAAAAAAAACCCCCAAAAAAACATCTGAATATAATATTAATTAACTTTCCAATGATCATGTTTAGTACACTGGTTATTTGGGTCGAGAATATCACGACACAACTGGGAAAAACGTGTACAAGTATTTTAAAGAGTTTCGTATTAAAAAATGTACACAACTTGTCACTTTTTGCTAGTGTGTATATTTATCTTTAAAACTATCATTTAATGTACTCAACTTTCTTAAAACTACCATTTAATGTATCCATTAACCTTTTAATCAGGTTACAGGTAATTCTTATTATTTTGATTTATTTTTTATGATATTGAATTACATATAGAATGCCATGTCAATGGTCAATGCCAAATCATATTTTCAACCAATAAACAACTAAAAATGGGTGAACATATTGATTAATCTGAAAATACAAGAACATACACATGAAGATGAAATGAACACAAGCATGTTTAATGAAACAAAAACAAAAACCTCAGATCTAAACATATTGATTATCACAATAAACCCAAATATACCCCACATCGGTTTATGAAATCTAAACAGAAACCTTCGTCGTATGAACATAATCGAACCAGATCTAGAAACAAATCGAACACATATTCACAAAATAGAGATCTGGGTACCTTCGAAGTCACAGAAAATCTAGATGAAGAACATAATTAGAAAATCAAAGAAGCCTTTGAAGATGAAATACAAAATAGAAGATCGAAAATAAAAGGAACCCAAATAGAAAATTACGAAACAAATCATACCTTATGAAATCGATGAACACTATATCTGGAGCCATTGAAGATAAAGATGATTTCAAAAACCCTAACGGTTGAAGATGAAAACGATTTCAAAAACACCTGATGAAAATGAAGACCCTAATACGTACGTTATGAACCCTAATTTGTAAGATGAAGACACACTGTCGAACCATAACCACCGTTGAAATCGACACACCATGTAGGTGGTGTTTGTCGCAAGGGGGGTGGCGGTCGAATGTGGTGGTGGTGGTGGTTGCCCCAAGAAGCATCTGTTGAAACTTACAATTGAAATTGATGAAGATGAACCCCTGATCAGATGAAATCGATGAAGATGAAGCAATAGTCGATGGTGGTGCTGGTTGGCCTGATGAAGATGAAGCAAGATGAAGACGAACCACAAGAAGCGTATGTTTAAACCTTTGACCCATGAAACCATTTGTTTTAATTTATTATTATTATCATTAAAAATAAATACTAATATTATTTTATTTTATTTAAATTTGAAAATCAATGCCACATGCCATGTAACCTGCCACGTCATTAAAAACGGTGTCACATCAGCAGATGACCTGTTATACCAGGTTGAATACATCAATTGGTAGCTTTAGAAAGTTGGATACACTAAACAGTAGTTTTGAAAAATCGATATACACAATAGCAAAATATGACAAGTTCGGTACACTTTGAGATACTAAACCATATTTAAAAATAGTTATAACATTAGGCTTAACAACTTACTAATTTGTATGGGAAGTGTTTTAAAGTATTGATATATGGTTAGTCTTTGATTATCTGCTTCTAAACAAAATTATAGTGTTAGGCAAACACGCAATTTGCATCAACTAGGTGTATTATATACCAA
Organism: Pulicaria dysenterica; assembly: GCA_947179395.2. Classification (NCBI taxonomy): domain Eukaryota; kingdom Viridiplantae; phylum Streptophyta; class Magnoliopsida; order Asterales; family Asteraceae; genus Pulicaria; species Pulicaria dysenterica. Next base: position 67,259,038 of record OX359295.1, on the reverse strand, counting down.
ATTTTGGATACGTAACGTTTTAGTTGTTGAACACCATGTGAGAACTAAGAAAATGGCTAAAATGCATAGACGTGTAACAGAATTTGTCCGTGTACATGAAAGGTTACAACTCTCCACTTGGAATATGGATTGCATAATGTGTTTGCACGTTTAATTTGACATTTTATAATAAAAGTGTGTATAACAGGCAGAAGATAGTCGGGGTAGAGGACCATTTTTCATTCTCTTTTTCTCAAAATTTTGTTTTTCTCACACCATGATGTTAGGGTTTAATATAACTCTTCAAACGTTTTTTAAGGCTTCACCTTGAGGTTCAATCTATTTTTACTCCATCTTGGGGTTCAATTGATTTATGTTTTGTCTTGTGGTTCAACCAATTTCTGATTCACTTTACACTTAATCGATTTATGTTTCACATTGTAATTAGGGTTTTAGTGGATTGCATAAGGTTCCTATCAACTTTTGGTTCACCTTAAAGTTCCAATTGTTTATTGCTTCACCGTAAAATCAATATCTATCCTTGAATAGCAGCTGTGGAAGCATTGGCGATGTGTTTTTGAATTGTTTCAAGTTTGAAAACCAAAAATTGGGGTTTTAGTTATCATGATTTTGGGTAAAAAATAGGGTTAATGTTTGGTGATCTTGAAAACAGATGCAAAAGAAACAAACGGGTCGAGATGGTTTAAGGCCGACTCAAATCTTCAAGCAGGCTAAGATCGATCTGTAGCAAAGTTGTTTTATTTGTTCAATAAATAATCTTCACTTTGGCATTCCTTTGCAATCGTTTTGGTAAAAATAACCATATTCGAAAATGAATTCTTGATATTTGAGAATGTAAGACGGTTTGATTAAGGCAAAACTAATAATCATGGAATGATTTAATGATCTAAATAGTTAGAATGGCATGTATATTAGTACACATGAAACTGATGAGCTAATAAAAATTCTAAATAAATGATCTGAATATTAAAAATTACTCTTTTCACCTTTATAATAATTTACTACATAATACAATATTGATTGTTTAATTTAATCTGAAAGGATGTATGTTGATACCTAAATATTTTTATGTTTTATCATACTATTAGGTACATTGTTTACAACCAAAATGATTTGATTTCACGTCCAAATAATTAATAACCTACTTCTTTCCTTTTGCTAAACAACCTTTTTTCTGGTTGTTTGAGAACATGTATTTTTGTCGTTCTTTCATAATAATTTCCGAATTAGATACTATAATATAATTTTGACTATAATATAATTTTGTTTTAATGCACATCAATTTGTAGCATAATGTTTTCAGTAAGGTAATTGTATTTGTAAAATGCAACCTTTTGCCTTTATATATACGGTTAAAGTTACTGAACACAAACATGTTTTCTCCAATGTTTTGATATGGCACATTAACTTTGTTTTTACACATCTGGTCATTTAACCTACAAAAACCGTGTCGATATGGCTATAATAACACGTTTTTTACAAGTTAAATGGACATATGTGTAAAAAAAAGTTAATGTGGCATATCAAAACATGGGTGAAAGCATGTTTGTCTTTAGTGACTTTAACCCTTATATATTATATTAGATTTTTTATTATTTACTCATTTAATCTTAAAACATTGAACAACGAATTATTTATGTTCTCTCTCTTTTAAGCCTGAATTGACATCTCTATATAGTTAATGAAACCACAACCATGAATGTGAAGATATAAAAGTAAAAAGAAAATATACGAAAACGTTTTGTGGAAAATATACGAAAACGTCGACGCAATGTTTATTTATTATTTAAGGGCTAAAAAAAGTCCGTCCACTCGATGTCAAACAACAGTAACAAATGATGGATAATCATTGGATTCATCTAAATATAAAATGATTTGTTCCATACGAATATGATTGATTTGGATATTTAACATGTTTTTTGTCAAGTTGATTGGATATATATAACATATATACATAGTTTATTTATTATCTATATATTTATTATTATTATTATTATTATTATTATTTATTATTATTATTATTATTATTAGTATTATTATTATTATTTCCACATTACGTACTTCTTACCATCATTATTCATCAAATAATATCTTTAAGAATTGACTGTAGAAACAAATAATTTCAAGTTCTTACTTGATTGGTGTGTTCCATTTAATTGATATCTATATTTTTAGTTTTTTTTTAGTTAAAATAGGTTGTTATAGCATTTAGTTTTCACAAACATTATCAATTTATCATGATTGACCGTCAACTCCTCCGACCATTAAATATTTTCAATTAAGTAATCATTTTTTACCATCAAAAATTAAATTCAATTATTATAAAAATCAATCTTTGTATACAAGGATATATACTTGGATACATTTACCTTCCACAACACCCACAAGCACGTATTCATGTCATAGGAGTGATGAATGAGTGGGGTTTATAGAGAGAAAGGAGGATGATAGTTGCAGGTGATGCATTTGTGAGACATACTAATCTTCTTATGAAAGAGAGAAGCCTTTGATACCCTCCTCTATTTTACAAAGGAGGAGGTTAAGGCAGCACAAATGGTACCAGTTATGTAGGTCAACCTAGAGATCCATTATGAGTGTGTTGTCAAGGGCCATTTATTTATTGCTATACCATCACCATCTTATAATATTTTGTCCAAACAGAGACTCAACATCCAATCATATTATAACGTTTGTAAAAGATTTGGGACACACTAATAGGAATGCATCATATTTGCAAGCCCTAGCATTTTATAGAGTACAAAACATGTTTCATTTGAAATATTTTTAGGTAATGTGTGGCTTTGTGCAAGTCACAACACATTTTGGAATCTTTTTAATGATAGCTTGTACTATATGCAAATTTTTATATTTGGTCATTAATATGATTATGTGAAGATGAAAATAAGTTGCTTGTAACTTGATTTTATGTACTTGGAACTTAAAAGCAACCATGAGCGAACAAGTTGCAAAACCTTTGCTTAGAAAAATAACCATATATTGCCCAATGATACGAAGATGATTGATTTGGACATCTAACTATATTCTAGATATTTTGTCATGATGATATTGTCTATACGAAAAGGACACTCTTGTCATTCATGTAATGATTTTTCAAAGAATAATTATAATTTCTTCTATTGAGTTTTTCTAATTCATCATTTTACACACTAAATGATATGTACAATTCATTAATTTTTTTTCTTCATCTTATCTTTTTAATTTTATTTTATAAACAATATTTATTACAGTTTTATACAAATTTTTATGTACTATTATATGTATATGAAAAGTAAAATTTGAAACAAATGTAACTTTTTCAAGTTATTATATAATTATTAGTTTATAAAGTATAGTGTTCTTTTGAAAGAATAAACCAAGAGTTTACATGGTTTTAAGATTGAAATTATACTGTAATAATAATCTAATAACAATGTTATTTTTATAAAAATTCTATGTAAGAATGAGGCGGTTAAGTTAGAACGAATAAGAGATCGACCATATGACAAAACCAAAAAAATGAAGAGTTATGATATATACATCTTAATTTTGAAAATCTTGTACACTTAACTCTATATTTATATCATCTTTGATTGGTTAATTAATCTAGTTTTTATATTTCTCAAATGATTTTGGCAATAGTTAGGGCTTATATTACAATCAAGCAATGAGAGAGTTTAATATGTGACTAGTGTAGAGAGAATAAATTATATAAATAAGAAACCATAGCCTAGGTGCATGTCTAAACATCCGAAAATAAATTTCGGTGAGAGTGAGCGAGACTATTTGGATCATTTTGTAGTCTAATTTGCTTAGTGTGATGTGATGTATGTAAATGTCTAAATTTTATTGAAAATTATAATTAATTGATTTGAAGTGTCTAGTATCAAATAGAGATGAAGTTCAAATAATAACACCTACGAAAGAAACTAGGATTCTACTATTTGGACCATCAAATCTCATATACTAGACATTGAACATGAATCTACATCAAAGTTACTTTTGAATTTATAAAGGATCTAAATAAACTTAATTTTTTTAAACGGTAGAAGAATCTTCTGATATAAATAAAAGACCAATCTTCATCAATCTAATTACAAGATCTTAATCATTCATTTAATTATAATTAAATCCTAATCATTCATTTAATTAAAATTGAAAATCTAAGTTTGAGTTTAAATAGTCAAATTTGAAAACCCAAGTTTTAAAATAAAATTCTTATAGAAGATAAGATAGTTAATAAAAAAACTTATATATATATATATATATATATATATATATATATATATATATATATATATATATAAAGGTATGCAAATTTTCCAAAAATAACCATAAATTGAGTCTTAATTAACCAATCACAACCTTCAATTTTAAAATTATTCTATTCTCAAAACAATTTTGGAAAGATTAAAAATAGTGGATTAAAAATCGTGGATATAAGAATTTGAATTCAATTTTAATCTATTGGGAGAGGGGGTCGGATGAAAATTGTGAGAGGGTTTTATAAAACATATGAGGGGGTTTTAAGAAAACTTGAGAGAGCTTTATAAAAATTGTATAATAATGTAATTAATTATAAGTTATTTATAAATTATGTTTAGTAACTTGTGATACATTTTGTTTAGAGGAAAAATAATTATATATTTACGACCGTCTCATTTTTATCTACGTTGTGGTATAAATTTATAGTAATATGACACTTTTTTTAAATTAGTATATTCTCATCACAAATGTGATTTTTCATTTACAGCATTATTTTTATTTGAAAATTTTAATATCTCAAATACACTTCCGAAATACCCGTGCGTGCACGGGTCAATAAACTAGTTAAACTATAAAATACATTAATTCCTTTTGTTTAGACAATATATTTACGTTAATTTAAATTGATTTAGATACACAATTATACGTTATAATAAGTACCTTAGATATAAACGTTATCTAGATTAGATTTAAGATATTATTAATTTAATACGTGTAACATTACATTTGTTTAGTTTAATCTATGTATGATAAAATTGCAAAATACTAATTAATTAATTCATAATCTATCTATCTATCTATCTATCTATCTATATCTATCTATATCTATATCTATCTATCTATATATCTATCTATATCTATCTATCTATCTATCTATATATATATATATAAAAGACATGCAAATTTTCTAAAAATAATTATAAGTTGAAACTCAATCAACCAATCACAACCTTCAATTTCAAAATTATTCAATTTCAAAAACAATTTTAGAAAGATTAATAACATCGAATTCCAAATCTAAATCAATTGGGAGGGGTCTAAATGAAAATTATGAGAGGCTTTGTAAAACATGTGAGGGAGTTTTTTAAGAAAATGTGGAGGGTTTTTATAAAAGATTGTATATTAATATAATTAATTATATGGTGTTTATAAATTATATTTAGTAACTTGTGATACATTTTGTTTACAGAAAGAATAATTATATATTTACGATCGTCCCATTTTTATCTACGTTTTGGTATAAATTTTATTGTAATATGACACTTTTTAAAAATTAGTATATTCTTAATTTTTTCTTATCCATTAATAGTAATACTTCAAAAAAATTTAGTTATTGTTTTTTGTTAAGAAATCTGACATATGTAAATTTTTGGTGATATTTTATTATTTTTATATGAAAGTTTTAATATCTCAAAACACTTCTGAAACACTTTTAAACTTATTTTACTATACCTTTTATAATTTCATACCATCAAATTTTATACTTTTTTTAAACATCCCCGTGTTTTTACACGTGGTAATAAACTAGTTGTGTAATACGTGATTAAATTTAATTTACTTAACACGTGTAATATTACACGTATATTTAATATTCAATAAATTTAAATTTAGAGTTATACCAATCAAAGTTTAATTATCAATGAAACCGTGTATAGTAACTTAAATTTATTTTTTTATTTTTTATTTATTTTATATTTTATAAATATTTGATGAAGAATGTTCAATTTAATCAATTTAAAAGTCTTATCCTAAGAAACTAATTTTAACATTTGGATCAATGACGTCAACTGTCAAGATTGCATTTTAAATTTCATGTTTACAGAAAGAATAATTATATATTTATGATCGTTCCATTTTTATCTACGTTTTGGTATAAATTTTATTGTAATATGACACTTTTTAAAAATTAGTATATTCTTAATTTTTTGCTATCCATTAATAGTAATACTTCAAAAAAATTTAGTTATTGTTTTTTGTTAAAAAATCTGACATATGTAAATTTTTGGTAACATTTTATTATTTTTATATGAAAGTTTTAATATCTCAAAACACTTTTGAATAACTTTTAAACTTATTTTACTATACCTTTTATAATTTCATACCATCAAATTTTATACTTTTTTTAAACATCTCCGTGTTTTTACACGGGGTAATAAACTAGTTGTGTAATACGTGATTAAATTTAATTTACTTAACACGTGTAATATTACACGTATATTTAATATTCAATAAATTTAAATTTAGAGTTATACCAATAAAAGTTTAATTATCAATGAGATCGTGTATAGTAACTTAAATTTATTTTTTTATTTTTTATTTATTTTATATTTTATAAATATTTGATGAAGAATGTTCAATTTAGTCAATTTAAAAGTCTTATCCTAAGAAACTAATTTTAACATTTGGATCAATGACGTCAACTGTCAAGATTGCATTTTAAATTTCAGGCATATGTATTTCATGTCATTCAAATGTGATGCTTTACAAAATCACATGTGATTAACTGATTGGATACTGATCACCTGTGATTGCATGCATTGCAAAATTTTAAGACTATGTATTTTACATAGACTTTATGAAACACCTCAATATTTGCTAATTTTTAGTTAATATTTAACAATCATCATTTTTTTTAAAACTCAACTATGTATCATACGAGTATATAATCTAGTTTTTATTAAAAAAAAAACTAAAGAGAAGCTATAGAAATAGACTTACCTAATAAACTACTTGGTAAACAAGTCACATCAAGCAAATTGGCATTTGATAATCAATGCTCCCAATATAAATAATTAATTAAAGCAACCAATAATTTTGGGTGGATAATATAGATATATAAATCACTAAGAATAATGGGACATGACGAAAATACCCCACAAGCGAATATGCTTTTGTTTTTGTGTCTAAATACGTAAAAATCATCCACTTTACTAGGTCCATTTCACGGAAATTCCTCAGATGAAGCCCTTTTTGGTCATTTCATATTCCACCTAAATCCTCTATATATCAATTTCACCCTTTCTTTCTTTCGTCTTCATCCTCTGCGGGTTGATTGTTCCTCTGCCGATTCCTCTCAATTTTGTTCCTCTCACCCCTTTGGATCGCTATAATCTCTCTTGAAATTTTGAATCCCCTCGAGTTTTTTCTATTTCTGATTTTCTCCCTTCTTCGAATGTACTCTAATTTATAATAACAGGAAAAACAAACAGATACAAGTTTATATGAAATTGATCGTTTTTAACAGTTAATAATATAATTAGACACGGATACCTTTTTCTTTGATTATCAGGGAATTCGGCTTGTTGATTTTTTTGTTTTTTGTAATCGTAATTGAATCGGATTTCCGCAATTTAGGGTTTTTGGGAGTTGATCCTTTCGTTTTAAGAAAAAGATAGAAAAGCTGTAGAATTTTGATTATCAAGATTTGTAATTGGGTATATTATTGTATGGAAGACGGTGGTTATTTATAGAGTAATCGAATTTTAAATTATACGGCAAACTGATTGTGGTGGTGGCCGGTGGTAGAGCATGGATTGCAGAGTTTACGCGGCAACTGGGGACCCTTGGTTGATGACCAGAGGCAGTGGCTCCGGTGGTGGTGGCGGTGGTGTAGGGGGACAGATATTGGGTGGGGCGTTTAGCCATGAAAGCGAGCATGATTTGGCAGCGATGGTTAGCGATTTCTTGGAGAATGGAAGTAGTTGTGGCGCCGATTCACGCTGCAGTAGCGATAGCGATTCCGGTTTCTGCGAACTTGCTCACCTCGCCGACAAGATTTCGGTATTCCCGACTCCTCTCTTTCTCTCTCTTTCTACACATTCAAGAATTCCATTTCTTAACGCGTCAATTGTTGAAGTTGGAAAATATTTTCGACAAGCTATGCTTCAAGTTCTATAATTTATCGAAATTGTTCTTCTGGCCTTATAATATTTAGCAAGCTTTATACATTTATTTGCTGTTTACCGTTGAAAATATATATGGGAAAAGGATGTGTGCAGCCTAACCCTTAGATTATGGAATTATCTTTGCATTACTATAGATCTTTTGCAGCCTAACTTTGAAGCATGTTGAGTTGTCCAAAGTCAAACTTCATTGAATTTTGATATTTTAGGTACATTATGTTGAATTTAGCAGTTTTCTGATGTTCAATTAGAACACGCCATTAATATTTCTGCCTTATTTTGAATTAGTTGTGTTGAATTTGTCCAAAATCTAAGAATTTCATTACTTATTGTCACTTTAGGAGCCATGAAGTATTCATGTGAGGCTTGAAAGGTTAGCATGCAAATTGGCGATACTTTTTCTCTTTTTGCCTTTCCTTATAAAAGCAGGGGCAGTCTTTAATGAATGCACTACAAAGAACACACTAATGTAGCATGTAGCTTAACAATAACAATGGATATTGACAATAACAAATTGCATAACCACATAAGTACAGTGTGTTAATGTGGCTGATAAAACTTTCACGATAGCTTCTTTGTGACTTTGTGTCTGTGTTGGTTATTTTTCTTCTGATGCGGGTTATCTTAGATCCAGGTGATTGGGAATTTATGTTTAAGGACCTAAGATATCATGCCTGCAGTGAAAATAGGTGTGTTATTATGTGACTACCAAGTGGTCTGTTTTTAGCACAACTCCACCATTAAATAGATTAACCCATTCATGGAATGTATGTGATGATAGGTTGGATTTATCAGAGAAGTAATTACAACCTGCATTGAGTGTTCCTCTTGCTGTTCTTGCATGCATTATTAATGATTTAATGCCAACCATGCTTACAGCTTACCACATACATTTCTTCCCATGAAAACTGTTAACACTTTTCTTTTTGTCAAATTTTGAATTTAAAGGAGTAATCTTGTACTCTTGTGGACCAAATCTATGTTATCAATACTTTCCGGTGAAAAGTAATGAAGTAATTTTGTAGGAAATGCTGCATATGTTTTGGGACCTAGGAAAATCTAGTTTTACAACCACAATATCCAATCCCACCTGGGCGGGACATGGGGTAGGATGATGTAGACATTCATACCTCCGGCTGATGTTAGAGAGTCTTGGCTGTTAAAGTGTCCTTTTGAAGTTGTGCTTTTGAATAAGTTATAAAATTTAGTGGAAAAAGGTGGAAATTACTAAAATATAATTAAATTACGTATTATTTTTGTAATGCTTTTAATTTGAATTATTATATAATTAATTATTAATATATGATTATGTAATAAGGTGTTGTCATAGTCAAGTTACGAGTATCAAAAAACATGTACCAGTAAGTGATCTGATCAGATTAAAAAATGCCTTATACAAGGGAGAACTAGTTTGCAAGTGTGAAATTGTAAATGCCTGAGCATTGCGAGTCATAAACCACGGTATTCTTTTTTGTGGTCTCTGCTTGAGTTGAGTAAAAACCTAATCTACCCGTTTCGACCCGTTACCCAACGTTCCTGACTTAGCTATATTGCCAGCACTATAAAACATAGACCTCATGGCTCCATACTGTTGTGGTGTCTTTGTATTTTGAAATGAAATAAGATGCCTTCAAAGTCGGGGAATTGGATATTGGATGCTTAAACTGATTATTAATCCGCCTTCATGCAGCACTACAAGGTTTTGCTGGATCAAAATGGGATTGACATGCTTTCCGTGGTTAATTCCTTCATCCTATCAATTAGTTCCATGGACCTTGAGTTTATAAGATGCGGTTCATGTAATGCCAGTTGCATAAGGTTCTCTCTCGTCAAACTTCTGAGGCTTTCTGGTTATGATGCTGCTGTATGCACATCAAGGTGGCAGGGCAGTGGAAAAGTTCCTGGAGGTAATTTTTAACTTAATTTCTTACTACATTTCTTTATAAGCTCTAGTAGCTGAAGTTTTGGGCCAAATTAGACAAACCTAGTGAATCCATTCACCTATTTTCTTATCCTGTCTCTGTGACTTGACCAATGGATCAATTTATGGGCTTTTGGTAATCATTTGAGTGAAAAACTATATCAAAGGGGATCCATGTGTGCTAAAGCTATAAAAACATCGTGAAAATTTACATGTCAAAATGGGTCGGATTGGATTGAGTTGACCAGTTTGCACTTTTTTTTTTATAAATATCTATTTTTCACGAGTAAGGTGATTTAAGCCTTTAATTTAAGAAGCTCCTTGAAGCAACATTTTTAAAGGGTTGGAGCTTTGACGCTTAAGTTTACCACTTGTAGTAATAAACAATGAATTAAATTCACACTTGATAGATAGTTTATGAAATTTAGAATAATGAAAATTTTAGTGGGTCAACCCCATCCTGACCTGTTTTTTTTATAATGGACTATTTTGACCCATTAATTAACCCATCCATTTTGCCAGCTTTAAAATTTGTAGCGCTTGTTTTTGTGGTGTTGTTGACATTAGAAATATTGCATACAAATGCAGGGGATCATGAATACATTGACATTATAAACTACAACAATTCAGGAAGCTTTGACCGTTTAATCATTGACATTGACTTTAGAAGTCACTTTGAGATAGCTAGAGCTGTTCCTTCCTATGACCGAATATTAAACTCTCTTCCAGTTGTGTATGTTGGATCATTAACAAAACTAAAACAGTTTCTTCAAGTGATGGTGGAGGCTGCCAAATCTTCCCTTAAACAGAACTCCATGCCACTTCCTCCATGGAGATCTCTTGCTTATTTGCAATCCAAATGGCACTCTCCCTATCAAAGACATATCCACCCTGAATTAGAACCCATTTCTGTTTCTGAACACAGACTCTGTAGTGGACACCTGAATCGTCTCAAGTCTTTGATCCAATTTGAAATGGAAACTGACCGGAACCATTTGAAGAAGTCCACGGGTCGGGTGAAGGTTGACAGGTGGAGGCTAAGAACACCCTAGATGTAAACAAATATTAAATACGAAATAAGTGTGCTTTGTGAGCGTACAGTTATTGCTAAGCGAATAACGTAAACCCATCAAGGTTGATGCTTTTTTCTTGCCATCGGAGGTCCTGATGGGGGTGGTGACGGTATACTTGATTTGTTCTTTTTTATAGGTTTTTCTGCGTTTCTTTTTTTCATCTTTTGATGATAATCTGATCCTCAGTGTTTTGTTATGTGGATCTGAAGAAGTTTTGGTTTGATTCTTTTCGTTGAAATTTGTTTATTTTGTTGAGATGTTATAGGAGGTTACTTGAACAATGTTATATTCTTTAATTTACAGTTGTTAAAGTTTATTATTCCATGTATATAGAACTTTGAATTTGTTCCTTTTCTGGTTTCTGAATCTGCAAGTTTTGGATTCTTTTAGTTTTTGTTGTATTTTTCTTGAAATGTGTCATTGTTAAATATTTATAGTTCCGTCATATTTATTAGATAAACATATTCTAACTCAATTTGAAACTATAATCCCCAAAAAAAGCTATTTTAGGTAACCTTTAAGAATAATTGCAGCTCTAGCGTAAACTCCATCTCTAGCTTATTTACCAACGATACTTGTATATATATTTCTTAACAAGACTTGAAACATATTAACAGTCGAACAAGGCAAATTCTTGAACTTTTAATTAAAAAACTTGGCTTCTTAAAAGCGTCATATACCTTAGCACCAAATTTAGCCAGTGATGTGGAAGAAAAGCGCACACGATGCAATGTAAGCTAAAATAACGAAGATACTCCCATGGTGTTTCGCGATGATAGGTATTACGACATCATCTTACCTGTAATATGGAGAAACTAAATAATGTAAAACAGAGTCGAAAGACACTTGTCAAGATTTTATCTCTGATTCTTCACTACAAGGCCAATCGTATAGCCGTTGGGTTAGCTTCGGCCTCACCATTGGTTTCAATGGGTAGCCTTAGCACACCCATACGCCCATATTCGATGAGTTTGCTTTTGGGTGTTGAACCTGAATGTTTCCCATCCCATCCCACTATGTTAAAATAAAATAAAGTAGAGTAAGATTGAGTTATATTATACTAACTTTTAAATTGGGAATAAATAGATAATAATGACGCTAATACGACAACTGGGGTGGGAAACATAATAACGAGATATACGGATGATTTAATTCAATGCTTCCAACCACTAAGTTACTATTAGGGGTTGATACTTACATAAACTTTAGACGACAAGAGAATTTAAATGGTATGTTCTAAACAAAGTTTAATATCAAGTCCATAATAAGCTATACGTTATCTAAATAATTAATTAATTATTATATGCAATAATAATTTGAAACATATTAACGGGTGAAGAAAGAAAAGAAAAGACTCTCCCCCAAGTCTCAATCATCTCAAAGTAATCATATGTAAAATCTATTAACTTTGCTTTTCAAAAAAAAAAAAAAAAAACTATTAACTTTTTTTTTACATTGTCTATTAAATTTAACAGTTGTATTAATTTTATAAATAAAAAAACAAGTAAAAAATTAATAAAAAGATATATCACCCCTTAAATTTGCTCCAAAATTTTATTTTATTTTATTTTGAAAGGCAAAATTTGCTCCAAATTCTTATAGGTAATAGAACAAATCTCGATTTACTCTTTATAATCCTTTGTTGCGTTTGAGAGAGTTTAATATATATACATAACTAGTTTATTACCCCGTGTAAAAACACGGGGATGTTTAAAAATATATAATATTTGATGGTACGAAATTATAAAAGGTATAATAAGTGTAAAAGTGTTTCAGAAATGTTTTAAGATATTAAAATTTTCAGATAAAAATAATAAAATATCACCAAACATTTACATGTCAGAATTTTAACAAAAAACAATAACTAATTGTTTTTGAAGTACTACTATTAATGGATAACAAAAAAATTAAGAATATACTAATTTTTAAAAAGTATCATATTACAATAAAATTTATATCAAAACGTAGATAAAAATGAGATGATCATAAATATATAATTATTTTTTTCTCTAAACTAAATATATCACAAGTTACTAAACATAATGTATAAACACCGTATAATTAATTATATTAATATACAATTTTTATAAAACCCTCTCAATTTTCTTAAAAACCCCTCACATGTTTTATAAAACCCCATATTAATTTTTATTCAGGCTCCTCACAATTGATTTAGATTTGAGATTCGATGTCATTAATCTTTCAAACACCCACTACTATTAATGGATAACAAACAAATTAAGAATATAGTAATTTTAAAAATAGTGTCATATTACTATAAAATTTATACCAAAACGTAGATAAAAATGAGACGGTCGTAAATATATAATTATTTTTTCTCGAAACAAAATATATCACAAGTTACTAAACATAATTTATAAACAACCTATAATTAATTACATTAGTATACAATTTTTATAAAGCACCCTCACATTTTCTTAAAAAGCTCATTCCATGTTTTATAAATTCCACCACAATAAGTTTAATTTTTTTTCTCCATTATCACATTATTATGGATATCAAATACCGTGAAATCACACTTGTTCATAAATAACAAATATATCTGACGTTTGATCAATTAAATAAAATAAATTCTAAAAAAGTAAGCTAACCGTTAGAGTTACGGAGTTGCACATCTCAGATCGAGAATTTGAGTTTCTAAAAACGAACTTAATTAGGGCTTTGACTTGCAGTCAAACAACATCACTAGAAATCATATTTCTTGGACAGCCCTCAACACCCATCATCTCTCTACATGAATATCCTCCCTCTTGTCATCCTCCTCATCCTCCCCGCCGTGAACTCTATCGGCGTCAACTACGGTACCCTCGGCGACAACCTTCCTCCGCCGTCTCAAGTCGCTCACTTCCTCAAGACCCGAACCCTCATCGACAGCATCCGGATCTTCGACGTCAACACCGATATCATCAAAGCTTTCGCACACTCCGGCATCCTCGTCTCCGTCACCGTCCCTAATGGCGACATCCCTTCACTTACCGATCCCCGCAAAGCCCGCCGTTGGATCGACGCCAACATCAAACCCTTCTACCCCGCCACCAAGATCCACTACATCTGTGTCGGCACTGAGGTCCTCCACTGGGGCCCTCAAAACCTCGTCGACAACCTCGTTCCGGCTATGAAGGTGCTTCAATCGGCGCTCGTTAAAGAAGGGTTTGACGAAATTAAGATTTCTAGCCCACATTCGCTTGGCATTCTTCTCTCATCCGACCCACCCAGTAATGCTTCTTTCCGACCCGGATGGGATGTGGGTACTTTAGCTCCGATGCTTCAGTTCTTAAAAGAAACCAAATCCGGGTTTATGGTTAACCCGTATACGTACTTCGGGTATTCTCCAGCGAATGCTAACTTCTGTCTCTTCAAACCAAACGCCGGATTGTTCGACAAAGCCACCGGAATAACGTAATTCTTTTTACACTTGTTTTATTAAATCACATATGAAATGCTTTTTTCATTTGAGGTTTAAGATAAACTATTTCGTTTTAGGTACACAAACCAGTTTGATCAATTGATGGACGCCGTCCACGTGTCGATGAAGAAGCTGGGTTACCCAGATGTGGAAATCGTAGTGGCGGAGACAGGGTGGCCGTCAGGCGGTGACCCGGCAAACGTTCACGCGAATCCTGTAAATGCTGCGGCGTATATTGGAGGGTTAATGAAGAAAGTTAGCTCCGGCGATGGAACGCCGTTGATGCCGGGACGGAAGTTCGAGACATACATTTTCGCTTTGTTCAATGAGAATCTGAAAGGGCCATCGTTGGACGAGAAAAACTTCGGGTTATTCCGACCCGATTTCACGCAAGTCTATAACGTTGGGATAATGCACGCGTCACTGGTAATATATTTCTCCGACATTTAATTTGACTAATGTTAACTTGTCACATGTTAAATTTTGTCTGATAACGTAACGTTTGCTTGTGCGTGGCACATAAACACGGTAACTCAAACCACCGAAAGTTAGATAACCATGTGCACATGTCTCTGCTTCTCGAATTTAATTTCATCTTTTAAAACATAAAAATCCATCTTTCTAACGGAAAAAAATAAATAAATAAATTATGAAATAATTAACAAAATCAATTACTCATTGTTACATTCATAATTAACAAAATCCGGTGTGTAACATTCCACAATATTATATTATTGAGGGTATCAACAGTGTTTAACCTGAATTCATCTCTTCAGGCTCCATCTCCGTCACCAATCGCCGATGTACCATCATCCACCGCAGATGCACCATCATCCTCCTCCTCCGGTCCATGGGATGATGCTCCATTCTTCAACAAAACTAAACCTTTTTCTGGCTCGCGGGGTCAAGGTTCACCAGCTTCTTCCACCGCCACTTCTCCAACCACCGCAAATGCTAATGTCCATGATTCTTCTGAAGGTACCACCGCATCGAATGTGATTCTTGTTGCGCTGGTAGTCAGCTTAGCAATGATTTTGTTGGTGTAGATCATATATAGATAAAGTTGATTTGCATTTTGGGATATCATATCGTGGCTACTAAGTTATATTACTTGAAAACATTAATCAGAGATGATTTAATGATTTTTTTTAGACTTGTAACTCCTCATTTTATGCGGGAGCGATGTACCAATCCTTGTAGTCGCTAATATTAAGAATCATTACTATTATTTTGGTACTTTTGGCCATGTGTTATCCCTTGGGTAGTGGCTAATGCAATATTGCACATGTATTGTTTTTGAACTTCAAATCAGCAGGATAGTTAAATGACTAAACTTGTGTACGTTTCTTGAAATAAATAGAAATCCTTGTAAGTAAAGACAACGCGAAGGATATATAGTGTTTATATTTGTGATTTTGTTCCATTGTAACCAAACATAATGATCAAGTATTGAGTTTGAGTGCACATTTTAGTAATTGTAACGACCAGAATTCCCGACTATTAATATTAAGATCATTATTTTATGAGAAGACCGTTGAAACCGTATCTGGATTTATTGGATGTTAATGAAGTTCCATTAATATTAGTGTTATTGTAGTACATTTAAAAAAAAGGAATTAAAGGACTTCAAACAAATATCCATAATAGGTTTAGGGATTAAGTGGTAAAATTAGAAGATAATATATAGCTAATAGAAGATGCTATATAAGGATCATTAGGGTTAGTTAAAAGAAAATAGAAAAGAAATCGGCAGACTTTGTGCCCTCGTTTACTCTCGACGGCAGCAGTTGAAGAGGAGGAGGAAGAACACGACTTTTATACTCATAGCTATGTTTGATCATTAGTTTCATTAGGGTTTTAGATGGTTTAAATCTATTGTATAAAACAGATTTGTAGTGGCTTGACACCTGGAACTACTCACAATCGATGGATCAGAAGTTAGAAATACCAGTAAATTGGTACTAGTAGTTATTATTTGATACCTAAAAAGAATCATGAACTAGGGACGGTTGATTTCTTGTTAGGAAATAAAGGTTAAGTTGTTGGGTTTATGCATCTAGTTCATCGACCGTGTTGTAGGCAAGTAATGAGTTTTGGATATCATAAATTTTGAATCACACAGGATTGGTGTTTTCAATCATTAGGTAATGATTTTTTTTTCTATTTGTTGCGTCTCTTGGTGATTATATTACTGAAGTTGCGATCCCATGTTGCATTGAGAAGTTAAGTTATGAATCCGGAGAAGTAATTTTGATGGATGGATACAACACTGATAATCTAGAATCGTTTTGCAATTTTGAGATATGTTGAGCACTACATATAATTTACGAATTTGTTCTTGAGGCCGGGGCGAATTACGATCAGCCGGGTCGAGTTGAATTGTGATTTCCCTAGAGGAAGGATAGATCGGGTCTTCGTCTGGAGTTGATGGGGTCGGGTTACGATTCACGCCACGAGGATCCATGACGAAGCCTGATGAATGGCGAGGGTAGCGTGAGGAGTTGGGGGTGCTCGGATGGCGATATAGGGGTGGACTGGCGGTGAACAAGGACAGCAACCAGCCAACTTTGACGTGAAGGATTCTTCTCATTCTAATCTTTTTATTTGATTATGGGGGGTGTTGGGCAGCATTTACGATACCCCCACCTGGTGAATTAAATCTTCCATGCAAGGTTCTAATTAAATTTAGATTTGCAATTTAGTTATAATAATTTGTGAGTAGCTATTCTTCTAACTAGCATCACGTAATAAGTTGACATGCGATTTATGGATAGAAGCATTTGGTCATTCGCAATTGTTGTATTAGAATAAGATTTGTAATTTAATTCTTGTGGTGTAGTGTATTTAAGTAGGACTTATAATTTATATTATACGGTGTTTTCGATCCCCGTTATTTGATAACTCATTAGGATTCATTTTCCGGTTAGGTTGCCCGTTAATCTCTCGGTGATCTTTCTGCGGTTCACTCGGCTTTCATCTTCAAGGACCCCAGGTGAGTTCGATAGCTTTTCAAAACCGAGTACAATGACAAAACCTTTTTTTTTCCAAAGGGTTTTAATTAAACTTGATTGATTATTAGATGATTACTTGACTACGTGATTTACATTTCTTGATTGTTATGTATGCTTACATGATTTAAATAATTGTTCATTGATTTGTATATGCATGCTTGAACCTAGAGGGCAGGGGTAGATACATTGTATGCTCTTTATACGGGCCTAGTAGAAACCTAAACCTTCTAGGATAAAGTGCTAGCCAATATGAGTCACCGGGTTTTCTAGATAACTCGTGTGGCACATGGTATGCGGTACCTCGGTACTCGTGTACTGGAGTGATGTGTGACCAGAGGTTGAGGTCATATGCAGAACATCACGAGTGTGTGAGGAGGAGATGGACGGTTGCCTCCGGTTGTACTTGCACATTAAACGACAATGCGTTGTATATGTACCTCGCATAGTCGGAGTAGCGAAAGCGGAGATACTCTCGGGATCTATGTTTCGGGTGGGAGTCGTGACCCACTTGGTGCATAGGTTGGCCGGGCACGTGAGTAGTGAACTTTCGAGTTTCCTTGTGGGTGTAGACTCTACAGTAGGAATACCTTCACGATATATTATACGACACATGATATGATTACGATTATGATTTATGATTATGATATGATTATATGATGACCACGATTGTTATGATTGATATTTGACCCGGTATGTGTTACATGATTTCGATTATGGGTTCGGGTCAAATAAACAATGGGTGGGGTGTGGGTAATTACTTATTATCATATTCGATCTAAACTACTGTTTTATGGTTTTATTTTCTTAACACCTATTGACTCACGAGGCGTAAGCTGACACTCGTTTCTTGAAATGTGTCTTGTACTCGTGCAAGTGGCTTAGGAGTTCGTGTTTGTGAGAGGGGTTGCTTGGGTAGTTGATTACTAGAAATGATACAATTTGGACATTCGTTAATCATTTAATTAATTGGATTGATGTATGTAAAGAATTTGATTATGATTTACGATAGTGACACTGTGGTTTGAACGTTTTCACAATAGTTGTACTTAAATATTAAGACTTCCGTTGCTAATGATTTATTAATTTTGAAAATAAAAATTAGTTAAGAATTTTGAAAATCACGGTGTTACAGTAATTATGCGTATTTTATGGGCAAGATAACGAGACTTGATCAATGAGTTTGAATAAGCTAAATAATGTTGGTTGTAAGTAGTTTGATTTTGTTGAAACATTTAAATTTACTTATTAAAGCCTTCGACTTGTACATCAGGTCAATAAAACACTACGCTTATAGCTCCAAGTCCACGCTCTTCGCGAGAAGACCCATATCTGATTTTGTCCCAAAGGCTCTATCCTTGAGGACCCTTAACCGAGTCTCTTTGGCAACAAGATTTTACAACTTAACAAGTAGCGTCTCCTATAGTGGTTATGCACTTATGCATTCTAATAACAACTTAAAAAAGGATCGGGATCCTCTCATTATGGTCAAATTAACCATGTTTTCTTATAAATATGAGAGTAAGACATGCTAAAAAGATCTTATTCTTAATTTAAAATAAAGGTTTCACTTTTATGTTAATGAGAAAGCATGATTAGTACTTTTTTTACAATGATATAAAAGTATCTTAATCTTTTAAACAACAATCAACAAAAAGAATTCTCGGTATCATAAAACCATGTAGCAGTTGGGCTTGCGTTGAACCCAAAAAGTTGCACGGCCGTTCAGCATTTATTTTTGGGCATGAAAACTTCCATCCATCCATGATCCATGTAACAGTTTGTTGGGCTTGCAATTGACCCAAAAACTTGCTGGGCCGTTTATATATATATATATTAGTTTCCTTTTGTCACTTGTCATGAACGAGAGCTATTTTAGCCCACGCTTCGCGGGTGGGTTTAAAAACATATATTTAAAAACATGGTTTTTAAAATAGGTAAACTAATAAAAGAAAGAAATACAATATTCATGATTTTTTTTCGCGTATTAATTTAGTTGATAAGAAAATATAAAACATAAGACATATGTAATATAGTTGTTTGTGTAATTATATAAACATTTGCCATTTGATATATATATATATATATATATATATATATATAAAGATAGGGGAGGGTTCATGCGAGAACCGTTGTTAGTGCGAGAACTGCGAGAACCAATCTCAGCCGTTCCTTGGATATGGGAAGTATCATGGATGGAAGTATGGAGGGATGGGGTGTGGCAGGGTGCATGTGAGGAATTCATGGGTGGGCAATGACATTGAAGGAGGGGGAATTAGACGGCTTAGATTGGTTCTCGCGCTAACAACGGTTCTCGCATGAACTTTTGTCTATATATATATATATATATATATATATATATATATATATATATATATATATATATATAACTATATGTTTCTATATTTAAAAAACAATTTAGAAAATAATATATTATAAAGGCGTTCTAATTTTATCCTTTTCAGTTTTTATAAAAACTTCTATATTAAAAATCATTGACTTAATTTTATAATACAGATTTTATAGTCTAAAAAATTACAAATAATATAGAAAAGTCATATAAAAAGTGTTATTTACAAAACAATTTTTAATCTTGTTATAGAAAAATAAAACAAATAAAATAGTGCGAGCTAAAATATAAAAAGGGTGACAAAATACTAAGCAATGTTATTATAAAAATAATACTAAGTATATAATTTATTTAACAATATACAGTTAAGACGATATGTAAAAAAAAAATGGTATACTAATACTAATAGTAATAATAGAACAAAATATAAAAACAACAAATTAAAAAAAACAAATTAAACAATGTTCCCCATAGAAAACAACGGATTACAAAGGTTAAATACAAATTGAAGAATGGCAGGATCGAACCCTACACTCCTGTGCCACGTTCAAAGCCCCTACCACTTCTCCCACATGTGCCTTTGTTACTTATTCGGACATTTAATTATATAACCCGTTTTCATCGAATATGGAAAACGACAAATATGTTTCCCGGTAATTGTATGGTATTTTAATACTTCATTACTTCGTCTTCGTCCTATATGGATCGGGTTGCTTTCTTTGGGACTTCAAGGTTCATTTTGGGTCCACAAGTTACTTCAGTTTTTTGTTTTATTTTAGTTATGGCGTGTTTTTGGCAAAATTGATTAATACTAGAGCTGTAACTGATTAATTGATAATTTTAATCCCAATCTATAAGCTACTTGAAGATACTATAATTTTTGAGGGTTATGTTCTTAATAATACACCAAGATTTTAGCATCCGAAAGAAACTAAAACACTGGAGATTATAAAAACTAGAATCTCAATCCCATAGAATCTCCCATAAGTCCGTTGAACACACCTTTAATGCAAATTAAATAACATTACGATCCAAGTTTACATATTTGCTTATTTTAAAGCTTATATTTATTTTTATTCATGATAAAGTGTGTGTGTGTGTGTTTAACGGCAGATAACATGAGTGTCTTGGGTTGGTTCGGTCGAGTAGTATGCCTACATGGATTGACATTTCAAATTGGCCTGTTTATTTCTCTTTCTATTTTCATTGTAGCTAATATGAAATCACAACCTTGTTATATATTGCTTTGAATAATAAGTGATGATGAAGGTCAAAGGATTAAACTAATTATAAGTTTATAACCAACGTTTGTACTTTATATATATAAAGAAAGATTGAACAAGCAAGTCTTTATGGATAAAAAACAATAAACTACTTTAGAACTTTCGTTCCGAGTATAAAACCCAAATGTGAGTATGAGTGGGTGGTTGTTGGCAAAAATAGGGGAAAAGAGAGGTTTCTATCTTAAAACCAAAAAACTACAACTTTAGTGCTTTAGTCCTGTTGTTTATTTTAGCATTCTAGTTTAAGTTTGTTTTTAAATGTGTTTATCTGATAGCATAAAGACCATTATTATAAATATAACCATTGTAATTAAAACATAGATCAGTTAATTCTAATTAAGATTTTCATAATTTTCAACCGTATACTTTGTTCTTTGCTTCATATTATGGTTCATCATAAACCATTTCTAATCATTGTGTTCAAGTGGAAATTTGCAATTGTTGTTGTAATACTGATTGAGATCATATAATTGGTATCAGAGTACCATAGGGGATTCAAAGGTGTTTTAGAATCGCAATTGTTCTTCCACGGTTGAATCGCATTTAGTTTCAATCGTTTTGGTATCTCAATCGCACTTGGTATTTCAATTGTATTTGTTGGAATCGAATTTCCACGTTGAGTTCTTCCAATCACATTTCAGTCATCGTAATTCCTCAATTACATTTCTCAATCGTAATTCCTCAATTTCATTTCCCAGTCTTACTTCTCAATTGCATTTCCCACTCGTAATTCCTCAATTGCATTTCCCACTCATAATTCCCAATGGCAAATCTTAATTGCAATTACGCAATAGCAAGTCCTCCAATCGCAATTACGCAATTGCAATTCCCTCGATCGTACAATCACAATTCCTCAGATTGCAATTCCCATAAATTGTAATTCATTCAATTGCATTTCATTCGATTACAATTCATCATCTTTTATATTACTCAAAGATCCATTGTCAATTATCAACTATGTTTCGTGTCAAAGAAGAAGAAGTTATCAAATTAATGAGATAGAAAATCTTAGGTTCAAATCTTTTTTTTATGCAGAGTATAGCAACAAACTGAATAAAAAGAGAAGATGATTTGGAAGAAGAAAATGACAAATTTACATTACAACTTTCTAAAGTGACTAAAACACTCCACATATTAGAAAACAAATACCACAAGTTAAAAATTGAAGAAGGTGCCAAGATAAAGAATCTTGAGCAACAATTATTAGATATTCAGAGCAAGTCACATTCAAAAGTGTGAATTTTGAAAATGAAAGAAATCAGTTTATGCTTAAAATTCAAAAATTGAAACAAGACTTACAAAACTATGTAGAAGAAAAAATCACAACATCTTGTGATTCTGAAAAAGTTTAAAAGTGCAAGTCTTCCAAAAAAAAGTTAAGATGGTTCCTGTAATATTCCATGCAGTTGAATCATCAAAGAGTGATGTGCATCCGAGAACTACCTACTCTTGTGTTTATTATTTTACATTCAAATCAAGAAATTTATAAAGAGGGTCAATCTTCGAAGAAAGCTTATAAATGAAAGTAAAGATAATTCTGAAAGAATTAAACAACAATATCTTCCTCAAAACTATTATGGCTTTGTTTCTCATCAGGCTTACAAGAATTGTGTCACTCGTTGTGATATGAACAAGATCGCTCATAACTTCGTGAATCATAATTCTACTCCATAAATGCGTGTTAGTCAAACAAGATTGTATTGGAATGCTAACATGAATGCATGCCTTCTTATGTTGCCTGAATTGAAATATCCATTTGTAGCTCTATCAAACATCTCTTAAAACTTTCTAAAGAGAAAATTTTCATTAATTTACATTACCTTTCACCATATGTGTACCATAAGAATATATTTGTTCAAAAGATTAAGAGAGAGAGCAATGTATTGAAAAAGTTTCGAGTCATTGTTGAAGATCAAAAGCTACATTCGACGGGGAGTATACTTTTTTTGATGAAAAATAACTGGAACGTTTACAAACCCTAATAATCTAAGCATTTACATTTTCATTTTTATCATTCTTCCTTCATATTTATAAATCTAATATCATTATTATATTTGTTTTAATTACTGCTGATAATTTATACAATTAGAAATATACAATCTATGAATTTAGAATAGTATAAGAAAAGAAACCTTAACCAAGAAATTGAAATAATTAACTCCAAAGGGAATCGATTATAAATAACTCCAAAGGGAATCGATTATAACTTTTTTTATGGGATGATGATGAACAAATTACTATACGTCATTATGAGACAAAGAATATGGATGTTATTTAAAAGTGGTGCAACAGGCCCTTCTACTTTGGGGTTGAAAAAGACGGTGCAACCCAACAAGATATTTCAGTTCTACATAGCTACTTAGCTTAATTAGTTACAAACAAAATATATGGAATAAAGACAAACAAAATAATTAGTTAAGTAAATGTTATTGTATAAGAATTTATATCAAATCAATTTCTGGAGTGATTCACAACTCACAAGTGACAGATGTATTAATTAAAACAAAACTTTAGTTTAATTTGCTCGATTGTTAATTAATTTGCCAAACAATATTTATGTTTAATAGTGTAGTAAACAAACTATAAAGTTTGGTCTAGTCTCACTTTCAATTGTGACAAAAGAAAAAGAACACTCTTTTGTGAAGACATAATGTGTGGGACCAGTACAATGGGGGTGGGCCAGCATGTCATCAAGGAGTTGGTCTACTCAAGAACATGGAGGGGTGTCTTTCCTCCTTGTGAAATGATTAAAAGCTTCCTAAAGGAACCAACTTTACTCACAAGGCTAATGCTTTCCATCATTTTTGGTGTGCCAACCTTAATTTCATTTCTAATCTCTCTTTCTTAAACACAATTAAAGGTTTTCATTATTTTAAAGTGCATGTATGTTGATTTTAAAATAAGTAAATGTTCATGCTTTTTTTTTTAAACTCGTACATCTATCTTAAATTTATTTATAAGACGGCTCGAACCCATAACCATAGACTATGAGTAACACCAAACTAAACTACCCCAACACTACTAGACCAGAAGCTTTGGATAAGTAAATATTTCTATATACAAACGTACAATTAAATATATACTTCGAAACTGAAAGCTATAATTAATTCATGTATTATATAAGTTTGCAAAAAGCATATTAGTGGAAGAATAATATCTTTTCTTTTAATTGTTGTTGGTTCCACCGTTTGACTAGTAATAAAGATTTTTTAAAATAGAATTAAAAATAGGTTAATTCTTAAGGTTTTACTTCGATTTTCATTTAACCTTCAAATTTGCTTTTTAGATGTATTAGTCATAAAGTTTTATAGTTTTTATTCATTAACACTACATAATGTTCATTAACACTACAATTAAACATATAGTTTTTATTAGTCAGAAAGACAAAGATTACCGGTTCGCTCCAAACTTGACGAAAAAGGAATCGATCAGCACACTCTACTCTGCCCAAGATGTAATGACGAATTGGAAACGGTAACGCATGCCATCTTCACCTGCACTAAAGTCAAAGGACTGTGGGAGGCATTGTACGCATGGTGGGGGTTACCATTTAACGATCCAACAAGCTTTCAACAGATGAAGGTGGCACCCACGTCTACTTCATCTTCATGGCACAAACAAGCTTGGGAACTAGTAACCAGATCAACAGCATATCTGGTGTGGAAAAGCAGAAATGAAATCGTTTTTGGGAAGGGAAAAGTACATCAAAGTCAACTGTTCTTCGAGATGCAACTTACAGTTTTTCAATGGTTCAAAGCGAGAAGCAAATTCACGGCCTCTCTCTCTTGGTCTTCTTGGCTCACAGACCCCAAAAGTGTGATGAAACTATGGTAGTCTCATAAAGTTTTCTAGCCGGAACATGGTTTTAAGTTAGTTAGCTGGGAGGTAGGGGATGTTAATCTCTTAATTGGATCATGATTGATCCATTTAGAAAATTAACAACCTTGTAGATCCACATACACATCTTGTAGTATGGGGTTAAAGGATGTAAAATGTTACAATCTATTTTTACTGATATATATAAATACAGCTTATTTGCCTTTCAAAAAAAAAATGTTCATCTTCTTAGACCTATATTATATCAAACAAGTCAACACCATTGTAATCTTAATCTTTGTCGATTTCGGATTTGTACTTGTATCGACTCATTGTTATCATAATTTTATTTGTTCTTCTTTATATCAGGATCTTTGTCAAACTTGAAAGATTTATAAACCAATAGCCACTATCGTAAGATTCATATTCTTCGACCTAGAATATCAAAACAAATCAACACTATTGTAATATTTGATTATAAAACTTGTACTTATATCGAATCATTGTTATCATCGTCTTATCCGGTCTTCTTTTTAACAAAATATTCATTGATTTTGAAGATTTATAAGCCCATCACCACTATGATAATGTTCATCTTCTTTGACCTATACTATCAAACAAATCAATAACATAGTAATCTTTATCCTGATATTATCCTCGAGCAGATCTATATCCCATCAACATACTCACACATATTCAAACAAATCTATAAATGAGTGTCTGCAAGGAGACAGAGGGAGGGGGTGACGTTTGGTAAGTGAGGAATTTGGTAAGAGTTTGGATAGTGTAACTTAGGTAGTAAAGATTAGAAAGTGTTTAGTTAAAATTAACATGTTATAGTTGGAGCCAACTTATCAACACTAAAACAAGGGATTTTACAACGGGAAGCTTCTCAAGATATTACTCATGTATAACATCACAACTAAGGTTTACTTTTATACAAACATCCTCTTCCCAAAGATTAGCATGTTTAATAAACCTAAAACATTTAAAGTGGTGTAATGTTATTTTTAGATTATCATCTTCAT
Source organism: Pulicaria dysenterica (assembly GCA_947179395.2). Classification (NCBI taxonomy): domain Eukaryota; kingdom Viridiplantae; phylum Streptophyta; class Magnoliopsida; order Asterales; family Asteraceae; genus Pulicaria; species Pulicaria dysenterica. The sequence goes on along the minus strand of OX359295.1, from coordinate 67,232,967 downwards.
ATTCATTCCTATTCTAGTGTGTATAAAAGAATTTAAATAATATGTGAAAAGATTGCATGAAGGAGATAAGAGAGACTTGCATGATCGCAGATTGGGTCTTTAACTGATAGAAATATCAGTTAGTCCGTCATTCTTATCTCTTGAACCTATTGTCCTAGATCCAAAACCGAAATGACCCTCTGTTGTAATAATTTAGGAGGTGATTGGCAGTTGGACAATGAATATTCATGCATTTAGATAGAAATGTATTTCAATTTTCAAGCAACATGAATATTCGAGCTATTATTACTATTAGATAAAAGAATATTAATTTCTTTGTCCTTTGAAAGAGGTATAATTATTGGCTAATAAACTATATATCATCTGGAATTAGATTTAGTAACCAAGTGGGATAAAACCACATATTCCTTTCATGCATGCCACATAAGTACGTAACAAAAATTTAAAGATTTCATTTGTTTAGTGATTATAACGTACGATTCTACTCAAAGTTACCTTATCTGTATGTAACATATAAGTTGACCACCGACTCTTTGATGTCTCGTAGAAAGTCGTATATAAAATGTATGTTCCATATGCTATGAACTTCACTTTCGAAAACCAATTGAGTTTGTTGCTCGTAGATAATTTGTTGTTAATTAGATATGTATTTGGTTTATATATGTCTAGACATTTGATTAATTAGATAATTAAGCTTAATTAATTAATCTACTTTGGTAATTAATTAGGTTCCTCTTGGCTCTTGTTACGTACGATTTTGAAGATGGCTAAGAATAGTCAGTCCACTAGTGACTAGTTCGTTAATTACTCAATCGGCTAATGGCCGAGGATAACTAGTTATATATGTAACCTAGTTCAAATTAATCCAGGACACCCATGTGTTAATATGTTTGCAACTGTACGTACTATCTAAAATAAACAAAAAATTAACACGTATCAAATATATTAGATTGAATATAACGTTTTATTTAATAAAATAAATTAATTGCTCAATCTTCACCATCCATTTAATCAATATTGAAATTTCAATTTTGATCTTTGTTGATTAACGTTAAATCAAAATTATTAGAGAAGTTTCATATAGGTTCCTCTTACTTAAAACGTAAAAGATTATATTTGTTTACCGTAATTTATAAATATCTTATTTAACCTTTATAACATTTCGGAATATCATCTTTAACCAAATATTTAATTTTATCATTTTAATTTTATATAAATACTTTAAATTCTATTTGATTACAGCTAATAAAGATTTGATCTTATTACCCTAATTGTAACAATAATAATTGATGGTTTGTATAGAAAACAAAATTATGTCTATTAATTTTTATCATGATATTGTAAGGATCAAATCATCACTTGTAATGATTGAACATGAAGCCTTTAACAATAACACGTTAGAAGATATGAATAACAATAAACGATAAACAAACATCAACAATTAACGTAGTTCGGTTTTTAGGGTCACGACCTACGTCCATGGGTAGGAACTAAATACCTATTTATTATGACTGAAACTGTCTACAATATGTCACCCTAAGATGCATATGTTGAATGCAAACTAGCTATGATGTATAGACACAAAACAAGAAAACCCCTAAATAATAATAAATGGGCCGTCGACCAAATCTGCACCACAACAACTTGGATTTGCTATAGGTGGCTCCACTCCGAGCACCTTCCAAAATCCCTCATCTCGACCTACTCCTCGTCGTGCACCCATGCTTCACGCTATGAACCATTTTTCGTCATTCTCTGAACATCTTGATCAAACTAATATTCTACATTGTAGATTTCACGTCAAGCTCCCTCTTAATTAGATTCTAGTTTTAATATTGTACCGCTAATTTCAAGTCATACCTAACAGATATCATGTTTGCCATCACGTCTGCCTTAAACCTCATGTCGACGCTTTCACCGCTGGTCTAGGTGCTGACAACGTCTATCTCTTTTTTTTAATTCCCATTTATTTTGTGTTTTGTAATTATTGAATATTTTATTATTAATAATTACTACCTCCGTCCCATTTTTATTGTCCAGTTTTGACATTTCAAAGTCTTTCTTTTTCAACTTTGACCTTAAATATTTTTATTTATGTTATATAATTCTTGATAAAAATTAATACATTTAAAACACAATGCATTTATATATTTTGTATCAAATATTATAAAACACAAACAAAATTATTTAAGGTCAAAGTTAAAAAAGAAAGACTTTAAAAAGTCAAAAATGGACAATAAAAATGGGACGAAGGGAGTAATATTTATTATTTTTTAAACTAATTTGTGCATTACACGAGGATTTAATCTGGCATATGCTATAATGAAGCAAATTCAACTTTGCATTCTATTCACAATAAACCAACGTATCAAATGGATCCAAATAATTATGCAAAGTTACAATGACAAATAAGATTTTGTAAGTTTTTTTAAAGGGTTGATTTTATTTAAATTGTCAACTTTACATGTTTAATATGTTGAACCTAGCATAACATGCATGTTAGACTATCAGCATCAATCACATGTTTTTACATACTTTCTGTCTGTTACATTAGCGTCACATTATTCCTTCATCTCATCACACAAACCCTCGCATCCATAACATCTCATCACATAGTTTAAAAGGCAAAAAAAAAATACACAAAAAAAATACAAAAAAGGAAAAATAAGGAAAAAAACGGTGAGCCCTCGTGACCGTGAGGCACCCCATCACAAGATGGGGTGATGGTGTTCCCACCGTGAAGAGCCCTTACGAAGCCCTTTCACAACTCCGATGTGGCTAGTCTTAGATGATGTCGTGACATCGGGCTACCGGGTTGTAAATTTATATTTATTATTTAAGATTACTTAAAATAAGAACTATATTATTAGTATTACTATTATAATCTATACTCTAGCGTAAATAACATGTATTCACTCTATTTTGTTCTCGTACAACTATTGCCATATGACTTCCAACCACCTCAACGTCATCACCTTCGTGTGAAGCTCTGGTCGATTAAAGGGATTTAGGATAAACATTCATCATATAGAAGAAACCCTCATAAACACTAAATTGAAAAACCCACAAGTAGTCCTTAATCAAGATCCCTAAAGGGTTCCTATTTCGTGGTTGTAGGTTATTACATGATTTGAAGTTTCAAGTTTACATATTCAATGGTATTTTGATTTGCCTTTTTCAGTTATGATTCGTTCATTTTCTACGTTCTTCATGTTCCAATTTGACAATTAGGGGTGGATTTGAACATGGAAGTTTTATTCTCTGGGATTCATGTTCATCGAGTTTATCTGTTTGTGTTACATATATATGAAGTACACAAGTTTAGTTTGGGTTTATATTTAAGATATTCTAATTAATTCTTCATTGATATATTATTGATTATTGTAAAAATCGTATCTTAATTAATACGAGTTTATAGTTCATTGATATCAATTTGATTTGAGTTTACCTTTGGGTTTCTGGTTCACTAATCTTTTCTTGGACAATTGATCTACGTTCATCTTCATTAATATATTTGGGTTTTATTTTACACCAAGAACTTCCATCATCTTCATCTTCTGCTTAACAAAAATTGGTGGAGAGGACCATTTACCTTCACTTAAAAATCAATTAATTAACTAATTAACAACAATAAAAGTAGTAAAAGTTGATATAAAGATAAATTACATATGTTTAAAATTATTTGTCACTAGAAAAACCTGTTATTAGATTTATTACGTTTAGAATATTAAAAGATAAAATTTGAAGTTGAGTGAAATTTTATGAACCTAACTCTTTTAAAACTTCTTTGGGTTCAAAATTAAATAAAAATTGATAATTTTATATTGTTATCGTATTTTTTTTAAATAAACAAATAAAATAACATATTATTTAAAACAGTTTAACATTATATTATCTAACTCGTTTAAATACCCGTGTAAACATACGGGTTAGGCATAATCATTTATTAAAAAATCGTGAATAAAATGATAAATAAAACAATATTAAAATGATACAAGGTTTTAACGAAGATACATAAATAATGATCATCACAAAATTCGATTTAATTATTTTCAAATTATTATTTGATTTTAGATTGACGGGTTGTTAAATTTTGTATTATCTAAAACTAAATAATAATAATTTACTTTTCAACAAATTATTACGTGGTTGGAGTGTATATATTTGTTGGATTAATATTTACTTATGTATCAAACTGGTTTAACTATTTATGCCCATTTTAAATTTAGAATAACATTAAAATGAATTAAATTAGTGATAGTCAGTTTTTATTTATATTTTAGATGATATTTATTATTTATTTAATTAAAGGTTATATTTATCTAATTCATATTATCTTGAGTCTAAAAAGTCAAAATTAAAGTTTTAGAATTAAACAAATTAATGGCTAAGATTAAATCTTTTATTAAATAAAGGGATCCGATCATTTAATAATTTTTTTCAAATTAATCTTTTATATATATTAGAAGATTTCAAAATGAACTTAGCAATTAGTAAACATTTATTATATATGGTTTTGAACAAAAAGTTTGTTTACTACATTAACGGGTGACATTGTTTTATAACTATTATGTTTACTTATATTATTGTATTACAGTAAACAAACACCTTTAATGATGTTTTGATATATGGAATTAGCACATGACATTGATTCATTTCTTTTCAATTTACATTTTAATATTCGATAACTTTCTTATTTTGCTTACAGTAATGAGTTGAATTTACATTTCAATATTCAATAACTTTCTTATTTTGCATATAGTAATGTGTTTTACATAAATTAAATGATTAACTTACGGTAATTGAAACTAGGTCGATCTAACATGTATACCATCTTAAAGCACTCGTAATGGGTGGCATTGTCACATTTACGAAAAGAAACAAGGACATTGTCTTGTCCTCACTATTGTCGTTAATTACCTCGTTACCTTCTCGATCATTATGCTATGTCTCGTCGTGGTGGAATGAGGCTCTCGCCTAGTCGCCTTGTTATCCTGTTTTACAAATCATACGTATACAACGGCTATGTTTTAAAGTTTGTGTATAGCTGATCACCATGCTACTTCTTCCATATCTAAAAGCTTGATACCTACAAAATATACACAAATTCAAAGATCAACCAACTATGTGTCACAACAACAAGAACTACTATGTTGAACGATCCATCTTTTCAAAACATGGTGCATAACTACTCATACGTTTCGGCAAGTACTCATTTAAGCATAGATTCACCCATGCCACAACGACGACTCCAATGACGCAAGCAACTTCAATTTTGTTGCTGTTGTAAAATAAATATATCGAACCACGTAAACACGAAATACGAATAAATAACGAAAACGAGAACATCAAGATTTAACGTGGAAAAACCCTTTACGGAAAAAAACCACGGACACAAACGATGATTTCACTATATAAGAAAAATATGAGGAGGGTTACAAGAACGTAGGTAATCAAACGTAATCTAAACCTAGGAATAACAAAGAAAAACTAACAAGCTAGAAACTTGGTTAATGCCAACAAAGACATAGAAATAAAACCAAGAAATATGAAATCTCTCTCTACCTACAAACTCACGGCAGCATCAAATATATATATATATATATATATATATATATATATATATATATATATATATATATATATGTAAGTTACGTATCACCGAGAGATATATGGGTATATATCTCAATTTGAATTTTGAAATTATCTAACAACTAGTGGTTAGCGTGTTCACGCTTCGCGTTGGGGAGTAATTACTTTTTAATCGTGTTTGATTAGATTATTCATTTACTATTAATACTAAAAAAGCAAAAAACAAATTTAAACCACTTACACAAAAATGATAAATTAATTTTAGATTTGAAACCAAAAACAATTGACTCGCATCCATTTTTAAAAATAATTTAGTTTTCATGTATCTTAAAACAATATAAAATATTTAAACAATGAGAGTTTATTTCACTACTTTTTTATAAGGTAGCACATTGTTTTGAGAAAATAGAAGTTGAAAAAGTGTTAAAGAGAATATAATTATCAAAACGAAGTTTAGAAGTTAAAAAATCAGACTTCATGTTTTAAAGAAATTATAAATTAAAATAGGCCAAAAGAGTTATGTAAAATACAAAAAAAAAAAAAAAAATTAAGACAAAGCAGAAAAAAAATTAAAATTTTATAGCAATATGAGTCGAACCCAGGTCTCCTGGGTAGGATTCATGGGCACTGCCACTCCGCCTTAACCGGCGTTTGTTTTTTGTCCTTGTTTTTTTGTATATATTGTTGACATGTTTAAAACAGGAAAAAAATTGAAAATTTTACCGCAGCAAGAATCGAACCCAGGCCTCCTGGGTAAGAAACATACGCTCTACCACTCCGCCCCAACCCGCGTTTGGTTTTTGGCTGTGTTTTTTATATATATTCTTAACCTGTTTTTCTTTCCTCATAAATATATGGTATTATAATTAGGATAACTCAAAAGTCAAAGGTCACGGCTCACACACACACACACACACACACACACACACACACACACACACACACATATATATATATATATATATATATATATATATAAAAGAGATCAAATAAAAAAGAAATTAAAGTACAAATTGTAAGAGGGATTTTATGGTTGACACGTAGTAAATAAGGTGAGGGGTATTCTGGGTAATTTAAAAAGATTCTCTCACTATTCCTTGATAATCGCCACTTTCATCTTCAAAGTTTTGAAACCCAGTAAACCTAATTTTTCATATGCGTCCTGTTGTCTTCATCGGCGCCATCATCTCACCCTCCTTTATCCGCCGGTGACCACCACACCCGTAGCCAACAGGATCTGGAAGTTCCCTAGTCGGAGTCTCGAGATCATCTTTTCTAATTAAACATCAACATTGTAAGAAGGGTCGCATGAAAAGATTTGGGGACAACCTTAATCTCTGTTCGACGGTAATCTATTCACCATCTCGACCACCCTCTCTTTTCTCGGCCTCGGACGATTTCAACCGCATCAACTGCTGTGTTTGGTTGTGTACGAAGTTCGATCACCGGCCTCTTTCTTTCCTGTAAGGGCAAAACTGTTACCGCTCTCTGATCTCGTCGGAGATCTTTATTCACCGGTAGTTGTGTATTGTAGTGATTTGTAAAGATTGTATAATTACTTTGATCTATCCATGACTTTAGTTCATCAAACTCAAGTTTTTGTTTGAAATGGATACTTGATTCTTGTTCATGATTATGATTCTTGCTCTTGTAATGGTGATTACTGTTTTTTTATATGTACATGATTCATAATTTTTAGTTTATAATTAGTTCATAAAAAAATGAGCACTGGGATTCTTGTCTACAATGCACTCATCAAAAAATTTATAAACTTCTCGTTCATGATGATGATTCTTTTTGCAGCAATTTGTATTTCTTTATATCTTGCAGCAATTTGGTGTCTGTATTTTGGGTTCTCTCATACGATAGTTTGTTTATCAAGTTGCTTGGGCATTATTTTTTTATGAAAGTTGTATGTGTATCAGATCTTCTTTTTTGATGAATCTTCTTCTTAATCGGTTTTATGAATAATGCCCAGCAACCTGATTCTGTAAGTGAGGTTTAGATTCCGATTTTGCCCTTGAACCTTGACTAATTGGCAGTTACGTGAATGTGTTTACTCTTGCTTTTTTTAATTTTGATTAAGATCTAATGGTCCACAATTACTCTTACACTTTTTATCATAAAATCATTTTTACTTGATCTCTACCCTATATATATATATATATATATATATATATATATATATAGGGGAGGGTTCATGCGAGAACCGTTGTTAGTGCGAAAACCAATCTCGGCCATTCCTTGGATATGAGAAGTTTCATGGATGGTGAGCGTGGAGGGATAGAGTATGGCAGGGTGCATGTGAGGAATTCATGGGTGGGCAATGACATTGAAAAAGGGGAAATTGGACGGCTGAGATTGGTTCTCGCGGTTCTCGCACTAAGAATGGTTCTCGCATGAACTTTTTCCTATATATATATATATATATTATATAATAAAAATCAAACTCTAATATTAATTAGAGTCCTAGCCCAATTCAAAGAGATAAATTCGGATCATATCCAACAATCTCCACCTTAAGACGAATTTGCACTTGTAGCTAATAAGAAGATAAATCTTCGTTGAACTCCTCATAATAAAAAAATACCGTGTGCCAACAATTTTTTGAAATCAGATTGTCATATCAACCAAGTATGAGCAAAGCTCAAACTTAGTTGCTGAAAAGTGATTAGAACATCTCCATAATAGTTTTCTTCAAAACAAGAAGCATCCAACTCGATCGAAGTTGCAATTGAATTCTTTAGAACTCCACCTTTATCAGCATACTTGTAATCTTTAAGATCAAGAGTAATAAAAGAAATAAAATTTCTTATTAAACATGAAACATGTCGAACATCTGACAAAGATCGTGTAACACCATCATATATCTTGATCTGGATTGACCCAACTCCAGCAATTTTATATGTGAATTATCTCCAATCAACATGAAACCTTCTTTTAAAACTTCTTGTAAAATATTATTTGAATAATGAAGATGAATATAAGTGAGAGCCTTACAAACTTTTCTTTCTTTCTCCTCATCAGACAAAGCTGTAGGCATAAATAGTGCATCATCAAGATCAAATTGAGTCAATATTACCCGCATATTCACTTGCCATAAAGAAAATCTTGTATCTCGGTCTAGCAGCGGAAGATCGTATTTCAAAGTAGCCATGTCGATATAAAACCCCAATAAATTGAAAACAGGGTAATCAGGAAAACAACGTGGCTCTGATACCACTTGTTGTAAAATAAATATATCCCCATGTAGAAACGAAATACGAATAAATAACGAAAACGAGAACACCGAGATTTAACGTGGAAAAACCTTTACGGAAAAAAACCACGGACACAAACGATGATTTCACTATATAAGAAAAATATGAGGAGAGTTACAAGAACGTAGGTAATCAAACGTAATCTAAACCTACGAATAACAAAGAAAAACTAACAAGCTAGAAACATGGTTAATGCCAACAAATACATAGAAAAGAAAACAAGAAATATGAAATCTCTCTCTACCTACAAACTCACGGTATCATCAAATATATATATGTAAGTTACGTATCACCGAGAGATATATGGGTATATATCTCAATTTGAATTTTGAAATTATCTAACAATTAGGATAACTCAAAAGTCAAAGGTCACGGCTCATATCACACACACACACATATATATATTATAATAAAAATCAAACTCTAATATTAATTAGAGTCCTAGCCCAATTTAAAGAGATAAATTCGGATCATATCCAACAGTTGCTATAGCGGAAGTAGTAACATGGGAATTGCACTATGAAACAGGATCTGTTGACCTCCGGAACGGCTACGCTGGACTTGCAATAACATAACACCGTTAGCCTCGTCACGGGGTTTTGGTTCCGCGACCAAGCTCCGGCGTGAGAGTAAGTGTTTTGTGGGAAGTAGGTAAAATGTAGTTAATTATGTAATAAATGTGAGATACATATATATAGTGTTAGGATCAAGTGAGAACGCTCTTAAATAGAGAACAGAGAGAACACTTTTAAAACTTTGATTTCATTGATCAGATGGTTCAAAATTGTCACAATTTATTTAGGCATTTGATTTCATTGATCATCGGATTTAAAATATGTCACGTTTTTTTTATAATATGTTCGAATATAATCCTGATGCATCGATGCATACAAAAGTGTTATTTGATGCATCAATGCATCCAAAATTTTAAATTGTTAATAATTATAGAAATAATTTTGATTTTAAGATTTAGGATGTAAAGTTGACTTTTGGGTAGCTATGGGTGAACATGAACGTAAAGAAGAAATAATAAATTACAAGTTTACACGTGTTCTCTCTGTTATCTTTTTAAAAGGGTTCTCCCTTGAACCTCACCCTATATATATATATATAAAATACTTGATACCTGACCATGTGTAAATCATTTATCCAGCGGTCCGTGCGTTAAACCGATATGCGATTACTATAGCTGACCTGTATCATATCTCCACCAAATCTTTTTATAGATATTCGGGATTGCATTAATGAATCGCAATGATGTTGTCTCAAGGCCGATCGTCTCACGTCTGGAATAAATACAGTCCAATGATGTTGTCTCAAGGCCGATTGTCTCAACACCGATGACTTTACCAGCACAGTCAATATTATCAACCATATCCCCAACCTCAACAACCGTCGTGATATTATCCATAATCTCAACCTCAACCTCAACAACCGCCTCCAGTGACCAGACCTGAAGCCTCCAATCTTCGTTCTCAAAGTAAAGATAAAAGGGATGACGTTCAAACTATGGGAAAGAAAGTTGGTTGGACCTCGAAGAAAAGAGGTTTTTGACCAAGTGTTGGGTTAATATATCAAAAGATATACAAGTCGTAGCATTTTGGCTTCGAGTTCTGGAGCAATTCAAATCGCTTGTTGGGTCTACAATACGAGCCAATATCATGCTTAATATAATTAAGAACATCTTTAATATGTTGCTAAAAAAAAGCATTTGGTAATATATATTTTTTAAAAGTTTAAATTACAGATTATGAAAGATATGGTTTTCTTCAACTCTCCTAGAAACAAAAAATGATACAAAAAATCGAGAGCTATTAAAAATTGGAATTAGAGGAAAAAGTGTACTTTTTAACTTTTAAAATAAGAAAAAAGCTTCAGATTGGTCCGTTATCAGTTATATCACAAATCAATATACGCACCCACCAAAACAAGATTGCCAATTCCACCAACCTTCCTTTCTCCTCCAGACACTCACACACACACACACACACACACACACTCTCTCTCTCTCTCTCTATTTCTTGAACCCACCACCACCCACCGCCCACCACTACCACCCACCAACCACCACATTCATTCATTCACCAGGACAGCCATGGATGACAAAGAAAAAGATAAAAACAAGAACAAGAAAAAGAAGCAAAAACACAAACACCCAAATCACCAATCCTCTTCGGATTACTCGTTCAAACCCTCATCGGAAGTCAAAGGCCTCCGTTTCGGCGGTCAATTCATCGTCAAATCCTTCACCATCCGCCGTGCTCGACCTCTCGAAATCCTACGTCTCCTTTCTCTACCGCCGCCGGTCCCGATCCCTCATCACAAACCTCCATCCGTCTTCCCCTCCACAACCGCTTACCTCCCCTCAAACTTCACCATTTTAGCCCACCATGCATGGCACACCCTCACCCTGGGTCTCGGAACCAAGAAATCCAAGGTCGTTCTGTTCGTCTTTGAATCGGAAAACATGAAGGTGGCGGTGGACCGGGCGTGGCCTGCCGATATACCCTTGGGAGACGTGAATCAGAAGCTTATCAGAGGCCTGACCGGTTGCGACATGGCCCGGTTCAAGTTCAGAAAAGGGTGCATCACGTTTTATGTGTATGCCGTGAGACGAACCGGAAACATTGGGTTTTCATGCGCAGATGATCTGAGGGTAATTTTGGAATATGTGGTGGCTTTGAATGATTTCATGGATCATACTGCTATGCTTGCCATGCCTAACCAGAGAAGCATTAGCTTTGCTCCCCCTGCTGCTATGGCCCACTAGCCTTGTCAATTACAAAATTACCCCTTCTTCTCCTATTGCTTTCTTCATCTTTTTAGAAAGAAAAAGAAAAGAAAGATTATAGACTGGAATATACTTTCTTGTATCTTTGAGGAATTTTTTGATTTAATTTTTGTGAAATTTTATGTTTTTGCAATCTGTTTAATCATTAATGTAACTTAGGATCAATAAATTGAGTGTTTACTATTTTGTTTACTTTCATTGTGTTCTTGATACGATTTCATTATTCGATAACCTGTACATATATATATATATATATGTTAAATTGTTGACAAATAAAAATGTTAAATACTAAATGTCAATGTGTACCTGATACGATTTCCATTATTAATTTTCAAGTTGAATGCAATATGTTATTAATAGGTATATATTGTTTTTAATATGTATATCATTTTTGAGTTTATGGTCTTTCTTAAAAGAATATTCCACAGCCAATTACTTATTTTATCTTAGGTTGCACAAAAGTGCCATTTTTTCTTTTCTTAGACTAATAGATTTTACTATTTCTTTTCCCAAAGTGATATAGAAGAGACAAACAAGCCTTTTTTGTAACATGTTAATGTTTTGGGTAATGAACATACGGCAAATAAGATATAAGGTATGTGTAAACGTTTACTTTTGTTACTTATATATAATAATAAATAATATAAACTAAAGGCCTTACATAATAATATAAATATGTATACAGTATATACAATCTTGTTTATTACATATTTTATTATTATATATATGCAATGAGCTAGGAAGTCATTTTGGTCGGAGTGCGGTTTCTACCATCAGGTATAATAGTAACTGAAATAGGAGTTTTCTTTTAATTATTATAGTAAACAGAAGGATAGAAGCTTTTGGCCATTGCTTATGGGTTACCTTGTATCTTATAGTTGTACAGACTTTGAGTTAGTGAAATATAATACAAGTTGCCTTAAAAAAAATATATAAAATTATTATATATGGATGTATAAAGTTTCGATAATATTCAACTATTCATTAATTGGAAATGGTGCACGGGCAACGAGGGCGATCATCTCTAGCACTGGTTGTTGAGCAATTAAAAAACGTCGGCAGAATTTCCAAGGCAAGACGACAACTCTCCTTCTGAACGGTGCTCCATCACCCCTTATTTAATTAAGGCTGTGAATTTTGACTAGAACTTTGATGTGTTATCCAATATGATAGTAAGATTATGAGTATCACCTTTCTATTCTTTATTTTTTATCTAAAATTTACATCAAGTTTTGTTTTTTTATCTGAAATACAAATATACTCTAATCCAACAACCTAATATTTTTCTTTCTCATATCTTTTGTTATACAGCCCCCCAAAAAAGAGAAAAGTATCAGGTGGGGTTGAAGAAACCGAGCCCCTAACCCGAGGCTACCCCTGGGAACCGAGTGAACTAAATGGGTTTCGAAATAACCACTACGGAAGGCCTAAGGGGTGTTTGTTTTAGCTTATCAAAAGATTATTTTTTATAGGTAAGTTTCTTTCGACTTTTTAGGGGGTGTTTGTTGGAAGGAGTTGGTAGAAATTTGTGGGAATTAGAATCCAATTCCAACCAATTTATGTGTTTGGTTTAACATCAAGGAAGGAAATGGAATTTAGGGGATGAAAAAAATTCCTTCATTTGAAAGAATTGAGAATCCTTCCAGTTCCATGTGGAATTTGAATTCCTTCATTATTCTCTTGACTGTGTTAAACATGAGACCACAACACCACTGATTTAGAGCAACCGGTGGCGACATTCGCCTCCAGGGCGACGGCAACGTTCAACGTTCACCTCCAGGGCGACGGTGACGTCCGCGTTCGACCTCCACAACGATGTCTGACTAGGGCTTCGGCGGTTTCGGCGATTAGAGCTTCGGCTAAGGCTTCGACGGTGGCGACATTTAACTAGGGCTTTGACATTCGATATTTATTTCTGAAGTTTGACAGCGAGGTGGCGACATTCAACTAGGGTTTCGACGGTGGCGGCGTTTCCTTGCTTTGACAGCGGCGGCGGCAATAGTGAGGTAGTGCTGAAGGTGACAATGGTGGTGGCTGGTCTAGTTTAGGGTATTTTATGGTGGGGAAGTGAATTCCAATCCCTGAAACTACAAACATAATAAGCTAGGATAAGGATTTCAATTTTATATTATTCATATTCTAATTACTAAATGGATTCCAATTTTATTGGGAAACATTCAGCCAACCAAACACCTCTTTTTTTAATTTATATGATTATTATGACTTAACAAAAAAGAAAGAAAAGTCAAGTTTACAAAAAACCAACCCGGAAAAACACAACTTATGAAAATAACCTTAGAAAAAAAGTTATTAATAAGGTAAAACAAAAAAGCCATTTATACCCTTGTATTATTGGCTATAGAAATTGTTTACACACATTTTTTTCCTTTGAAAGACAAGATATTTATTAAAAAAAAAGGTACAAGGACACAAAGGCTGAGACCATCACCAACGATAGACCACCAAACCAAAAAACAATGAATCTCGTGACCCGCAAAATCCAATAACTTGAACAAGATTAAAAATCCAACTTTCAAACCTCACACCTAAAGGTGGAAAATTACAAAATACCAATCATTGGACCTTAATTACAAAATTCCATCTTTAGGTGTAAGCTAGGTATTTAGCAAGATGAATAATCAGAATCCTCAATGATTCATTGATTTTGCCTTTCCTAAACATCTAATGTTCTGTTTGGTTGTAGAAAAATGCTACATTTTTCTAGAAAAATTTTTTAAGAAAATAAAAAATCATGAAAACTTGTTTGGTTGATACATTTTTTTAAAATTTTCCAGAAAAGAAGGAGTTTTCACTTTTCTAATTTCCTGGAAAATTGGAAAAGTCCATATCCCCTCTTTTCCACTTTTTTCTAAATCTGTTTTCTAATTTTCTAAAACAGAAAATGAAAACTCAATCTTTTTTACCAAACACGTTTTCTATATTTTTTATAGAAAATTGAAAATTAAAACTCCATCCATTTTCTAGAAAATTTTTCTAAGAAAACTGAAAACAATTTTCCGCAACCAAAACCAAACGCAACCTTCTGACGGCAATCACCATTTCAGTTTAAAACTTGTAACCATAAGTTGAATTTCACCAGATTTTTACTCATTCTTAAAACGTCATTCAACCTTGATTCTCCTCTGACAAGTTTATTCTTAATCCACCAATATGTTTATTAGAAGACCCGTATACGTATTCATTACTTCTAAGTTTCCTTATAACCCCCCTCCCCCCTTTATTAAGCATAATGATCTATCATTCTTGCTCCACATTTGACTTCGCAAGAGCAGCAAAAACAATAATATATATATATATATATATATATATATATATATATATATAGGGGATGGTTCCATTGAGAACCGATTTTAGTGCGAGAACCGCGAGGACTAATCTTAGCCGTTGATTTGATATGTGGAATTCATGAATGGAGAACGTGGGGGAATCAAGTATGGCAGGATGTATGTGAGGAATTCATGGGTGGACAATGACATTAAAATAGGGGGAATTG
The DNA here is from genome assembly GCA_947179395.2 of Pulicaria dysenterica. Taxonomy (NCBI): domain Eukaryota; kingdom Viridiplantae; phylum Streptophyta; class Magnoliopsida; order Asterales; family Asteraceae; genus Pulicaria; species Pulicaria dysenterica. Next base: position 67,217,810 of record OX359295.1, on the reverse strand, counting down.
GACGGCTCAGATTGGTTCTCGCGGTTCTAGCACTAAAAATGGTTCTCAATGGAACTTCTTCCTATATATATATATAGACAAAAGTTCATGCGAGAACCGTTGTTAGCGCGAGAACCGCGAGAACCAATCTAAGCCGTCCAATTCTCCCTCCTTCAATGTCATTGCCCACCCATGAATTCCTCACATGCACCCTGTCACACCCTATCCCTCCACGCTCTCCATCCATGATACTTCCCATATCCAAGGAACGGCTGAGATTGGTTCTCGCGATTCTCGCATGAACCCTCCCCTATATATATATATATATATATATATATATATATATATATATATATATATATATATATATATATATATATATATATATTGTTGTGAATTTCTTCCTCGCTATCTACAATGATGCAATACATCCAACTGGAGGCAAAAATCCAAAAAGTTGTGTACGACTAGCACATTTCCAGCTATTAAAAATGCGGAGTTGATTCTTTTCAGCCATAACCGAGTCTGGTATATATATATACTTCATAGTATAAATTCCTATATGCGAGTCTCTTAGAAGAGGAGACTCCATTCCATGTTGAGATGTATGAAAATCGTGTTTGGATTGTATTGCATATCTCAAAAGAATATAAGGGTACATGATTGTACATATTATATAAGACACACTACACTATACAAAAATACAAAAGAATGAACAGTGTATATAGACTATCATTTAACACACAGGTCTCGACTTCCAATAACATCCTCGTAACCCTTATCTCGATTTACATAATTTATGTCCTATATGTTGGTTGTGGATTCGATCAACGCATTCAATCATTATTTACCCCTAACTATTCGACTGTTTGACAATGACATAACTAACTTTATTCCATAACTATCCAATACTAAAACATTTATTTAATAATTTTGTTATTATTATATCCCCCATTTATACGAATTCAGAAGAATGTTAATATACGACAACCTACCATTATTCCTATAAATTAAACTAATGGAAGTTTAATATATTTCAATGTATTAGGTTCACTTTCCCACTATCATGTTGACATATCATTAATTGACCAAGAATCATACTTTAAAATGTTTCAAACACAAACATACCCTTGTAATATAAAGGACTTTTTATGGTTAATTTAATGTGTTTTCAAGGCTTAATATCAAGCGTGGCTTGTTAGAAACTTTTATATTTCATAAATATGAATTCAAGAATCAATTGTTAAATTGTTACTATTAAAACTTGAAACCGGGCAGCGACTTCACTGGAGAGTCAAGTTTTATTCAATCTCAGTCTTTCTTTTGGATTAAGCATAGTAAACAAAAAGGTGTAGCGCTTGGTTGGTACTCTTGGTGTTGTACTCCTTATAATTTCTAGTCTTAATATTGTTGTATCGGATCATTTCTAGCGCCTCGCTAGTTGCTTTTTTATATCAATAATAATTTAGGCTTCTAGACGGGGGTAATGGTCGAGCCGAAACTTCTTTCTAAGAGTCCTATCTTTTTCGCTGATAAAAAAAACTTGAAACATTGTTAATTAGTGAAATTCTAATTTAGACTTATATTAAAAACACTATGATACATGCTAAAACATGTGTAGAATTTGAGTTTTGATCGGAAAAAACATTACTTTTTTTACCTTACTTAATTTTGTCCTAAAGTTAAATTAATTTTTTTTAAAGGCAGTAATATTACTTGTATTAATAATAAAACTCAGGTTCACAGATGATTCTCACCAGTAGTGAGACCACCTATTCACAAGCCTTACTGTTAATCAACTAAATGCTAACTAATAAAAGCATTTAACCCGCTAACAGCAACATTGTTATGGTGCCACCTAAACATGATGTTTCTATTTCTTAAGCGACATAAAATACGGAGAAGACAACCAAGTATCCCAATTCAAAGCTTCTCTTTTTTCTTCCTAGCCTTAATCCATTGAAACCCCATAAGTTGTGTCATGAAGAGAGTGTCTTCCTCCCTGATGTTGCAGTTGAAGATTAAATTACATCTGTTCTTCCAGATTAGATACCCCATTATTCTCGTTGTAGCCTCCCACAATTTTAATGTCTTCGATGAAAGGTAACCCGCAACAGCCTGATCAATGTCTGCGAAAGAATGTGCTGATGTATACGGGATAGCCCACCAACGATACAAGGCTCTCCAGTTGGATTCCACCTGCTTGCAATCGAAAATGGCATGTGTTACCGTTTCTTGATCTGACATACATCTAGGACATAATGTAGACGGCACATCAATTCCTTTGTCAACAAGTTTCGTCCTCACCGGTATTCTTTCAAGGTCTACTCTCCACGCAAAAATAGAGATCTTCTTTGGAACCAACTTTGACCAAAAAGTTTTTGTTTGATAGATCACCTGGTTGTTGAACTTTCTTTCCAAATGAGCCCGCATTTCTTTTACTGAGAATGTTCCATCTTTGTTCCCTAGCCAAGACCACACGTCATTCCTTTGTCTTTGGATCACAATTGTGTTTAATAAGTGACATAGGTCCCTGTATTCGGTTCCCACTCTTCTGGTCATGGTGCTTTCTTCCGCGACAATCCAAGCCCACCGATCATTTATCCATTCCCCCATATCGCTAACCTGCTTGTTATCATCACCCACTTTTATTATAAACCCTGGGAAAACATTCAGCCAAGCATTCATTCCCCACCCAAAGATCATTCCAAAAGTTTGTATTATCCCCTTTACCGATTTCCACCTTACACAAAGAATCCATCAAGATTCCACTTTTAAACAGTTCTTTAGCAATATATGTGATACCCCCCCAAATCCCAGATCTTTTAATTGAGTTATCTCTACCCAACCCTCCCATGTCACCATATATACTTCGTATGACTTTGACCCACATTGACTATTTTTCTATTCTAAACCTTGACCACCATTTTAATAGAAGACTCAGGTTGAAAATATTCAAGTTGACAATACCCAACCCACCCGATTCCCTATTTAAAGTAATCTGGTCCCACCGAACCCAAGACAACTTTCTTTTGATACCAAGCCCCCCCCCCCCCCCCCGAAGAAATGTTTTCTGAATTTATCTAAAGTAAAAAGGATACGAGCGGGCGCACGGAACAACGAGAGGTAGTATACGGGCAAGCTTGAAAGAACCGAAGATATAAGCGTCCATCTCCCACCAAAAGAAAGGTTTTTTCTTTTCCAACCAACCAACACATCTTCCATTTTTTTTTTTAACTTTCTCCCAACTGCATTTCTTTTTCATGTTTGCATTAACCGGTACACCAAGATAGTAAAAAATCTTATCACCTACTTTGCATCCCAGCTTATTTGCAAAACTCACTTGTGTATTATAATCCACCCCAAAACCTTTGATTGCACTTTTCTTCCAATTGACCTTTAAACCCGAAACCTCTTCCCAACCCATTAGTAATGATACAATCCCGTCTAAATTTTTTCCGCTCCACTTACTCACAATTATTGTATCATCCGCATATAGGAGATGTGAAATAACAACCTTGTCCCTTCCTATTTCCACCCCTTCAAAGATATTAAGTTCAACCGCCTTGTGAAATAATACATTTAGGGCCTCCCCAACGATTAGAAACAGATACGGAGCCAAAGGGTCGCCTTGGCGGACCCCTTTCTCTGCTTTGAATTCATTTGTAGGTGACCCATTAATTAGAACCGACATGAAACTAGATTCCAAGCATGCTCTAATCCAGTCAATCCAAAGATCCCCAAACCCCATTAATTTCATAGTGTCAAAAAGGAATTCCCATTTGATACTGTCATATGCTTTCTCAAAATCTATCTTGATTACCATTCCTTTGTTCTTTTTTATTTGTAATTGTTTCATTGTTTCCCCCACTATTAATATCCCATCCAAAATAGATCTGTTTTTAAGGAAAGCCGACTGTTCGGACCCAATTAACTTTGGCAGTATCATTTTTAGTCTATTAGCCAGAACTTTTGAAACTATTTTGTAGTAACTTCCAATTAGGTTAATAGGTCTATACTCGCCAAAAGTTAATGGATCATGAACTTTAGGAATTAAGGTTATGAAGGAAGAGTTACAATCTTTGGAGATTTTCCTTTCTGACCAGAACCACCTTATCGCAGCCATGAGATCTTCTTGTACAAGCTCCCAGAAGTGTTTGAAGAGCAAAAAATTAAAACCATCCGGTCCCGGTGCCTTGTTGCTTCCACAATCAAAAACTGCATTTTTTACCTCTTCTAAAGTCACTTGGGCTTCCAATAAAGCACGATCCGCTTCATCAAGTTTCCTGATCATGTCACTATTAAATCCAAATACTCTTCTTATGTTTTCTTTGTAAAAATCCCTAAAGTGAGTTTTTGCCGCCTCCTTGATTCCATTTATTTTATCTATCCAAGATCCATTTACCAGAGTCCCCATAATATTGTTGGAGTTTAACCTTCTTTTAATCGCATTGTGGAAGAAACTTGTGTTTTCGTCTCCATCTGAAATCCACCGCACTCTAGATTTTTGCATAATCATGTTCCTCTTGATGTTTTCTTTTTCTTGCAAGGCTTTGAGACCCAATCCCCGGGCCTTCTTTTCAGCTTTAGTTAACTCCTCAATTTCGGCTTTTAATTCCAAACTGTTTAATTCTTTTCTAAGGTTAGCGATTTCTTCCTCTACATTCCCAAAATTGTTTTTTGCCCAACTTTTCAATGCTCCTTTGACGTTTTTCAGTTTTTCATAAAATCTACAGTCAAGATTTTTGGAATACGTCTCTCTCCCCCAAGCCTCGTTGACTATCGAGTCGCACTCCTTATTTTGTAGCCAGACGTTGAAAAATCTGAATGGTTTAGGTCCGGAATTCTTTACATCATCAAAGCATACTACCGGACAATGATCTGGCAATTTTCTGTCTAAAGCCACACATGATAGGGATCCCCACTTGTAAAACATTTCTTGAGACGCTAAGAACCGATCTAACTTGCTAAATTTTGTTCCATTGTCAGAAACCCTTGTAAATTTCCGGTTCCCCAATTGTATATCTATCAAATCGTTTTCTTCAATGAAATTATTAAATTCTCTCATATTTCTCGGATTAGAATTGACGTTGAACCTTTCTGACGCATTTCTCACCTCATTGAAATCGCCAAATATTAATACTCTATCCCCTAGAACCTTCAAAACTTCTCCCAATTTTGACCAACAACTTTCTTTTTGATCTGCTGAATGAGGCCCGTATATATTTAAAAAAGCGCACTTCTCGTTGTTCCTTTTCCACAGACCAGTAATTGCTAGATAATTCTTGTCACCACACGAGACAGTTTCTGATAATAATCTTGGATCCCAGATCGTTAATATCCCTCCCGAAAACCCCAAAGACAGAACATAAGCATATAAAAAGCATGAGTTTCCCCAAAGTTCTTCTACCAACTCATCTGAAATTACTTCTAATTTGGTTTCCTGGATCCCCATGATCATTGGTTTTTCTCTATTGCATAACTCCTTAATCCAGTTTCTTTTGTCTACTGAACCTAACCCCCTTATATTTAGCGAAATTACTTTCATTGACCCATACACAGAACGATCATAACTGTAAAATACCCGTAAAATTTACCTCTGATCCTCCACAGTCAGTTCGATGAGACCCAGTTGCTGGCCAATAGCTTTTACTTTTGCTGAAGGGTCTGAGATGGTCTTACCACCAAGAGATGAGTCTGAGTACCTGGCGGTGAGTACTTTCCGTTTGCTGCTTTGCGAGATAGTAGCTTTTCCTTTTGCCCTAGCATTCTTTTTCATGACATTCAAGCTTAATTTCCCTTTCCCAATCCAACAATTCTTTGATTTTGTGGGAGCCGCAGATGCACCTTGCGATTTGTTGATCTTCGATTTCGTTTTTCTTATATTCGGTATGGAGTCGGGTACCAATGATACCAAAGTATCATCAGTCATCGGTGGTAGTAAAGGGTCTGTGTCTTTTTCTTTTTGTAAATCACCGTCTGTTCTGACTTCTGAGCCATCGATAGATGAGGAATACCTTTGGGCCTGTTCATAATCTGAATTTGGGCCCAACTTTCCAAAGGCATTGTGTTGAGAGAACTGAGAATTAATAAAACCACCTTCACCTAAGAAGTCTTTATTGGGCCCCAAGTCTAAGCTTCTTGCAACTGACTCTTCACGGTTGTGAATGGGCCCTTCGGGATTTAGCCCATTTAATTCATCTATCCAAGAGTTTTTTGAATTTTTAGGGTTTTGGGGTACATCTCGGTTTTGCTTCCATGTCAATTCAACGTTTACTTTCCTGGACGTACGATTCTGAATTTTATCCAAAGATGTTGATTCGAACTCTGCCACCTCCTGTAGTGGTGACAGACTTAACTTCTTTGGATCCTTCTCTGGTACAACCCTTTCGCCGTTAAATTTTCCGATGAGTTCCTGACCGGTTTTCGAGACTTTCGAACATTGCTTTTCAATTTCTTCTTCGTCATCCTCGCCTGAAACAAAGCCTTCATAACTTGCTTCTGAGCTATCTTCATCTGATGAGACCTCATCTTCTTCCACCGAGTCTACCCAACCATCTTCTCTCACCATTATCTCTCTTGAGAACCGTTGACATTTTATGATGTATCTATCGAACAGGGGAAATTCGTATGATGTATTTACTAGAACTTTACCGGCGACCAGTGATGTTGCTTCTTTCCAGGAACAGTTTTCAAAGGCTATGGGATCACCCCATCTACTTGCTATCTTTTTGAAATTTTCCTTCTTCCAAAGATCCAAAGGGACGCCATAGATTTTCACCCAAGCCAATCTAAACACACCGTTTGAAAATTCCGGGGACCATTCAGTTAAGTTTTCACACCATCTCCACAGCTCACCTTGTTTGTTTTGGATCAGATTGGTAGCCGTTTCTATACTATCGCAGATCAGCAAAACCTCCTTTCCACCAATATACTTCCATTGCTCTATATTAGGACAGATTATTTTTAGGATTGATTATAATTCTTCTATCATCTCTGCATTAATTAGCCTTGCAACCACACTTTTTGAGAGTATCTCATTAATGCCCTTAACCTTCTCCATATCTTTAATGTGGCTCCAACTAACTTTTGGGGTATTTTCATTAATTTCTTTAACCTCCTTTGTGATCGATTTGTACTTTTGATCCGCTTTCACCACGTCCCTATAAGATCTACCATTTGTCAGGGAAGATTTAGAGATAATATTCCATTTATCTCTGGTGATGGTTCTATCTTTTTCCTTTTGGATTGAGTCACCCCTTCCCCCTGATGACTATTCTTTGCTATAAAGCCCTGATCTTGTACAACCCTATCCAAATACCGTTGAGCTTTTTAAGAAGTTGACCCAAGTCTTGTACCTCAGCGAATCTAACAAAACCAAAACAATGACCACCCTTTGACAACCTTCTAGAGACAAATACATCCACCACTTTTCCAAAGTTTTTGAATAATGCCCAAAGTTTGAGTGTGCTAGTTTCTTTGGGGAAGTTACATATGAATAAAGATCTACTACATTTGTTGCTTGTTGTTGAGTGTCCTTGGTTCCTCCTTGCTTGCCCATATCTTCCTGCAACAGATGCTCCATGCCTCCCGCTCCCTCTCTCTCTCAGACTTTCTCTCTCTAACATTCTCTCAGACTTTCTCTCTCTAACACTCAAATGTTTTAAAGTTAAATTAATTTTATTTATTATATCTTACGGTTATTATTTTATATTAATAGTCTTTAAGACCTGATTTGTACATATACAAAATCATTTATTAAACATAAAATACATATTTTTTTTTTGACATCTTTCATGATAATACCTTTTCGTTTTCATATAAAATTTTATGTGAACAAATATTTTATTGCTCCGGCATTGTAAGATCATGGCACCGATGATACACATTAAATAGCTAAACCAGAAAAGATTCATTTAAATTTATAGCTTGTTTAGGCTTTGAATAAAAGTATCAGAAATAATGGACCCGCTTCACGACATGCATTTTAAAGCTGGCCCACGAAGCATTAGACCAAAATCTAGTAACTACAACTTTACAAGGATCCGTAGAAAAAAATTAAAGTCGCCCACCGTGGGGCTCGAACCCACGACCACAAGGTTAAGAGCCTTGCGCTCTACCAACTGAGCTAGACGGGCTGTTTGTTTCTTTTCTGCAGCTGATCTTTTTAATTCTGTGTAATTTGTTTTAATAACAACTTCTGTATATTTGTGTGCATTTTAGGGGTTTGAACTTTGAAGAGGTGTTAGGAGTTCTTGCTTGGTTGTGACGTCGTTGGATCCTGAAGGGAAACATGGAAATATGGGGGTGGTCGACGATGCTTGAATTAACAGTGATTGTAGCTTTAATTTTTGGTTTAGGTTTAGCAATTGCCATTGTTATTGAAACGTTTGGAAGAAGATTTAATCACAAGTATTTCTTCTGAAACCCTAATTTAAATATGTTGTTGTGTTTTGATAGTTTGTTTATTAGCTCTGTTGTTGATTTTCTGTTGACAGTCATGTCGAAGCTCACCCGATCTTTGAAGATCCAAATTCTTTGAAACAGGTACTTTTGTTATCTGGTTTTGCGTGTTTATTTCTTTATTGATTGTCACGCATCTATCTTATTGGACCATTGAAACGCAATTAGTAAATATGAGAGGTTATCTGTATTTTGCAGTTGTTCAAACTGTTTAATCATTTGATATCTAAATGTATACCGGATGTTGTAACCAGCCTCTTAATTGCCAATTCAGTAATCCTTTGATAGAATTCATTTACTGCCGATTGACTCAAGGGCTTCATTAGATGATCGGTATTGCTGATATTTTGGTGCTGCTAGTATTTAGGAAGGAAGACTTTCCACTTGCTCATGATTCTTTTGTTTATGGCAATTAAAAGACCTACTAGCAATGCATCTATTGTGCTAATAAAAGTGTCCATCAAGCTCTGAATGGTGCTTCACATGACTTTTGACAAATTTCTTCTAAAGCTTTTAGGGACTGGTTTTTGTCTTGAATTTTTTATATATGGAATTCGTGTCCTAGTTTCTTTGGTCACATTTAACTATGAGACTTACCATTTCTTAGCGATATTTTAGTTTGTTGGTGTCCGTTATAAGAACGAGAGGGAATTAGAATTGAAAGATTTTAATGGACATTAGACACAAACAATTAACTTCACACTGGATTAGGTGTGGTCGAGTAAAGAAACATGATTCTAGTACACCAGTGTTAGCATGCAGACATAGGACATGTCCTACGTCAAAACCAACTTATAAAACTCAGAGATCCTTCTGCAGAAGGTTTAATATCATTAACAAATTGTAGTTATTTATGTTTTTTAAGAACTGTTAATGGATGCTAACTCTATTTTGAGGCATTTGTACCAGGTTAAGTGTCCTTATATATTTGATCCTGCGGAAAAATATATTTCATTGATTGTGCCTGCATACAATGAAGAACTCAGATTGCCTGTAGCTCTTGATGAGACTATGAAGTGAGTAAAGGCATCATCTTTTCTTTTCTCTTTTTAATTTTATTTCTCTGCATGTAGAATGAATCTGCCGTTTTAATTACATTCTTAGTTGCTGACAGACTATATAGTTTGTGTGAGGAAACTAACACAGTAAAGCCCATGAATTTGTAGAACTATTAGAATGGGAAATTTTATACATTTTTCAGTCCAAACAACAATTTATTTCTCGATCATCTTTGTTCTGTTAATGCTTTTCAAACTTTTAAGTAACATTGAGTCATTGACATTTTAATCTACACTATTACCTCCAAAGACCAAAGCTCCCTTCACTTGATTGAAACACTAGCTTTCAAATGCAATATGATCATACACTCAAACCCCTCCCATATCTTTTACATAGTATAGATGACTTGATCATACTTCTGAATTTTCATGTGTAGTTATCTTCAAGAACGTGCAGGAAAGGACCACTCATTTACGTATGAGGTATCTTATAGATCTTTATTAGTCAAATTAATGTTTGGTGGTCTTTAACGCATCAATTTTAATATTCCAACCTCTATTTTGTAAAGTAGAGTTTTCAACTTTAAAACTGAACATTATCATGCGAGGAAAATTGATAGGACCTTCGTGGTTGTGAGTTGACATCGAAGTATACAGATTCTTGATAACCTCCTAATCCACCATCATTGTTGTGGTTGTAATTACATATAATAACTTTGAGTAACAATTTTTGAATAAGCATGTATAGAGGCTTGGTTGGTGGAATTAGGGGATAGCTTTCAAGGGGAATGAGTAATGAAAGTAGTAACGGTCTAAACTGAAGTAGCCATTGTTTGTTAGATATGCAGATTAAGATCAGAATGCTTGTAAACAGCATACTTCAACTTCTTTTGGAAATACCTCTTACTTAAGATTCTTATTCAACCTTTTTTGCTCTCATTTTGCAGCTTAATTATATCATAGATCATCAATCTACACCTTTTTTTTTGCACTTATCATCTGTAGACTAATCGTGTTTGGGCATATGCTTCATAAGTGATCTTTATATACTGTATAGCTTGTTCTACAAATGTACTACCGTAATGTGGTCTGCAAGCAAGCAATTTAATGGAAAGTATTATTCTTTATCATGCCTTGCATTCACACTTCTATAAACTTTAAAGCTATTCATTCTTGAGCAGGTGATAATCGTTGATGATGGAAGCTCAGATGGAACAAAAAGAGTGGCGTTTGACTTTGTGAGGAAGTATAAAGTAGACAATGTTAGAGTTGTTCTTCTTGGAAAGAATCAGGGAAAAGGAGAAGCTATAAGAAAAGTGAGTCTAATGTATTATATGTTCGTTCATCTTGATGATGTTTTGGTTGACTCAATGGTAACTGATCAAAGCGTGTTGCTTCTGCGAAAGCATTGTAAAATAGGGAATGCTTCATTCAAGGGGCAAACTCCTTCTAATGCTAGATGCTGACGGAGCAACGAAAGTTGATGACCTAGAAAAGCTTGAAAATCAGGTTGGTATCAGCCGTAGTCTGCCAGAATAAAGTCATATATATCTTAAATTTATTTTCATTACTAGAGGTGCAATTTTTTTTTACCCATTTACAGATAAATGGGTTGGTTCAGGCTATGTTTTGTCCTAACTGTTGATAAACAAGTAAAAGAAAAGAATTAGCTAAAAAGGAAACATGTCGACCCAACTGGTATTTTCTATGCATAAACTCCTAAATTATTTCTTTATAGTTATATAATAGTTTTTTAATAATATTTGACACCATTGATGAACTATTAAAATATCATTTTTTTTCTTGGAGAAAATCTGTTGCGGGTCTGTTTTGCCTCAAGCAAAACGGCCATCCATTACACGACCCATCTGCGCCATCCACTCTGCTACATTACTCATTATCAATACAAGTCTGGTTCATGGTGCTTGTAAATAGCAATTAATGTTTCCCCTATTAGATCCTTGCAGCTGCGAAAATGAAACATCAGTCAGATGGAGATTTACGTGAAAAAATTCAAGATATCCCTATTGTGGCATTTGGTTCACGTGCTCATCTGGAGAAGAAAGCTCTAGCTACAGTTAGTTCCTTGTGTTTAATTCATAAATTTTCTTGTCATCTGTATTTTCTTTTTCTTTTTCCCTCTTTTTCTAAACAGTTTCACTTTATGCCTCAGAGGAAGTGGTACCGCAACTTTTTGATGAAAGGGTTCCATGTTGTGGTTCTCCTGGCTGCTGGTCCGGGAGTTCGTGATACACAGGTTATTGTTCGTCAAACGTTTTACATATTGTCTTATTAATGCGCATTTGCTGGCTTTTTATAATAAGAGTTTTCACATGTTTGGCAGTGTGGCTTTAAGATGTTTACTAGAGCTGCTGCAAGGAAGCTTTTTACTAATATTCGTTTGAAAAGGTATGAAATTCGTGGTCATGTTTTAAGTTTGCTGATTATGTTAAGGTATTTTTTCCTTATTGTACCTCATGAAATGATTGTTAGTATGGAGTCCCATGTTAGTTAACTTTGGTGGGAACTTCTTTGTTAGCATAGACCGCAAACTTAGCAACATGAAATATAGTTTTGAAGATCTAATGAAATGTCGTTAATTTAGATAAAGACGTTGCACAGAAGCTGCCCATTCTTTCCCACTTTTGGTGGTATTATCATGCATTTCTTCATACCCCAGTAATGAAGCATATAAAGTTTATACACACAGATGGTTCATAAAATAATGAAAATGTATTACACAAAGGAGGGACTTAAACACCCCCGTTCTTTTATTCTGACAACAACATTTTCAGACTTCATTACACACATATATATACAAAAGGAGGGAAACAGTTAAGAGCAGTTACCCCTTAACCATCGTGACTTTTCCCATCCAAAGACCCCACAATGTTACATAATAATTTACTGTGACACATAAATATACATAATATATATATAAATATAAGTCTAGTATACTAATTTTAACACACCCCCCTAGACTAGACTTGTAAAACTCCAAGTTTCTCCTTTAGTTTCTTGAAGTCACCATTGCTGAGAGGCTTTGTAAATATGTCTGCAACCTGTTCAGAAGTCTTACAGAATCTAACTTCAACCAACCCAGTGCTTACAAGTTCCCGTATGAAGTTATATTTTACCCGGATATGCTTGCTCTTCCCATGATATACCGGATTTTTGCTTAATGCGATAGCTGACATGCTGTCACAAAAAATCACAGTAGGCTTTCTTTGAAAATGCTTAAGTTCATCCAATATACCATGCAACCAGATGGCTTGACATCCTACCAAAGTAGTACACATGTATTCAGCCTCAGCTGATGACAAAGCAATAACCTTTTGTTTCTTCGATTGCCATGATATTGCCCCTGAACCCATACTGAATACATAACCTGAGGTACTTCGATTGTCATCTATACTTCCTCCAAAATCGCTATCACCAAAAGCAACCAACTCAGAATTAGAAGTCTTCTCATATCAAATTCCATGATCAGAAGTTCCTTTTATATATCACATAATTCTTTTTCCCGCAATCCAGTGACTGTGTTTTGGAGACTCCATAAATCGACTAATCAGACTCACAAAAAACGTGATATCTGGTCTGGTTGCAGACAAATACATTAAACTTCCAACCAAGCTTCTGAAGATAGCAGGATCCACACTCTCTTCCTCCATATTTTTTGATAATTTTAAACCGATTACCATAGGTGTAGGACTTGGGCTTGCATTTTCCATATGAAATATTTTTAGGATTTCATTTGCATATTTCTTTTGTGATATGGAGATCCCTTCTTCATCTTGTTTTACTTCAATTCCCAGAAAGTAATGAAGCTTCCCCATATCTGTCATTTCAAACTCTGATTTCATAGACTCTTTAAATTCTGAAATCATCCTTGGACTATTACCTGTGAAGATAAGGTCATCCACATATAGACAGACAAATAATAACTCATTTTCACATTCTTTGATAAATAAGGTATATTCATATGGGCATTTTCGAAAACCATGCTTTAAGAAATAACCATCTATACGGCTGTACCAAGCACGTGGTGCTTGTTTAAAGCCGTATAGGGCCTTCTTTAACTTGCACACCTTGTGTTCTTCTCCTTTCTTAATATAACCTTGTGGTTGTTCAATGTAAACCTCTTCTTCAAGATATCCATTTAAGAACGCGGACTTGAGATCCATTTGATGGATAATCCACTTATTTTGAGCTGATAATGCGATGATCAAACGTATTGTTTCCAATCTGATTACTGGAGCAAACACCTCATTGTAATCCATCCCAAATTTTTGTTTGTATCCTTTAACCACCAAACGTGCTTTAAACTTTTCAATTTCTCCCGTTTCTTTGAGTTTAGTTTTATAGACCCATTTTACACCAATGGGCATGTGTCCTGAAGGTAGTTCAACCAGATCCCATGTCTCATTTTTGTTGATAGACTCAATTTCTTGATCCATTGCTTTTCGCCAGTGATCATATTTCATTGCTTCTTCAAAATCAGTTGGGTCTGCATCTGCAAATAGAGCAAAATCTGCCATTTCATCAAGCTCTATACGATCAGTTTCTTGTTGATTATCATTTGTACCCGATCTGATAAAGATCTGTGATTGAAAGGCTTGTTCAATTTGTGGTGTTTCAAACTGGTTCATTCTCAGTTCATGCGATTGCAGTGTTCCAATTAGGGTTTCCAATGAAAAATTTGAGAGATCCTTCGATTCCTCTATGGCCACAACAATGTATTCAAATCTTTTTGTCGACTCCTGAGGATTTTCTCAACTATCCGTTTATCTTCAATTCCTTCTCCATTAAGTCTCATTTGATTAGTGATAACTATTACACGATTGTAAAAATCTTCCACACTTTCTGTTTCTTTCATACGAAGAGCATCAAATTCACAACGCAGTGTTTGAAGGTGAACTACTTTGACCCTGTCTTCCCCTCTGTAGGTCATGTAAAGCGTATCCCAGGCCTCTTTGGAAGAATTCGATGTTGAAATTCTTTCAAATATTGTTTCATCGACCGCCTGATATATAAGAAACAGGGCTTTCTTGTCTTTCTTTTTTATTTCATTGATCTCTGTTAATTGTAGGGTAGTTCTTTCCCCTGTGACCACCGGTTCCCGTACTCTGTTTTCCACGAAATTCCAAAGATCCTGAGATTCAAACATTACTTTCATCTGTATACTCCAATGGTAATAATTTTTACCATTCAATTTCGGAAGTTGCGGTTGAAAGGAATTCCCACTAGTCGACGCCATTGATGTATGTCTTAAAAAAAAAACCTTCTGTGTATGTGTAAGAGCCTGGGCTCTGATACCACTTTGAAGCATATAAAGTTTATACACACAGATGGTTCATAAAATAATGAAAATGTATTACACAAAGGAGGGACTTAAACACACCCGTTCTTTTATTCTGACAACAACATTTTCAGACTTCATTACACACATATATATACAAAAGGAGGGAAACAGTTAAGAGCAGTTACCCCTTAACCATCGTGACTTTTCCCATCCAAAGACCCCACAATGTTACATAATAATTTACTGTGACACATAAATATACATAATATATATATATATATATATATATATATATATATATATATATATATAAGTCTAGTATACTAATTTTAACATGAAAAAGAACCTTTAATCAGTGACATACATGTTTTTTAACTTTAAACATTTTATGGATGATGACCCTGAAGTGAGCTGGCATCAACTTCAGTGGATATTAGAGGTGGCAAGATGGGGGGAAGGGGGGTAGTGCGTTGGGTAACGAAACATATTTCAGTAGGTGCTGAGATAGGGCCGGTTGTGTCAACTGGCAAATACTTTTGTTATTTTTGTTCCTTTTTTCAATTGTTTCAGAATTAGTTTACGTGATACTCATGTTTACCGTTATAATAATATTACACTAAGAATTGTAGATGTTGAATAAAACTATTTAGGAGAACAACAATAAAGCTCAATCCCGCAATCGTGAGGTATGGGGGAGGTAAGATGTAGACGGTCAATGATAGAGACTGATAGACCTCTTGCAGAGACAGGAAAATAAATAAATAAATATGCAAATAAACATAAGAGAGAAAGAAAAGGAAACAAATAATCATAAAAGTAAAAAAATAAAATAAATAAATAATAATATAGTAATAATAAAATAGAGAATAAATAAAAATAAGATTAACAGATTATGAAATTAATCTTTATTGTAATAATATTATTATTGGAATAAATATACCCTTACATTCTTTCTTATTATTCAAATTATTTTGTTATACTTATTAATTGTTGTCAATTTTTTTTGTTATTAGTCACTCCTTATTACGATAATTTTGCTATATATAAAATCCCTTTCTATTCTTTAGGAGGTTATATGAATAGACTTTTAGGCAACTTCCAATCGGTTTTACCTGGTGTAGCGGTGTTCCACTCATCCACTGTAATCAACTTTTTTGGTTTGATGGGTTTTAGATATAATAACACAACCCCAACACATAAGCGCAATATATATCTTGCCTGTTCGTAAAACCTATGTATCCAAATTAATTAAAAGCTATACATACATATAGACTGCAAAAGATTGGCTTGATGATGGTGTCATTGTTATAGATATTTATCATAAATTTCATCAAGTTACATTTTTGTTCTATTACTGGTGGGTCTAAAACTTTCATTTATGGCGACTCAATTGATACAGGTGGTGCTTTGACGTGGAGTTGGTATATTTAAGCAAATACTTTAACATCCCTATACTAGAGATATCCGTAACCTGGTCTGAAATTCCGGGATCCAAGGTGAGTCTATTAAGCATTCTTAACATGCTGTGGGAATTGACTCTCATGTCCCTTGGATATAGAGCTGGTATCTGGAAAATAAGCAAACGAGAATCTTAGTTCAAACCAGAGATAACAGCAGACTTTCTATTAATCTACATTTTTCTTCAACCAAGAGCATGACGTTCAAGGGAAGGCCAATTTTTACAAATCGCCAAAGTCTTATTTCGGATGTAAGTTGCGTTAATCAGATCACTTTTTTTTTTTGGTGTTTGAAGAAATCTCAGTTATTCTTTATATCGGCGGGGTCCATTATGTACAAGGAAAACTATATACAAGGAGACTAGTTGAAAATATTATGTATGCTAAGAGACATTATGAGGAAGATAGGTATGACAACTAAAACTGCTAATCTATCCAGCTTGTGTTCTAGTTACAGATTTTGGCTTCAACTTGTGTTTAATACTACTGCATACACAAGTATTGGATTGTGCATTCTTGGTATGCATACAAATGTGATTTAATTGTGAGAAAATGGCTTTGAAAGTGATTAGTTCTTGTGGTCTTTACATGTACACACTACGGAGAAAATGACTAATTATTTCGTCTACATACAAAAACAAACAGCTCGATTAGTGCATGTTTGCTTGAACTTATGACCATGTCAACAACCTTAGATCAACGGTGTGAGAGACCGAGTTAACATGGTAACCGATATCCTACATTGTTTCATGTTCTGCTGTGCTGGAACGAGTTAAACAAAAACATATCCTGTCACCGTTTTAGGTTTTTTAGCCCTTGGTTTCTTTTTGTACTTAATCCGAAAACCCTTATGACCGATTGACCGATATAACCGGAAATTACCTGATCGTAATGGTTTTTCCGGAAAAACAAATTGTCTATGAAAGTTTAGTGATCAATGCCAATATACGGGTAAAAAGTATATGGATTTTTTGTTTAATTCATGAAAATGTATTCAACTTATTACCTTTTACTATTGTGTGTATCCAACTTTAAAACTTACTATTTAATATATCGAACACTCAAAAGTTATCATTTAATATACTCAATCTGCATAGCAGGTTGCATGATAATGTGACACAAGTTTTGTTGACATGACGGGTGACATGACTTTTGTTGTCTAAAAATAATTTAGACTTGATAATAATGATAATAATTAATTAATAAATAATAATAATAACAACTTTCCCCATTTGTATATTGGGTTTGTGTGATTACGAAGGGCTTGGATGTGTTGGTTCTATATGCAGGTCTGATTAAGGTTTTCATTTGTGGACTTGTTCTTGAAGGGATTGTAGAGTTTTGATTTCAGATACAAGCGGAGTTCTTGGTTCTTAATCGATTACTAATCACGATCCACCAAATCGATCGGCAGTTTAGGGTTGCAAGTATGTATCTGACAGATTTGGATTTGATTTTGGGTTTTCTTGTTCATCTTCACGTGAGTCATGACTTTTGGTTCCAGGTATGTAATGTCAGATTTGACTTTGAATATGTGTTCTAGGTTTACGATATTTATGACCTGATTATAATGTTTGAACCGTTTTCATCTTTGAATGTTTGAATATGTTCTTGATTTTATAGGATTTGTTTGATCCTGGTTTTTTTTACATATTGAAATTTTAATTTGTGTTCTTTGGTGCACTTACATATGCATGTTCTTGCTTCTAAGATATGATGAAGATGAATATATCCATACAAAAAATAATGATATGGAAATTTATTACTTATGGGGAGTTAAAACTAAAATGAAAAATAAAAAACATTACTGGTTACCTGTTGGGTGGGTAACACGATACATTAAATGATAAATTTTAAAATTCAATATATTAAATGGTAAGTTTAAAAATTATATACACATAGTAGCAAAAGGTGACAGGTTGAATATATTTTTTAAACCTAAACCTTTTTTTTCCTAACATTATCCCTATAGGAAACTTATATACGGAAATAACAAATTAGTAAAAGAATAAAGTAAATAAATCTGAACTAAAAGTTTGTAGGAAGGAAATATACAGATACTAATTGTTGTGGTTATCATTCTTCTACTATTATTACTATTAATATAAAATATCATTATTATTTATTAAAAAAACTTAAAAACGAACTTATGAACACAGTCACACAACAACAAACTCCCTTAGAAACATATACACACATAGAAAATAAATATGATTTAAGCATCCCATTTATGTCTAGGTATGTAGATCATGGTTTTTTTAGTTTAGATGTGTTATGTGTATATGTGAAAAAAAAAACTTTTAAATTTTACAGAGCTTCGTTAATAAAACGCAGTCCTTCAAGAAAATTTAAGGTTTGTGCATTTCGTTTAATAATTAATTCTATTAATAAAAATCAAATTCAAACTGAAAAAAAATCTTGTATAAATTTAAAAGTTTACTTACAAAATTAAAAAAACTATTAGTTACATTTATATATTGAACCAAAATGCATAATATACGTATCTAATTAAAAATTCAAAAAAGTTAAAATTGTAATTTTCCCCTTAAAAGACTCGCATCATACTGAAAATTAATATATATTTTTAAATATTTGAAGTGGATGAAATAATTTGATAAAAACGTAAAGCAAAGGGGACCATTTCACCCAAGCAAAGTTATAACTTTGAGCAAAATCTACAAACGTGCAACCAACTTCTATGGCGAATCTTAAAGCAATGTCATGAGTTTTTATATCTCACAAGCTATTGCTTATTATTATTATTATTATTTTGGAAAGCATAATGGAGTGTCACTTGTGGATATACAATTGTCAGGAATATGTGATTTTAAAAAAATTCCAAAGAAATATCCCCTTGAACAAGCGGAGAACTTATGACTTCGATCAATTTTATCTCTTAAGAATCTAAACATACACTTCTGTAACTTGGAAAAGAAAATTAAATCATACGTTAAAAATAATTCAAAGTTTACATAATACGGTATTATATATTTAACAAATGCAAAAAGGAAAAAGTAAATTCAATAACTTTTGCGTTTTGATTATCAACTACGCATATCACAACAACAATACCTAATCACATCTTAACGGAATATGAAGAAAGTATGATTTAGACAATCATACATCTATCCGTATGTAGAGAAATTACTTCCCAATTCGACTAAGCGTATAAATAATTATTATGGCTAACAATTTTGAACTACTAGTAATTCAGTTTCACTTCCACCTTGTTCCACAAGTAAATCACTCTTTTTATCCTTGTTTTTTTCTATCATAAATCATTGGTAAGTATGTATTTCAATATCCTTTCTTAGCTTGTATCATGTATGAGAGTTGCATAATATTTCGGTTTATGCAAATCTTATGTTATGTTGGACTTAAAACCAAGAATACACACCATTGCCGAGTCCTTAACTTTATAGGGCAAACATCTCTGCTAAAATCTAGATTAAAATTAATGTGGTAACATGATTATTATTATTATTATTATTTTGTTTGGAAAGAGAGAGTATTATTACACTGTTTAAACCGTAATGTGTAATATCGCGTTTCACGAGCTTAAAATTAGTGTCAATTTGAACTTTTAAAACTTATTTATCAAAAAGCTTGCAGCGGATATAACCACCATTTACAAATCATCAGAAGATTATCTGACTATTAACATTTCAAATAACAGGTGTTACCACAACTAACAACCGACCATCGGATCACATGCATATAAATTACAATTAGTGTTCCTCAAATGTAAATACTACAATTACCCACGAGTAACCCAAGCTCGCCAGGCCATCAATCACTAACCTGCGAAAAATGGAAATCTTGCACCGTTAGCTACAACTAGCTAGTGAGCACCAATTTACACATAAGCATCAATAAGCATGCTATCAACAACCAGGAAAGCACACAAGGCTATCCTATCATATTGTGGTGCGCCAATCATGTCAGCAGGAATAGTATTTTGCAGGGTAGCGAGCCCTACTCAACAATCCTATCTGGGGAATCAGCCACAACCAATTGCACCAGTGGGGGAGCGAAGAGCAACATGGTACACTCTGTCTATCATGTTGGTTCCAGTCTAGCAAAGAACCTGAATATTAGGGAACGGCGGCCTGCAGAACCTACCCCAAGCGTATACTCATGGGTACCGTTAAGTTCCCCCGTTCGTAGTCCCTCAGGACCCTGGGAATCCAGCCAGATATAACACCCGTCTACCTGACTGACCCTACTCTTGGTGGGAACTGTTATACAGCCCCAAATGTCCGGACAGTCTAACATATACAAATATCTTTCATGCGCGCATATAATCACACCAGTTAATATCTTTCATGCTGGTAAACAAACATATAAATACAATTCTATCATAGCACACAATTACCGCATGGTTCTATCATAAGTATTCTCTTTCTTTCACAGCAAGCATGCGTATACAACTCTATCGTAGCATACTATATATCTCTATCATGGTCTACGTTGTCTTTCATAAGCACCCTGCATGTTTCTATCATAACATACCTCGTCTTTCATGAATCATACACCAATGACATGTCAACATGTACAACGGACAACTTACCTACTGAGACTCATGGGAAACCGTTACTCACCTGGAGTCCTCACTAGGCAGATACGCCACTCGTGTCTTCCGGTTCCTCAAGTATACCTAACACAGCATACACACGCTTTGTTACCACTTATACACATCACACTTAGGTCAAAACGCAAGTTAAACAAGCTATCAGCCCTGGACCCCCTGCTTGCGATCGCAAGTACAATCCTTGCTGTCGCAAGGGCCCCTAACAACATTCCTTACGGTCGCAAGGATATCCCTTGCGGCCGCAAGAGGCCTTCTATCACAAACACATGTTTCCGATCGCAAGGGAAGTCCCTTACACACGCAAACATGGTTCCAGGGTTGGTTACGATCGTAAGTTATGTACCTACGCTCGCGAACCTTATTTCCATCGTCCGTAGGCGGTAACATCACTTAAAAACATATCCTTACGGTCGCAAGGGCCTTACCCTGCGATCACAAGAATTACAACTAACCCATGTGACCGCATGCACATGCCATGCGACCGCATGGACCCCCATGCGACCGCATGCACATGCCATGCGACCGCATGGATACCAGAAACCCCATGCGACCGCATGTACCCCCATGTGACCGCATGCACATGTCATGCGACCGCATGGACCCCGGTTACAGTGTTCTTCGACTCTGTTCGCGTACAGCTTCTGGAAATCAGCTTTTAACCACTTTAATCGATCAAAACTTGATTCTAATTGTTCATACACTTTACTAGGCATCTAGGGAAGCTTATAAACAGTTTTAACACCAAACCCCATCACAAAAACACCATGTACACCATTAATTTGGTGTATCTCCTTCAAGAACACATAACTTAGGTTCTAGCATAAAAATACTTACAACAATGGTGAAGGATAACTGATTGACACAAGAATTGCTACTGGAACAACTTGAAATCAGTTTGCTTCCTAGTTTGCTTCTTCAAAACTCCAAGGAACAAAGAGGGGGTGTGTGTGTTTGTAAGTTTTCTAATGTGTGTGTGTTTTGAAAAGAGTCAGGGGATAAGGGAAAGCTATAAACCGACTTTGGGGTGTTTATTTTAAACCCCGGGTATTTTGTTCCCCTTTTCAACTTACCACTTGTCACCCGCTAACCCGTTTCAACTAACGGGGATATCTACAGAATCATTACACGAAACCGTTTAATATTTTATCACTTTTAAACGCGTTTGTCACTTTTCATATAATCACTCTAATTAACATATAACACGTGTTTGTAACTTAAAACACACTAATTTAAGTCACTTAAAACCACTGTACAACTATTTAAGCACGAGGTACAAGCCTATACAACTAGACCCAATTTCAGGATGTACGTTATCTAATGGAATTGACAAAATGTAAAAGAAGATTCAGTTCACCAAACCAAAAGGAACAAAAGTAAAAATGGGTACACTTTGTTAGTTTATGGATTCAGGTTACTTGAACAAGAACAGCTGTGGGACTACTGCTTAGGACCTAGCTAGGATTTCACTTTCAGACCCAATTGAATTGAATTGAATATACTCAACTCATATAGTAGTAGTAGTCACAGCCTTATAAAATGAGTGTGACATGATCATTGAACAACTTGTATTTGTAAGCAACAACTTTGTAGATTAATTTTTGCTTCAAACCCAGGTAAATTTCCACCAAAAACATCATCACTAAATAATAATATATATAATTCTCCAGACAGATACTTGATATAAAATGAGTAGATTGAAATGAATGAATTTGCACAAGTTACAACAGTTGTGTGTCCCTCTCAACCCCAATGACAAAACAATGTGTATATGAGATAACAGGTAAAAATTAAATGCTGAAACTCAAATATTATCAAACCCCCCTGCAACTTAGAAACACTTCCTGTGCACAATTGATGGACCAGATTCATCGTATTCTGCCTTTGCGATCCACATCTGTATCATTTGTAACACCCCAATATCAGAAAAAGAAAAACAATAGAATTGTTTGGTTTGGTAAACATAATTGAAAGACAAACCTGCTGGAAGGTGCTGAGTGATGCCAAGATGGAGCCACCAATCCAAACACTGTACTTTCTTTCTGGTGGTGCAACGACCTTAATCTTCATGCTGCTTGGAGCCAAAGCAGTAATCTCTTTACTCATCCTATCAGCAATCCCAGGAAACATAGTTGTACCTCCACTGAGCACAATGTTTCCATACAAGTCTTTCCTAATATCCACATCACACTTCATGATAGAATTATATGTAGTCTCGTGAATACCCGCTGCTTCCATTCCAATCATCGATGGCTGGAACAACACCTCTGGGCAACGGAAACGCTCAGCACCGATTGTGATCACCTGCCCATCAGGCAGCTCGTAACTCTTTTCAACAGAGGAGCTTGTTCTGGAAGTCTCAAGCTCCTGCTCATAGTCAAGAGCAATGTAAGCAAGCTTCTCCTTCATGTCTCTTACAATTTCCCGCTCAGCTGTTGTGGTGAAAGAATACCCACGTTCTGTAAGAATCTTCATCAAGCTGTCAGTAAGGTCACGTCCAGCCAAGTCCAAACGAAGAATGGCGTGTGGAAGGGCATAACCCTCGTAAATAGGGACAGTGTGGCTCACACCATCCCCTGAATCAAGTACGATACCTGCACCAGACGGTCATTTGAGAACAATATGGCCATTGATATTGGATAAAAATTAATCAAAAATGTGCCATTTTGAAATTCTTTTTACTGAGTATGAGATTGTTACCGGTAGTACGTCCACTAGCATAGAGGGAAAGAACGGCTTGGATGGCAACATACATAGCAGGAGCATTGAATGTCTCAAACATGATTTGAGTCATCTTTTCTCGATTAGCCTTGGGATTCAAAGGGG
Organism: Pulicaria dysenterica; assembly: GCA_947179395.2. Classification (NCBI taxonomy): domain Eukaryota; kingdom Viridiplantae; phylum Streptophyta; class Magnoliopsida; order Asterales; family Asteraceae; genus Pulicaria; species Pulicaria dysenterica. The sequence goes on along the minus strand of OX359295.1, from coordinate 67,194,197 downwards.
CTTCGGTCAGGAGAACTGGATGTTCTTCTGGGGCTACACGGAGCTCATTGTAGAAGGTGTGATGCCAAATTTTTTCCATGTCGTCCCAATTGTTGACAATACCATGCTCAATTGGGTATTTTAAAGTCAATATACCTCTCTTGGATTGAGCCTCGTCTCCAACATAAGCATCTTTTTGACCCATTCCAACCATCACACCAGTATGACGAGGTCGGCCAACAATACTTGGAAACACAGCTCTTGGAGCATCATCTCCAGCAAAACCAGCCTGTAACACAGAATTAACTTGGTTTAGGTTTCCATCCAAAATCTTGAAACATTATCTGTATGTATGTTTGTGCATGTGTATAAGGGTAGAAAAAGATGCTAAAATGATTACCTTAACCATTCCAGTTCCATTATCGCACACAAGGGGCTGAATGTCCTCTGATTCTGCCATCCTATGCTATCTACATAACAAAATACAGCATCAGTCATCCTGTGTGGCTTTATCTTGAGAGCATGTATAACACATTAACAAACCACATATCAAGAGCAGCTTGGGTCTTTATTACTCAGATCCCACATATAATACTACCTCTAAAACACCTTGAGAACTCAATCTTGCCATAGCTTGGCATAATAGACAAGGACATCATTATACTTGGTACCAGTTTTCAGACATTATTATACTTGTACCAATTTTTGGTTAGTATACTTACCTACTAGGACAAAGGAAACAATAATTGATAAAGGTTGATATGTGAAGTTTCGCTCTGCAAGATTTTACTCTCTTCGTCCTTTTGGTCCCAGATCGACTACTCAAGTTAGTTGATTTGAATTAAGACGGGCAAAAGATATGACTGAAAAATTAAGTACTAGATTGATAATTTTCTGGTTGGAATATGCAGGTATTAAAGGCGTGAAAGTAAAGGGAGGGCTTTATCTTTTTGCAGGCCATAACTCCAACAGAAGCTACATTACCAAATTACAGAATCAACATCATTGGATAAAGTATAAACAAAAAGACAACATATAATACTAGAAGATGATATCAAGGTATCTGGCAAAAGTAAGATGCTCTTTGCTGATTAAGACCGAAAAAACATAAAGAACCAACTAAAAAAAATTAATATTCTATTCTATAAATAATATAATACATGGACTGCAACCAGATTGATACGGCAAAAAATACTCTGTAAAGTCTGGTTTAAACCCCTAGAAGGTATTATGAATAATTTAAAGATATATAAATCTAAAATATCAGAAAGCATGCATTTTATGATCTAAGAAGGATATAAATGTTTATCAACACGAACTTAATTTTAATGTAGCTTGAAGATGGAAATGCCTCCATGGGAAAAAAAGGGGAGGGAAGTAACAGGAGCTTTAAGCAAATCAAAGCAGCAGCATCGCAGTAAAACAAATTCATATAGATAAATGAAACTAAGCTTAATTACAAGAAGAAGAAAAACTTGGTCTATGACCTCAAAGCAACGAAATGCTCATTACGTTGCTGCTTACAAAAAGCATTAAAGTATTATTGCAATGAAATCAATCAATTAATCATACCATCCGCCCTAATTAACCCTTACTGAAAACGTCAATTACTGTCGCTGGCCTTTTTCATCGATGATAATATTCTAGCAGAAAATTATGAATAATTATGATAACATTGCCCCTTGAAACGGTTGAACGTTTTCCCGTTCGAAATCATCAATAATTTAACACAAATCGTAACAGGCAACATCATAATTACAACGAATTTCAAACTATACAAGATATCACCTAATGAAAACAACAAGCTATTAGCTATCACTCAAATCTAACAACATGCTCTACGTACATGTTAATGCTAGATTTTAACAAGCACCGGAATCTCGTTTTCGTACATGCATACAAGAAATTCAAAACATTACGTAGAAAAACTGTTAAATATAACCTGAGAGAAAAGGAACTGACTGAAACGAATGGATCTACTAACAAAATCATAAACATAAATACAAAAAAATTACGATCGAAGAATATGAACAAACATACATACATACCTGATAATATTGAACAAAAATGAGGGTAGATTAGGTGTGTTTGAGAGAGAGAGAGAGATGAGGTCGGAGGGAAATTTGCAAAGAAATGGGAAGCAGAGCCCGAAAATTAAATGGAAGTGGAGGAAAAGATATAGGAGGAGAGAGATTTAACGTTGACCGTTGGATGAGTTTGATCTCAGAGATCCTTGATGTACGGTGGTGGATTACACGTCTTGGTTGCCACAAGCCCCACATCTCCTTCATTTTTCTATTTCGATTTCATTTTTCCACCATTCTATTTTTTTATCAATTATATTTATATATTGTGTCCAGAGCACAGAGAAAATTTGATGTATCATAATAAATGTCATGGTAAAATAATAAAACATGATTGGTGGGATGTGGGATAGATGGTGAAAATTCAAATTCAATTCAAATTAGGAGGGTGTTTAATGAAAATTCTGAGGGTGTTTAATGAAACATTTGAGGGGATTTTATGAAAATTGTATTTTAATATAATTAATTATCAGTTGTTTAGAAATTATGTTTAATAACTTGTGATATATTTTGTTTAGAGAAAAAATAATTATATATTTGCAACCGTCTCATTTTTATCTACATTTTGGTATAAATTTTATCTTATTATGACATATTTTTAATAATTAGTATATTCTTAGTTTTTATTTCCATCAATAGCGTGAATTGCATTGATTGGTAGATAATGGGAAAACGGTTACATTACATTTAAATTCAATATAACTAGAGGGTTCAGATGTAAATTGTGAGGAGGTTGTATGTAATATGGGAGGAGTTTTATGAAAATTGTATATTAGTATAATTAATTATAGGTTGTTTGTACATTATATTTAATAACTTGTGATATATTTTATTTAGAGAAAAAATTATTATTATATTTGTGATCATTTAATTTTTATCTACATTTTGATATAAATTTTATCGTAATATGACTTTAAAAAAATAGAATACTATAATTGTTTTATCCATCAAGAGCAATGGATAGGTAATTGTTGAATATTTAGTTTTTATTACTACTCAAATACCAGATTACAACGATAAAAAAACAGGAGACACAATTTTCACTATACTATACGAACTTACATCTATACACCTATTCTGCAAGGCATAGAATATGAAATATAAAATTCACACCACACTCAAACACAAACAATTTAAACCTCTATTTACTTATTTTTAAAATCGATCTTCGGTCCAAACACCACGTATTCTATTCTAGATTACCATTAATGAATCTGGATTTAATCCATAAAAAAGTCCTCCATTTGAACTCCATAAAAAATATTTGACGCCTTCCAATTCTTATCTCGAAATACTATATTGTTACGATGATACCTTATAAGATTATAAGATATAAGAAATATCAACTTGCAGCTCTCATAATCTGTCTAGACTCTTTTATCCAATTGGAAAAAGGGCCTAAATGTGTTTTGATTTTTCTAGGCCCGTACTAGCCCAGTAACTAATTTCCCATTTTAGTTAATTTTATATAATGATAATTATACAAGCTTGTAGACATTGTATAGCTTATAACAAAAATATAAATTTTAATTACATAAATCTCTTTATATATATTTTATAAATATTAATCATGTATACACATTGTATAATTACTATACGTAATATCTACTAAATTATATATTGAATATCTAAGTGTTAAAAAGGATTAATTATAGAGTTTTTCTATATATGTATCGGATTTAAAATTATGTATAAAACATGTAATTAATACTGTAGATTTATAATGACTTTGATAATTGATATAGACACAAGTGTATATACATTAGAAAAACTGTCCTAGACGACGAACGGGTATATAACACTGGTGTACAATTTTATGTATTTGGATAAAGAACTTATGAATTTTATGTTCTTTATGCACCATTATGTGATATGTAAACTTTAAATATTTATATTTTACGAACGGGTATAACTTAGCTTAATGACATTTTTACTCATCTTTTAAATTTGTAAAATAGGTACGAAAAATTTACACACGTACATATATATGTATTAGCAAAAATGACACACATATAAATGCATATATATGTATTAGCAAAACTGACCCGGCCAAAGGACGGGTATAACACTAGTTTATTTTGTTCACAAAGTCCAACCCATTGCTTTCTTTATTTAATAATTATAAGGAAAGATACAAAATTTAGTCAAATATCTATTTGATTTAATCTCATTTAGCAATGTTCGATTCTTATACTAGGATCGTAAAATCTTATGATTACATTATATAGGAACTAAGTGGCTTGACATATGATTATTTTTTTTTAGGTAAAACCGTTCATATGATAATAAAATTGTTTGTTGATTTAATCTTCAGATGAGGTTAAACATTATATCATATAATTAAAATCCGTCGCCTCCTATGGATCCGTGCCCGGATCCGGGTTTGGGTGAGAAACCGGGTTTGGGCCGGATCTCAGTTTTGGGCTTTTTGGTTTTTTTCGAATTTGTTTTTGGGCCGGGACGACGTCCGCCGCGCCGGAAAATCGCCGAAGAAATTGGCAGGCAACGTCGTGGATCTGAGCATCTTAGTTTAGTTTTAATTCTTGAAATAGGGTGGGATTATAGAGGTTTGATTTAGGATCATAATATCATTTATTTTTTGAACGACTCCTAAATCTACACCATTTTGTTCTCAACGGGACTTGAACCCATGACCTTTGGTCAATGGGCCATCATCACACCAAAGCACTTAGTACTTACCACTAGGATACAACCTAAGTGACTCATAATATCATTTAGGTGACCAGGTCTTGCAAATAATCTCGAAGTTATAATTTTGAATATGAATTTGAGTCTAGATTTCTAGTTTTAACTTTTTCAAATGTTTATATTGACCTATAAATTTTATGACGTTTGAATGTTAAACTTAAACCTTTTACGAAACATAGTTTTTTGTATTATTTAATATGAATCATAATTAGGATATTTAAAAAAATGTAATTTGTTATCTGATGAACTATTAGTGGAAAATTAAGTTGTTATATTATGGAAAATCTAATTTTCATACGATGAGAATTCGAATACGACATTATTACTAGATTTATCTCTTGTTTCTCTTCCTTCTACATGCTAAGCAATATCATAACATTCTCATCAGAATCGATTTGAATATTGATCCAATTTTGATAGATTTATGAAACATTAATTGTAACTAAATTATTTATTTAGATATTACATGAGTTTAGATGTT